>CM042432.1:21631878-21941878 GCA_023631565.1 Gymnocephalus cernua | reverse complement strand
CTTATACAGCAATACAATAAATAATTGTATAAGAAACGTAGCCTACAAGGACTGGTAGAGGAGCAGTGAAATTTCCATGCAGGTCTCTAAATCGGAGAAAATAATTAATTCAGGTGGGTGGAGGGTGGATGATTTTTAGCATACTCTGCTCATCTGACAGATCATAAAATGCAGCATATGACAAAACAATGGACGTCGTATTTATTTGACATTGCCTTAAAATGACGACTCAGAGGCACGGATGTCTAAATTTGCTCTCTTTTTCAGATGTCTCCTCTCCACTATTTTCTCACCACCTTCTCCACTTTGCGTGCGTGCTGGTTATAAACTGCTGCAGCTAGGAGGGCTTGACCACTGTCTGCCTTGAGCCTTTCCCAATTTAAAGCCCCAGTGTGTAAGAATTCACCCATCAAGCGTTGAGATCATATATCGCAATCAACTATCTCTCGCCACACAGTTGAAAGTACATATTGCAACTATGGTAGCCGCCACGCTTCAAAAAGTGAAAGTGTACAAAAAGCAGTCTTGTTGGAGTGCATGTCAGAGAGTGGCGCGGACGCACGCTTCACACCACGAGCGGGCACGCGCGCTTGAAATTTGGATTTTGAATACGTGTGTTCCTCCGTGTTTCCTACTTCAAACTTGCCGGGGCCGGGAAGCGACGATACCCATTAGCAGCAGCTGTGAGTTGAAAATGCGAAAGGCGGAGCAGTATAACCTGTATGTCCCTTATCGTCTAACGTATTTCAAGATGGCGCATGACTATGGAGCGTCTACCCCAGTTCATGCAAGTGCAGATTGTAAAATTTCAAGCCAATAGGAATACTTGAAATTGATGGTGGTGGTCAATATTCATAAAAAAGGACAAATTTGTGAAGGGCAATACAGATTTTGATAATGAACAACTACAAACGTTACACACTGGGGCTTTAAGTCTTTTCACCCATGGTATGTAAAAATAGATGTGTGACAGAGAGAGAGGGTGGGGGGGTATGAATATACTTTATACACAAAGTAGTGATGTGGATTGCAGTTATATCTGCAGATCGGGTCATAAATATTACTCATTAAGTAACAGAGCAAAGCTGCAGCAGACAAGTGCGTCCCCCATTAACAGAGACGCTGTGCGCATTTACGCGCAAGGAAGATCAGCATAACTCAATTATTAATTTGTACTATTATTTCAGAAGCTAAACGTTTTGTTCTGTGTCTGCGGTCAAGTTTGTAACTAAAGTTTTTAGTTTTGCTACTTAAATATACCCCACGATATTTGCTGAACTGACATTACTGCATGCATGGAAACGTTTACAATTACTGAAAGCAGTCTCTATAATCACTAAAGTCAATCGTTAAAGAAAACACTTATACAGCAATACAATAAATAATTGTAAAAGAAACGTAGCCTACAAGGACTGGTAGAGGAGCAGTGAAATTTCCATGCAGGTCTCTAAATCGGAGAAAATAATTAATTCAGGTGGGTGGAGGGTGGATGATTTTTAGCATACTCTGCTCATCTGACAGATCATAAAATGCAGCATATGACAAAACAATGGACACGTCATATTTATTTGACGCCTCAAAATGACGGCTCAGAGGCACGGATGTCTAAATTTGCTCTCTTTTTCAGATGTCTCCTCTCTTCACTATTTTTCTCACCACCTTCTCCACTTTGCATTAACATAGCAGGAAGTTGTACATGCATGCTCACATGCACACACAAACATATCTGAAACCTCACACAGACACTTAAAACACAAACACACGAGCATATTAATGCAATGCACAACTCACAGACCACCATATGAACACCTATTTAAATCATGCAAGCAAACAGAGACATACACCTCTACACGACAAATGTGTGTAGAGTGAAGCTGAAAAAGAAAAAAGAGGAAGGAGTACAGCTACTTTCACACGACATGTCACATGCCATTTAGAAGATAACAAGGTACAATTTCTTTAGAAGTCAGGTCATATAGGCCCTAAAATGAATGGAAAGCTTTTCAACACCTAACTTAAAAGGACACAATTTAAAATGCCAGTAGTCAGTAGTGCCAATGGATGAGTCAGGAGATTATGCAGATTATTTTTATGTAACAGTAGAGCTCAAGTGGTTTATCAACAAGTTGTGTTTAATTTAACCTGAAAAGGTGGCGCTCTGGCTCATACACTCAAGCATCAAACCAAAAGTGAAACATGACGGAAACCACTCACTAAAGCAAACAGTACTGTGCACGGCGGCCATCCCCATTCCTAACACACTCGCCTTAGCTCACCCAACAGCATGCTCACAGACATGTGAAAAGATGGTACCATGTGGAACCTGGTTTCCTCGTTAAGTTAACATAAACACAGAACGGTTGACACATAAAAGTGCAGTGACTTGAGCATACAAAATCAAGTATCACTCTGCTGCTTTCACAATTGGAATCTCACTGTACAGTGAAAAACTCAGAGAGTAAGTGGATATTTTACATGGGTCAACCTTCATTTGTCAACCATGACTGGGAGTACTGTAAGTAACAAAACAGGAAGCTAATTATTTTCATCTATCAGCTCTTGTGGCAGATGTGTTCTGAAATTCAACAGCAAGGTAACTAAGGTAACAGAGACTCATTGCCTTTACTGCGCGGACCAATCATGCTTACTGCTGTGCGTAGTCCGCCCCCCAAAGGCCCATTCTGAGCCAGGAAAAACCCTGATATTGATGACTATGTCATTTCTTTATCACATTATTTGAGGTCCAAAAAGTGTTTTCATAGTATGTCAGAAGAACCAACATGCACTCCTCACATCAGATTACACAGTGCTTTGTCCACTGATGTGAAAACGTCCATAAGGTTTCATGACCTCTGAACCTAATTAAGTATGTGTGCTCAGGATTGTCTGTCATCTATTCTGCTTATTGTGCACATATTAGAGCCCATAGCTGCTATTGTGTACTTCAAAACTTTAAAAACCACAATTCAAGCATTACTGACAAGGTAGTAAATGCATTTACTGAGAAAACATCCTGTATTGTTCAAATCAGTGGAATTAGCTGAGCTCACATACAACCTCAAATAATGTAGTTGTACGCTTCTGACAACCCAACCCAGCTTTTGTGATGTATAACAGCAATATTCATATTGCATTAGCTCAGCACAACTGACCTTACACTGAACCCATCCGCTTCATCCCTAATGTAAGCTCTGCAAAGGTGGTGTTACACATGTGCTAAATAACCAAGGTATCACTCACCGATTCTTAATTCTCCCAACATAAAAAAAGCTCACCTTATCCTTCACAGACCACCCTTAAATTGGGTTTGTTCCATAGGGGGCACACACACACACACACACACACACACACACTTTCTCAGGCCACGTGGCTTCACACATGGGGCCCCGAGCTACAGTATATACTGCTGTAGTATCACCGTCGTAGCATCTACTACGTGTAGACTCTCCACCCCCACCCACAAGCATAGCACAATAACGAGCCACATCCTGGCTATCTGTCAAGAAGGGCCCCTCCCTGCCAGCACCAATAGGGTGGAGGTACTCAGGAGTGGGGGAGGGAATATAGGAGACCTGGGCATAGGGCCAGTCTGTCAGAGCATAGCTTAAGCATCTGGCTTCTGAGCAGGGGCAGTAGCACACAATTCTGGTCCCTGTAGAAAGGCATTTTCTATGGGCCCCTCCCCGCATCCACAGCTGTTCATTCTAGCATCTTTTTGGGCCCTCCTCACATGAGGGCCCTGGGTACTCAGTCCCTTTTTTCCCCCCAAGTCCAACACCCCTGCTTGTAAGTGGCATATTGTGGTAAGAAACACATCACATCATGTTGTGATGCTGCTTTTAGAGACATCATGGTTTTGTAATTGCGCATCATCAGGTACAAGGGTATAAGAGCGTAGATATAAAACAGTTCATGCATAAGAGTACCAATATTTTTCTTCTGATGTTTCAGTGTCTTGGTCTCATTTCGGTAAATAAAATCCCATTAATATAATGTAGATGCAATAGTTCAAATTTGTTATATTGTCATTCCATTTAAACCGAGATTAGCCATTTCTTTATGTAGCATCTCTTGGTGTATTTGGCCATTGTGGGCAATGTTGCAAAACAATGAGCACGAGTTATGGCAGTTTAATTTGTAAATGATTTTTGTATCAATGTGAAGAAATACTTTGAACGGTTAAGTACTGGATTAGATAAAATACACATCTTGCTTTTTGGTTATAATATTCTTAAGCGTAATAATACATTTTCTAGAAAATGTATTATTTTAGGATATTGAGATTGTGATATAAAAATTACAACTTGGTTTTATCCACATTCCCCACCCCTAATTTCAGCACAGTTTGTGTGTGAAATGGAGAGAAAGAGACAGAGGGGAAGGGTAGGTGATAGTAGGAAGTCTGTATCACTTGGAATTTGACATAATTGCAATTAATGACCTTGCTGCCATGTTCCAAAAAGTACCTAAAAACACTAATAGAAATCTAGAAAGCTTCAGGATTATACTCACTGTTACAAATGTATAAAATGGAAAAGTACTGTATTGTTTATTATTATTATTATAAATTACCAGAAGGAATAACATACAATTACATGTGCCAATATTTATCAAAAACTTCTTATTTGTTACAGCTGTTCAGTTTAAAAGTATAGATAAGGGTGATAATCTGCCCAGAGCATATAAGCCTTCAGTCACAACGCCTGAGAGATGGAAGACACAGAGGCCACACTTCTGCAGTGCTGGGGCTCTAATTAGAGGAATATAAGCTACTAAACCCATTTAATTAAGGGTGTCAGTAAATTAACCTTGGGGAGCTATGGGGGATCAGTATGTGTTGTGATAGTGTGTCACCCACCTGAAACAGACTTTCTGTCAGTCCCCGCCTGACCTGCGTCCACAAAAAGGCGCACAGGAAGAACAGGGTGATCTCGGTCAAGGTAATGTTTGCATTATCCAGGAGAGTCTGTTTAGAGAGCTCCAAACCGCAAGGGCTACAGTCTCTCCATGCGCCCAGCATTACGGTGGACGCTCTGGTGATGAGGTCCAAGTATCCCGGCATGGGCTCCACTTCCACGGGTCCGGCGTCCCCGGTATGACCGCTCATTGTGGTGCGGCGCAGGAAGAACAAAAACGTGGAAACCGGGAGAAAAACAAAATACTCCAATTGAAGGGCAGAGGGAGTTCAGGGAGCAATACTGTCCAGACTGTGTGTCTAATCCGTGAACCAGCTTGCTAGCTCACCTAAAAACGCTAAAACAAGCTTATCTAACCAGCTTACCCTCTTCAGTAGCTTAATTCTTTGTTTTCCAATTTAAGACATGGGCCCATTCTTCGCGACCAGGACAGTTTTATGAATGATAGCAGGGCCTACCTCGTCTGACCAGAAACACCGGCTATGACGCTGTATTTGATAGTCACACAAGCCAATTATCAATTGAGGTTTTGACAATTAATGTGAGCCATTAGAGCCTGTCTGGTAGAGATTTATTCTGATCATTCCGCTACGCACACAGGCTCGTCAGCGCGTCCTGGTTGGCCGCCTAGCTAAATTATATCAAAAGCACACAATAGCGAATGGACCAGCATTGGCTGCAGTTTCCAAGCTAATCTATCTGAATAAATTGCTCTAAAACGTGATGGAGTTCACACACGTGAACGATTTCAGCTTACGATCTGACTTGGCCTTTCCAGCGCCAAGCCCTGCCAGCACATGCGATTATTGCGCCGCTACACTGTAGCGTCTAATCTTTCCGTTATTCGCCTTATGTATCGTTAACGTCTCTGTACCGCTTCATCAGTGAGAACAGCAGATTCCTCACCGGCACACAGAGCCAAGTTATTCCAGCGAAGGGGGAAAAGAATAGATAAGAATAATATCCTATGAAGAGGCTGCTGTCGCTTCTTCTTCTTCTCCTCCTCCGCTGCTGCTGCCGCCGCTCTGGCCTGATCAACGTGTCGGTGTCTGCGTTGTGACAAGCCGCCCTTCGCTTTCAATGGGTATCAAATGGTACATTGAAGAGTACAGCGGAGCTACGTTTATGCGAAATGAAGAAAAAACCCGAGGGGCGTGACGTAATTAGCGGCCGCTATCTTCGTTTTGAACCCTCTGCTTGAGGATTAAAAAGGATGACTTAAAGAGACAGTGCAGACAAAGGCTTCATACAAGACTAGATGCAACACACTTACATCACACAAAATGTGAAAGAAATCACCAATAAACATTTTAATTGAATTGGCTTGATTTCATGGTGTTTGCGTGCACACACAAAACCACACTTCAAACACAACACAGGTTTTAAACATGTATTATAATTTCAAAGGAATGCTTACATTACAACAGATGTGATGATTTCCATAAGAGAAAGTCAAATTAATAAAGAATGGACATGTTTCATCTACACCCAGGGGAAATGATGACATCTGGTCGGGCTTAAATATTACAGCCAAAAGTGACATTTTTTTTATGACAAGTACAAATATCAAAACAAATACAGTTATGCAGGTTAGACTTGCTAACTTTATGGTGTTATACTAAAGTCTATTGTTGAGGTGTCTCAGTAAAAGCAGATGTCTTATGCAGTAGCGATGGGAGCATACTGCATCACTAGTCTGTCAAACTCATTCTCCTGCAGGGAAACAAAGAACAGAGAAAACAGTTAAACACCAGGAAAAACATCTGACCAGCTGTGCATCGCGTGGTTTGTTTTGGTAATGGTATAATCCAGTTTTAATATGTTTATGTACATCTGCACTGTGTGACAACGGCTAAAGATTCAGAGTTCAATGCACGCATTGCTCCAAGGACACCTGCTGCCCAACATTTAGAACAACCAAGCCAGGTAATTCAATAATAACAGAGTAAAGGTTATGAAGGCTTATCAACAACTGAGTGGAACTTGTGAGCCTAAATAGCATTGGCCAAAGGTCAGAGGCCTCCCTCAGAATACAATACATTGAATAACAAATATAGACACACTCAAGTTACCTTGGCTAAGTAGTCTTTGAGAAATGGGTGGGCTCTGTGCGCATCTTTCAGCTGAGAGAGGTACCGATTGGTTACCTGAGGGCAGATGTAAACAGTTGTCGCAAAAGTTAGAAAGTTAAAGCCAAAAAAAAAATATGTTTTTCAGGGACTTTAAAACTGAAGAGATTTATCAAGACAACTAACAATATGTGAACATTTAGTCAGGAAGCCATATAGTCTAAAAAAAGTAAATTCAAAAGTTACTCTCTACTCCCACACCTGAGGATTAGATGCACTGTCTACAGTGAGACAATGAGATGTGCTAATGGGTGGTTATCACAGTTGGACACCTTTCAGTGATGGCTTGAAGAGCATTCTATCACATTACTATCAAGTCTACCAAACATTGAGATAGATAATTGAGTCTTTATCTTATAAACTTGATGTTGAGTTCCGGGTGTACGTACTACTCACACAGCACTAAACCAGTGGAAATGCTTAGATGACACTTTTCATGATAAAGGACAAAGGCAATCAAGAAATTGCTCGGCTGAATGCTTTTGCCGGCTTCAATCAAAGCAAACACAAAATTGCTGAGGAGAGCATCTTGCACTCTTGGCGTCGAGTGTTATTGGACAAAGAGATTTCAAGACGAAGTTTGTCTAAAGGAAACTGCTAAAGCTAAACTGAAGGCTGTTAAAGAGTTGCCCTCGTTAACGACATAGGGTCCAAAGTCTCACCTCGGGAGCTTTGCCCAGGTGCTGAGTTAGGACAATGAGGTTGATCAACGTCTCAGGGTGACTGCTGTCCTAAAAGGGGGAAGAGAGAAAGACATAGATGGACAGAAAGTGAGAGACTCATTCTTCACAAAGCAAACAGGACAACAATGGAAACCAAAACATGGAGTCAAGACAGTGAAGGAAAATAGTACCTTCTGTTTAGCAAGTTTCATGTCACTTACTGAGAGGACTTTAAATTTCCTTTATCACAAGTACAGCAGACAACAAGGTGGCGCAAGTTTCTGTGCAGTATTTCAGTCCAATGTTAACATCTGCCATGAATTGAATTATGCTCCAAATGTTCATATTTCTACATACACGTCTGTGTGAAACACTACACATTCTGTTTATCTTTTCATTTTTATTTATTCCACTTGCTAGGGAGAATGTGTGCACTGACATTGATGTAAAGTCACATAATACTCTTGTGTATGTTCTGTATGTTTAGTGAAAAACAACATCAATGAATAACCATCACTTTGTAATAAGTTAACCAATAAAAAAAAGAAGAAGTGAAAATAGAAGCTCAGAAAATTTGTGAAAGACTTCACTCACACTAGAGTCCGACTGAGGTCTGACTGAACTTGTATAACTTTAAAAACAAACCTGACATCCATTTGGACACTAAGTTACAATATTTGTAAAAGGTGAGATAGAGCATTGTATATTTAATATTCATATGTTATAAAAAATGAAAATGTACAAAGTTTAAAAGCAAAACTACTGCAAAGTGAATATTCTGTTGCGAAGTTATTATGGATAACATACAACAACTGTAGACTAGAAAAGAGTCTGTGGTGCCCTCTGCTGTTACAATGTGAACAGTTAAAATGTTTAAATTGTGAGAAGCATCCACAGAAAATGTTTGGCTTATTTCTGAGACTTGTGATATTAGCGCTTAAGTCTATTAGAATAAATAGCCTCATTACTTAGTTAATAACATTTTGTGACAAATTGGTATGCTATTGTGTGTCTATAAAACACATACTGAATCATACTGAATATCATTATTTTCCAGTTTTATTTTTTTTTATTATTTTTAGTTGTGAAAGCTGTATTTTAATCTTAGCTTACTCTAAAATCATTTTGAATGCATCTTGTAATGGGTTTAACCCTGTATGCATATTACACCTCCAGCACAACTCCCCTGTATAAGCAGGCATTCATTAGGGATTTAATTATGAAGGATATGAATCCAATAAGAGCCTCACAACAAACAAACAAGCAAGCTACCAAAAGTTTCAGCTGAATTAATTGTGCATGTAAATACACCGAAGTGCGTTTAGTATGCCAGAAAATGTGTGATGAAGAGACAAAACAAGAGGGATAAAAACTAAAACACAAACTATTGTCATCTAACCTTGTCAAGTGCCTCCTGTAGCACTCCCTCTGCCTCCTCCCACTTGTTCTGAGCCATGTAACAGGCCGCCTGCCCGTTGAGGAGCAGCAGTGTAGATGAGTACTTGTCCGACATCTCCTGGAAAATGTAGTAGGCATCCTGCAGCTTCTCTCCACCCTGGAACAACGAGCAGAATGCAATAAAATGTAGGCAAGACGAAATCTGAGAGTCCAACGGTGATAATGCTGAAAAGTCAATAACAACACCTGCTGTTTTTTTTTCTTTTTCTTTCTTTTTTTTTTTTTAATGGTGTCAAGGGTGCTCACTGCTCCTGAAGAGTTGGAAGAACTCAAATGTGCAAATTAAATGCAACACAGTCTTTCTTAGACCTGGTGAGATTAGCTTTATACTGCACCAAGAATTGTTACATACTTCTACCCAACATACAAATATACATATATACCCCCCCCCCCCCCCCCCCCCCACTCCCTCCGACTGACTTAACTCTATATCGTGCAATTTGTACATATGTTTATACTCTATTCTTACACTGCTACTGAAATGTGTTTGCATCTGGTGTTGCTAATTGTGTAGCTAATAAACCTGATTGCAGCGTCGGTCAATCACAATACCACCTGAATGCTGATAATGGGATGATTAGGAGTTTACTTCCTTTACTTACTTGTAAATTGAATATGTGTATCTTGGTGATGTTAAACAAATGTAAGTGAATGTCTCCTCACCACAGCAATATTAACCCAGGCTGTGGCCAGCTGGGTTAGAGTAGCATCCTCATCCTGCTCCTGCATCTTCTTCAGCTCTTTCCTGCCAATGAGAAGAATATCATGTCATAGGTATTAGAGGAATACAGTCCCATTTCAAAGAGACAGTATATACTTTTGTGTGTGCAGTCTCTTAGTTGTTATTTAGTAAGTCCAGACTTGTCAAATTACATTACTAAACAAATTCAAAACAGCTCCTGGATGTTTTCCATGAGACAATAAACAAATCTAACCTTACAAATCAATGCAAATCATCCATTGTTTATATGTTTTGCCATACCTTGCCAGGTCAACACGATCCAGACTCAGCAACACCTGAATGGTCATGGCCATGCTGAATAATAAACAAATGTTCAGGTCAGTTTAGTCATGAAAGCAACCTGATAAACCCAGTGACCAACCAGAGAGTATTGTAGAGCAGATGTTAGCAGATTTGAGAGTATAATGACTTCAGAATGCAAAGTTTGTTAATCTCTCTCTCTTACACACATGCCAGTATATCAACCTTTTTTAATATTTCGGTAAATTTAATTGCACAGCGAGTCAAGAAGCAAGTTACCTTCTTTGAGAAAAATCCATACTTCTTTCTCAATAAACATGCAAAAATGATTTGACATGACATCATAATTAACTTGTGCATCATGAGCATCTATTAAACCAAAGTTTTTTTTTATGAATTAACATTAAAGCTAAAGGGTGCAATGTCGATTAATATATTATTGTGCTAATTATTGTCATTTGTATACGGAATGTGTTGAGAAATAAAAACCTGGTGCACTTTCTGGAGACACCCTTCATTTAATTTATTTTGTCAGAACGGGCCTACGATGCAGTCAAAGTAATTTTGATACTGTTCACATTAACTGGGTGGTTGATGACAGTTCAAAGCAAGGACAAAACTAATTCCATCGTCTTTATTTTAGTTGCAATGGAAGTAATGTGTGGAAAGTAACAGATTTCATTTTCTCTGCAGATATATTTACTAGAAATTAGTTTGTAACATGTACAAAATCTTTCTGAGACTTTTTAAAAGTAAAACCTTTATCCCTTCTTACCACTCGAGGCTTTCTCCTTGGTGCAGAGTCCTGAGAGCAGCATCAGTGTTCATCTCATGGTAGTAGATGGAGGCAGCCATGAGGAGGAAGGTGGTGTTGGAAGCATCCACGCTCTTTGTCATCTTCTGGTCTAGATCAGCAACGATAGCATCTCTGTGAGAGAAAAAAATAGCAACGGGGAAATTGTTTAGACAATGAGAACTTTAAACTCAAGAGAATCCTTGAATCAGAAGCAGGCACTAAGGTAGAAGGTGTTGTTTAGTAATCTTAACACACACTTTCATTTAGACTTTTAAAGATTGAGGCTGGGTGATTTATTGAATATCTTTTGGATATTTAAGTATATTCTTTATTTCTGTTGAGCATACTAAAGTATACAATTGAATATAATTACAATAAATGAAGTGGTAAAGTCTCTGTTACAAAGACACAGTTTCTGGAGTGTGACTGCATATCTGCCTGTAATACTTAGTCTAATTGAAAGCTTCCTCAGCTAAAAGTGTTCAGATGTTAATGAATGTACTGAGTAACTGTCTACACTGCTATGCCCCTTCCATGGCGACCTGAAAGTCAAATGCAAGCTCTTACCTTTTGCTATCACTGGACAGATACTCAGCCAACATCTTGACAGCCTGAAGCTCTGGTGGAGAGTTGCCCTTGATGTCATCCAGGACCACAGCATACTTTCTCTGCAACAAGACAAAGCACAACAGGTGTGGGTGACAGGGTTTTAATCTGCCAAATAACAGTGATAGCGATGAATAAAAAGTAGCTATCAGCTAATGACAAGAAACTGAGCTCAGTGTGATACATAGCATTTCTACTTGACAAAATGACACTTAAAAAAGAAGGTTTACCTGGGCAATGTATGCTCTGTACAAAAACATGTCCCTTTCAGTCTCCTTCTCCGGTGCTGATGGCTTTAAAGAGATGTGCAGAAGTATTTTTATATAGAAACATTCGCTAACGTGAGCACTGGTGCTCGAAAACGCCATTGACTGCAGAAAGGTAAATAATGGCCGAAACAATTTATTTTAAAACGTTCAACTGATGCCAGGTTAGATACTTACCTTCACCTTCTGAGCCTCGTTAATACACTGTTGATAACTGCCAATATAATAGGCATTTTTTACATCGAAGAGTTCATCAACATCACCCTGCTGCGCCGCCATCTTCGATTGCAGAACGTCCTGACACGTAGCAAAAATACGTCACCTTCCTGCTTTTTACTGAGGATTGTGGGAAGTTGAGTTCAACATTGAAAGCACAGGTGGATGGTATAGACACGCAGTTAGAAATCATTATTGGGTAAATTGATGTTGTATTGCCCTAAAAAAAAGACAATATCTTCTTCAATATATTCATTAAAAAAATACATTTAAAAATGTACAGCAATTCATTTAGGCCCTTGCTAGACTACTTAAAACAATGGTGAATGGTGAACTGGGCTAGTTGGATTACCTGAGTAATACATGAAAAAATACAGTAATCTGACCCAACTGTGATGCCCAAAGGGTAGGCAGCTAGCTAATCAGTTTCAAAGGCATGAGTGCCAGTATATCTTATTTACAGACAAATTGTGGCATAATTAGAGCTAAATTAATTAGTCAATAAATCAGTTAGTCGATTGACAGATAATCAATCTGCTTCACTTGATTAATCACGGTCAGTTTTCAAGATACAAATCCTGCTTTTTTTCTTATTGTCCAATAAACTGAATACTTTTTAGATTTCTACTTTTGGTCAGACAAAACAAGCAATTTGAAGACATCGCCTTGGGCTCTAGGGAATTGTAATCAGCATTTTTCACGCAATTTTTTAAACCAAACGATATCGATCAATCGAGAAAATAATCGGCAGATTAATTGATAATGAAAATAATTGTTTGTTGTAGCCCTAAACATATTACACTACCACCCATTAAAATGGCATATTACAAGACAAAGTATCATTGTGGAATAGAGCAATTCTATTTTAATCTTCAATTAGTTCATGTACATGTTTATGTATGTAACTATGTTTCTGTATTTATTTTGTACATGTTTTTATAAAAGCAGGCAGGCTGATTGCACATTTCACTTCTCCTACCCATGAGTCTTTCCCTATGCTTATCCCCCACTAATCATATTATACCACTAGAGGGCGCGCCAGATTAATTTCACCACTGCAGGTGTCATATATTACTATGACGGAGATATGCAGCAACACAATACAGTACAATATATAAATATTGATAGCTTAGTTCATGGGGTAGTATAAATAATGCTTGCTTTAATAACACTAAGGTATGACCTGCGGCGTCGGACAATGCTCAGCAGTAATTAGGCTAAAAAGCCACTATTACCTCAGTGTTAGAATAACAATGCAAGAATGCTATTTTGACCTCGGGAATTCCTGTTTCCTCATTACACAGATGACAAACTTCCTATCCTAAAAACATCCGACACAAAATATCTGTGTGTGTGTGTGTGTGTGTGTGTGTGTGTGTGTGTGTGTGTGTGTGTGTGTGTGTGTGTGTGTGTGTGTGTGTTTGTGTGTGTGTGTGTGTGCGTGCGCGCGCGCGCGTGTTTTCATTAATAATTAAATGTTATGATCAACTATGAAATGTACAATTTTGTAAGAAAATTGTGATGTAACTATAAAACAGTCTATTTCATCAATGTGTAACTAAACAAGCCAGTATATCATTTAGTCCATGACAGAAAAACTGCTACCCAGAGTTCCTGCTCATTGTTCCCTTAACACCATTTCCTCTGAGAACTTTTCAGCCTTGGGACTGGGGGGACTGGACAAGGATAATTACTGGAAACCGTAACAGGGGCATGGGGTGTTCTGGCTGTAAATGCCCCTTTCTTTCGGCCTGATTGGGTTGGTCCACTCCCCTTGTTGCTCCTTCATTGGCCCAAGCCAACATCAATCTAGTTTCTCCAAGTCCCCCTCAAGTTTGAAACTTTTTTTTTTTTACGAGTAGGAGGAGGACTCGGGTTACAACTAACTCTTGTAACCGATCTCGCAGCAGCCGAGAGAAAAAAACACTCTTTCAATTATTTACACATCTGTGTCTGATACACGGTTACAAACGTGGAGAACAAGAAGGAGCTGCGAGGGGAGGACGTGTTTCTTTAATCGCACAAACAGCGGAGCTCCAAACAAAACAAGCGAACAAACAAAACATGCTGTGAATGGACTTTTTCCCTGCGCTGCCAGGATGAAGACTTGAGATATTTAGTTCAGATTAACTTGTCATCTCGTTGGCTGACCACTCCTGTGTCCCGCTGAGGTGAGAGAAAGGTAAATCCATGTCGCTGGAACCGGGGTCATTTAAACGGTCGAGCAGTTTTTAATGATACATCTGATAAACACAACAATAACGGTCACCTATTATCAGAGGCCTGCGGTAAAATCACACCCAGTTTTTTGACCGTTAAATTGTTTAATGTTGTCAGCTTAGAGCAGCTTCTTCACGGTCAACCGACTAATGTTCGAACTTAATGAAAGTGATTTTGTTTGCCAGGTCACTTGTCTTTCTTTGACAAACTAGTGTTTTCTGCTACGAAGTTAGCGGAAGTAACGGTCCGTCATATCAGGATGTGATTCAAATCTAGCGTTTTGATTATTAACAATCTCAGAGTTCATTGGCTGGCCGTTTTGTTATTTAGGCTATTGATAGGAAAAGAATGCTTTTTATTAGCAACTATCCTGCATATTATTGATATTTTTTGAAGACAAATTTAGGAACTGTGCCACTCGTGAATTAAGGAGTTTTAGGCCATCATGTGGATGACGATAAAGATTACTAAGCCGGTTTAGTAATTATTCATAAGTATCCTAGTGAAAAACATTGCAGACTATATGACCATATTTGGTTTCATGTGAAACCAATGGTTGGAAAATTGGATATCTTGCTTAGTATCTTGCAAATTCCAATTTTAGACTTTTGTGGGGCTTTGGACCATATACCTATTCCTCAATTTTATATATGTATAGCCTACATTGCCCATGTAGAAATTGGAGAAAATATAATACAATCTGTAGAGCACTATAGGCTACAGAGAATATATAACTTGGCCAATTGAAACAATATTTTACAATAATCGTATGCTTAACATTCATGATGAGGGTACATGCTTTACCATCTCACAAGAGATTGAGTAAATGGGGAAGAACATCCCTGCTAGTTTAAACACCTAATAAGCCTCTTTGTAGTTCCAGTGTAATCCACTGCATCTCCAGACTGAGACTGAAAAAGGGGAAGACATATGTTTTGCAAACACTGATATGTTTTGTAACACATTGCTGTGTTTACATTGTAAAGCTTGCTCCAGAACAAGGTTCAGGGTGTGGATGAATAGCTTCTCTGTGCAGCCAGGGCTCTGGCAGGTAGCAGCACACATTATCATGCACAGCCTCAACAGACATGTCAAATGAATTATGGCCTTGGGTCAGGACTTGGAGTTGCCTCTCTCCTTGCATTAGCTGTATCAGTGGTGAAATGATTTGGTGTTTTTCGACCTACTCTGTTTTAGTTGCAGAGGCGTCCTTGTGTCTTTGTTGTTGGGTAGCAATAGCTTATCGCAGAATAACTGCAGGACTTTATTTCAACATCTGTATAGTAATATGAGCCAGAATGTAACAACATAACTAAATAAGCTAGAACTCTCATGAATAGTCATTTAATATATTAGTAGAGTGGCAGTAAATTAATCAGCAACTATTTTGATTATTGATTAATTGTTTGAGTAATTTTTCAAGCAAAATGCCAAATCTTTCCTCTTTCCAGCTTCTCGGTTGCAAGGATTTGCTGCTTTTCTCTAATATCATCGTACTTTGCATGTTTGGGTTTCAGATGATCAGATAATTATCTTATAGGCTTTTTTTGCACTATACTCTGATATTTTTTAGGCTAACACAGTAGTTCCCAACCTATTTGGCATGTGACCCCTTCAAAAGAAGCAATATTTTATTGTAAATTAAATATCTTTGGTTTTTGGACTGCTGGTCGGACAAAACAAACAATCCCAAGGTACCAACTTAAGCTTTAGGGAATCATCATGAGCATTTTTGACTATTTTCTGACATTTTGTTGTATAAAAGATTAATC
The DNA here is from genome assembly GCA_023631565.1 of Gymnocephalus cernua. Lineage (NCBI taxonomy): Eukaryota > Metazoa > Chordata > Actinopteri > Perciformes > Percidae > Gymnocephalus > Gymnocephalus cernua. The sequence goes on along the minus strand of CM042432.1, from coordinate 21,925,855 downwards.
AGTTACTTAATATGATACTCAATAATGAAAACTATCGTTATTTACAGCCCTTAAATAATCAAATTGATGTCCATTGCTTTGGAAGGCAAGAATATATAGTGAAAATGAAATACAGTACAAAGAAGTTCATAGAAAGTCCTTTTGTTTTAGATTTCATCCATGACTAGTTTTAATGAATATTTGCTTTTCATCATTAAGGATAGCTTTGTCTTTCACAACAGCTTTATTATTGTTTCAGCACAATGTGATTCTGAAAGACAAGAAATAATAACAATGATATACAATAATTGCCAGTCAATAGCAGGATCAAACAAATGCTGGTGAGCCTCGTCTATGTATATTTTAGTGTAACTGTATCTGTGCTGATCCCCTCCTCCGGGTGTCTTTTAGAATAGGACAATACGGTCATGTTGCCAGGCATCCCCCTTGCAGTGATATTAAAGGCAGAGCTAGAAATTGCAGCAGTAATGCTAGAGACACTGTTGTTCCTGCTGAGGAGAATCCATGGCAACTCATTGACAAGACAAGAGAGGTGTTTGACCTGCTTTTACTAGGCTGCAAAGTTCAGCCGAGCACGCAGGTGGCCTCCAGTTTCCCTGGAAACCCGAAACACTGAGTATGTGGCCTTGTCTGATAGCAGAGCCGCATGACTTGCAGATATAAAGGCATTGTTTGAAATGGAGAGACTGAGGGATGGCTATATCTGCCTATAGGCTAGACTCATTTGAGATCATCTATTAGTCCCAGTCATGTCCTCTCATATTGGTCCCCTTCTGTTTTCACTGATCTCCATCCCTGCTGCACTTACAGCCAAGCACTTTTTGCCACTCTATTGCATGTCGAGTTAACAAATTATGCTCACCTGAGGCTTGAGGTGAAGAAAATTACTTATAATGTGCCCCGCTCTTATGGTGGCCTTAATTAAAATGTCATAGGCCCAGACATCAGTCATAGCTCAAGCACCAGCTAGCACCTTGATTATGTCTTGCATTATGTGCAGCGCCGTTAAGATGCTAATTATATTGCAAAGAATATGTAATTAAAACTGGGACATAGCACTCAAAGTGAAGTCCTGTGATAGTGGACTGCTTTTCTTTTTATTCATTATTAATCTTTCTTTTTTCACAGATGTGTTATTCCAAATCAGCTCAGTTGTAACCATAAAACAACTACCCACTTCTGAATTTTAATGCTTGAACAAATGTTGTCAGTGAGTGTTGTGTTGGCCCTCGGGCAGCGCAGCAGCTACTGTATTCCCAGCCTTATTAAACATGCGTAACACTGACTGATGTGCCTAAATTAACTTTATCCGCTCACAGTCACCATCTCTTACTGTATGTGCTGGCAGTCCACCCTTTTATCCCCGTCCCTCATCTCTGCCCCAACCTGTTGCACCGCAGACTCCTCTTAGCCTCCGGTCTATTTTAGTCCAAATCGGCAGACTGAATTATTAATCCCCAATCCATTATATACTGATGTGTTAATTATTAATTGTTCAGCGGGCTCTGGCAGATCTGAGAAAACTGTTAAAAAAAGGGTAGGGGGGCCTAGTGTGAGTGAAAGGCACTGATTGCCTCGTTTCTCAGTAGATCTTCACAGATGACGACTGTGTGGGAGGATGAGAAAGTGACAGCACATACAAAGATCTACTTCATCCAAAGCATGCATGTAGTGTGTTTGCATCTGTTGTGTATCTGTTGATGTATGTGGTGTAATTATGGCTCTCATGTCAGAGCTGCTGAACCAGATAAGTGTGTACAAAAGAGACCATTACTCAGACACACACGCCTGCCATATATAATTGTTAACACGCAGCACCGGCTCTCTTATCAGCAGAGTCAGCACCTCCTTTGTTATGCAACATCTCAAATGAAGAGTGAGACAAACACTACAAAACTTGATGAAAGATGAAACTGCAGCGTTCACTTGTCCTGAACTCCTGCTGTTGATTCCCTAACAGTGGAGTGGTTCCAGTAGCTCATTTGAGTGGTTACTTGTCCTGTCTGAACACAAAGCACGGATGTGCCTTATATAACAGCCCAGATTGTCTATTGTTTCTCAAAGTGGAGACGGAGTATATCATACAGCTGGGGAGAATCTGTGGAGAAAGAAATTTTCTGATTCAAGATTTCCCGATAAGAATACATTTTAATGACATCCGTAATGCCTTTGGTCATGATCACAGAGCTTTTTTCAGACTTTCTCTCAGGGGTCCGCAGGTTTTTTTTTGTGCAGTGTTCTGAGGCACTTTTAGTCAAACTGGCATAGAAAAAGACAGGGTTATAATGGTTTCTTAGACTTCTATTCACCTTTTACTCGTGGGAGTTCTACCAAAAGGCAGCAAAGCAAATACAAATGTTCAGAGAGTGTACACAGTACAACATTATCCAATCCAGTTCAACAGCCCTGTAATAAATACTACCTTTACGACGTTTATCATTTTGCCATTAGCTGCCACCGTGTCAGAGAGGTGTTGATTGAATGTTTCCTTGAAATTAGAAAGTGTTTATATTAGAGCTGAATTGATAGTTAATTGACAGAAAAATAGTTAGTAACTACGTGTTTTGATAATCAATTAATCGTTTAACTCATTTTTCAGTCAAACGTGCCACAAAGTTCTTAGTTCCTGCTTCTCCCATGAAAGGATTTGCTGCTCACCTTTTTGTAATACGTGATAGTAAACTGAAAATCTTTTGCTTTTCGACCGTCGCTCTGATTACGCTTCTGAATGTTGACATATGTTCAGTACACAGCGGAGAAAAGATTGCTGTGAAACATCAGAGGTAATCACGAACACGCATTATGTTGAGGGCTTATTATAGGGTTGTTTGTGTTGTATGGTGCACGACTGGTGAGATTTATGTCTGTTGAGAAAGTTAGAGTGGTAAATCCCTAGAAATACAGTGCTGTTCTGGGTAATCAGTTCCTTCCTATAGGAGTGAAGATTTTCTCTGCTGATGGAGTCGTCTCTGTCAGGGTCACAGAGCCCCAATCCGTGTGACTACTCATCCCTTAAGAATATGAAAGTCGTGACATTTTCTGCTGCAATCACTTTTAGAAAAAGTGTCATGGAAAGTTCTACAGTCTCTGCCAAAGCTTTTTTAGCAACTTGTGGTGGCCAAGCAGTGTAGAAACACATTCTTTATTGGTTTTCTTTATGCTGGCTGTTATCAGCACCCACCAAGCTGTCAAGATTGGCAGCAGGTATAACAGTGGTGATATTTTAGGTGCTGTGGCCTCTTCTTCTTCATGCGCCTTGATGACATGCGTTAGAGTGGGCGGGAGCCACAGGTGTATCCGATTTCTGGCTCTTTCTTACCTGTCACACCTCAGCTTTGGTTTGACTGACAAGTGAGTGCAGTTGATGCCGTGGTTGCATCCTGGACCCTGTTCAATGCACCCTTTTGGAATACCAATGCCACGCTTCCATCATGTTGAATTAAATCTAAATTTGAGCAACCAGAAGAAAACAAAATGTTCATGTCAAGTAGCATGTGTGGAATCTTTTTGTACTATCCTGTAGATTTCTCCTTTTTTTGGTTTTATTTATTGGTGAGTCAACAGAGACGATAAATACTGCAGCTAGTTCAGTCAAACGTTCACTATTTTAATTTTTTCTCTGTTTTATATCCTTATAATTTCAATATCTTTGGGTTTGGGACTGTTGGTTAGACAAAATAAGCATTTTGAAGTTGTCCTCTTGGGTTCTTTCAGTCAGTCTTTACAGCCCTTGGTCAATGCATCAGTCTCGAAGGTCTCAGTAACGGCCACATTGTGAAAACACTAAATGAAAACAACAGCCAGTAGGAGTTTTCGTCCCACTTGTTCCCCTTCCCCCAAATGAATTAAGAAAGGCTGTTGGCTGAAGTGTCCCCAATGCAGACATCAGCTTTACCTGCCCTGAAACTCAAAGAGGTAAAGCAAATTAAAGCCACATCTGCAGCTTCACCTGACCCAGCTTCAAAAATCCTCCAAGGACTAGAGACGGAGGACAGGTTTGTTTTCGTCATCACAGCCTCTTTTTGCCTCGATCCTTCAGTCAGGCAGTCAGACAGGGCTGACAAGGCTGTCTGCACCTGCTGGAAGGTGTGAGCGTCCCTGGGTACATTACCCAGACTCCCTCACTGTCACGAGACATCCATCCAACACTGTGTTGTAGGGTCTGGTTTCATTTCCATGAGTCATGTTTGCTCGTCTTTGTGAGTGAATGTGTGCTTGCTTGTTCTGAGCAAGTTGATTATTTTGTAGCTTGTCTAACTGCTGTAATTATGCTGAGGAGCTGTTGGCTGCTGCAATCTGTTTTTGTTTTTCATTTCCTTTTCAGCCACTCAAACCAGATATTTCAGTAATGTGTGCAGATATACGTTTGCATGATTTCTGTATGCAGCGATGGCTGTGGCTTGTGTATTTTGCAACAGCACTCAGCAGTTTTTGTTGCTGTCATGTCTTGTTCTGCCTTAAATCTGTTAAAGTTTTGCCTCTATAAATACAATGTAGACGCTGTGTCAGTGTTGGCCAGGCTGTCCCTGGGCACCGGACTTCACAGGCCATTTAAATCTGTCAGTAACCACTCTCTCATGCTGCAAAGTCACGAGAAAAAAAAAAAGCACTTCTTCCCTGAGGACCTTTTTTTCATGAGGCCTTTCATTTTGTTGTTTTGGGGAAATGGAGGGGGAGAGTAAGGATCTCCCTCCATCCTTAAGATAAGAGCGTTCGTCGGCAGGCTACACAGAGTTGTGATTGGCTCCGGTTCGCGACAAGAGTGGACTTTAATGAGCACTTTGAAATCAGCCTCCAATCTGAGAAAGCGATTGCCTTTCTTATTGTGCCCATTATCCTGTTGCACCTTTGTAAACTATTAAACGTCCATCAGCAAGAGTACAGAGAGGAAGAGAGGGAGGTAAATGCAGACTAGTAGTTCCCTGCGAAGTGGACTGCACAGAGTGTTCTACCATGTTAAGTAAGATTCCAAACAGTAGGGAGCATCATAAGAAAGCTTTTTTGCACACCTCTTTTGGTCGGGCAGGTGCGTAGGATGTGATCCAAAGTGGCAGATCAGAAGTTTAGAAGAAAAATCATCAGGTACCTGATGAAGGTCTAGGACCGAAACGTTGTAAATAAATCTTTGCTTGCGTAATGGTCAGTGTGCGGGATTTTTCTTCTAAACAGTAGGGAGCAAAAACGCTCGATTCACAGGGAACTGTGAACGGTTCATCAGTTTGCGTGAAGTTGACAAGCGAGATTACCCATCAGTCATTGTGCCTCGCTGGAATGACACCGTACATCTTGTAAATTATTCAAATCTCATGTATTCAAAAGTTACATATTACAATAGAATACGTTTTGTAATGCAATCAGTTTGTTTCGAATTTCTTTTTGTTTTCGATTTTTTTATTTTTTTTTTCACTAGTGCAGAATTTCCACAGTAGCAGCAACGTATCCAGGGTAACGCACAAAAGAGGTGATATCTACATTGGTAGATAACAGGGTGTTCCGAATGGAGGCATTTTGTCGAGGGGCATTCCCTGAACAGGGAGAAGGGAGTACTGTTCATGTACACTGTGGAACTGAACGCAGCTTTACTCTTAAGTGTTGCGATTAGTGACTGTCCTCTTCTTGAGGCTCACCGTTGTGATTAAAGGGTGACAGCAGGACTAAGTGATAGTTTTCAATTGCTGCTCACAGAAATAAAGCTCTCAAGTTTCGTTTTTCTTTTTTTTAAAGTCGGATCATTAGTTTATCATTCTCCTTGTTATCCATTTCACACACATTGCATCACAGCAGGATTTTCTGTAACAAGGGCAGCATGGCAAGTTACAATCGTGGTGAATTGGTCGATGCGGATCTGCCAGTGATTCTTGATCAGCACAGCCAGAAGCCCGATTAAACGTCCAGCACCTGCACAGAGAGAGGGAGTAAAACTAGATTCAGCATGAGACAGTATATAAATGACCTCTCATTCAACACCTACATTTTCCCCGGTGTTTCAGGATTGATATGTAGCACCCCACCACCCTTTCTCCCCTCCATCTCTGTGCCTCTCTTTGCTCTCCCTCTCCTCATGTGTCTACTCCCTGGGAAGCATCCTGCTGACACTCTCCAAGGAGTCTTATTGATATTCTTAGAGAGGCATTGCAGAGAGAGAGAGAGAGAGAGAGAGAGAGGGGGGGGGGGGGGGTGGGGATGAAAGTCACACACTGTAGCAGCAGACGCACTGCCTTTTAGTATCAACGGTAAAAATCACAAGTTACCCAGCAGGGATGTGTCACCGTTCATTTTGTCTGCTGCACTAATAGAAAATCTCCTGCTTTGGATTTTTATTATTCTTATGCACGTGGAAAGGCAATTTGCCAATCATGCAGATTTTCAGTTAAGCTTTAGGGATACTTGCATGTGGAGGAGAATAAACCCCTATTGTGATGTGAATGGGACATTAAATATCATTTTCAGTTGCCAATTAGGCTACATTTAGCATGTCAGTGACGGGGAGTTGTATTAGGGGAATAAGATCTGACTGTTTTTTCCCCTGAGGTGAAGAAATGTTTTCCTTATTTGCATGAATATTATGATTCCTGAGAGGCAACACAATGGGTATTGGTATACCGGTGCTGATTCAACACTTTGAGTTTTGGGATGGATACAAAACAATACTTTGCTTACTATGAGGAATATAAACGTGTTTTTGTTCACAGAGTGTGTGTGTGTGTGTGTGTGTGTGTGTGTGCGTGCTCTGTTCACTGACCTTGCAATATCATTTAAAATAATTAATTGGGAAGACATTACATCTAAACTCTGACGTTTTACGTGTAGTTTTCATCTATAGAATTCTACGGGCAATATTGGGGAAAAAAGCACTTCCTAAGTTTAAGATTTGCTGCTTTTTTCTTTTGTATCGTCATACAATAACTATATTTGGGTTTTGTCGAACAAAGCAAGCAATTTGAAGTCCTCACCTTGGGCTCTGGTAAATTGTAACAGGCATTTTCTGACATTTTATAATCAATGTTGGAGGGCAGTTGTGGAAAGCCGCTTTTTGTTGTCTGTTTACAGAAAAAGTTGCTTTTGAAATTTGTGAAGGTTAGAGACGGAGTGTACAGGGAAATAGATTATTTTTTATTCTTCAAAAAGCGTGTGTACAAACCTGAAGTAGTGACCTGCAGAACACATTGAGACGCGGCTGGTGAAATGATCAGGCATGCTGTGTGGACCTGCCTCATTTGAGAGGAGACGTCGGAGGGGCTGTGAAAGCCGGCGGCTCCTGTGACCTCCGCTATTCATGAGCCTCCATCATCTGGGCAGCCTTTCACCGAGGCACTCTGCTTTAGAACACAAACACACACTCAGAAATACATCATACATAAATAAAGCAACACACGTGCAGTGAATAAGTTGGCGCTGTCTGTGTCACCTTCACACACACGTGAACACACCTTGTTTTCTGAATGCATTCAGCAGATAAGACGTCGAGATTACATTGTCTGCTTTGCGTGGCCGTGCTGTGACTGACTTTACTCTTGCACACGTAGTGACACAGTCTTCTCTAACTACCTTGTAGGCTCCGAGCCAGAGGGTTGCTGGGACTAATTTGACATCTGCCACGGGTCATTATCCGATAAAGGCGACCGTTCTTGGCCCTGCAGTTTAAACAGTGTTAGTGTAGATGTTATTTGCAATAACCTCACACATTGCAGGCTGTCTGCTTGTTATGTTTGGCCCTTCTTGCTTTAGAGATGAGAAAGTCTGGGTTGCCAAGGGTTTCATTTCACCTGTACAAAAAAGAAAGAGGAAACAACCATGTTTTTCATCATTTGGAAAAGGAAATATGTCCACTCGTTACATGCATAACCATTTAACTAAATCTTTTTTTCTCATCTTGACCCAGACTTGACCATGGACTCCTTCAGCACCAAGAGCTTAGCCCTGCAGGCGCAGAAGAAGCTGATGAGCAAGATGGCCACCAAGAGCATGGCCAACCTCTTCATCGATGACACCAGCAGCGAAGTGTTGGACGAGCTCTACCGCGTCACCAAGGAGTACACCCGCAACCGCAAAGAGTCGCAGAAGATCATCAAGAACTTGATTAAGATGGTGGTGAAGCTGGGAGTGCTCTACAGAAACAACCAGTTCAACAGCGAGGAGTTGATCCTGGTGGAGAACTTCAGGTAGGCAGCAAGAGCCGTTAAAGGAATATTTCAACGTTTTGGAAAAAGCACTGTTTTTCTTTTTTTCTTTTAGAGAGTTAGATGAGATGAATGATACTACTACTCATGTCGTTGCGTTAAAGCTGCAATGGGTAAAATGTGAAAAATGGCAGGATATGAGGTAGCTCTCCCTCTCCCCTCTTTGCCGCACGGGCAGTGCATGCACAGAACAGCCAATAGGAACGCTCTCTCTTGAAGTTCTCTTCAATTACAATATGCTGAAAGATATTATGGAAGTTTTGCCTAACAATGGCAACAAATTAAGTGCCTACCACAGCTTTATATGCAGAGCAAAAGCCAGGTAGCGTTTAGCTTAGCATAAAGACTGAAAGCAACAGCTAGCCTAGCTCTGTTCAAAGTTCAGAAATACGGCTACCAACACTAAAGCTTATCTTGTTAATTTGATATGTACACAAATATACAAAAATACAGTTTGTGGTTGGAGGAATTTACATGCTGGATCTCTTGACAGATAACTTGTTATCAATCCGCCCAGCATTTCTGTGCAGTGTCTAGAGGGAAGTATCAATTTTCTCATTTAATACTCAGAAAGAAAGAAAATAAGTGTATTTCCCAAAATGTTTGAATTAAGAGCTTTTGTCACATTCTGCCATACATTTAAATATTGTTATATTGTGTGTCAGTAGGTGACAAAACTTGAGAAACAACAGTGAATTCTGGTTGAGAGCTTCAACTGGGGATAACTGCAGTTCAAGTACATTTCTGTGTGCTGATGGAAGCAAATTAAGGAAATTTACTTTTACATCAGTTTATATATTTTCCACTAAAATAGTTAAACTCAGCTTCGAGGCATGTGAAGCTGACATAAGTGCACAGTATGGAGGATGTGGATTATATCAGCATGGAGATGCATCCCTGCGAAGGACAACACTATAGCTAAAACGTTTCTGAAGAATATCATAAGACAGCAGTTTCTATTTTTACTCCCTTCTGCTGTTCCAGTCAGAATTAGAAACTGACAGCCTCTCTTGTCGTCTCACAGGAAGAAAGTCCACACTCTGGCCATGACGGCGGTCAGTTTCCACCAGATTGAGTTCACCTTTGACCGGCGCGTCATGAGCGCTATTTTGAATGATTGCCGTGAGCTGCTGCACCAGGCCATCAAACGCCACCTGACAGCCAAGAGCCACTCGCGAGTCAACCACGTGTTCAATCACTTCGCCGACTGTGACTTCCTGGCGTGTCTCTACGGACCTTCGGAGGTTTACCGTGCCCACCTCCAGAGGATCTGTAATGGGGTCAACAAGATGCTTGATGAAGGGAACCTCTGACCTCCGCTGGCCTTGTCATCAGGCACCTTCACCTCTAGTCACCCCTCATGTACCATCTTGCAATATTTCTTTTTAAGGTGACATGAACGTTTATATTTTCCATTTGTTGCTTTATGTTTGTGTGCCTTTTCAGCCGTTACTGTAACACTGAAAGAATCTCGGCTAGTTAGTCCAAAGTCTGTTTCTTCTCCAGTCTGACGTTTTGTTATTTCACAGTAAACAAAATCCAGCAGATGTTTTTTTTTTTTTTTTTTTTTAAATTGAATTTAAAACTTCATGCTCTTATCAGTATATATTTAGGGATAGGAGCCTTGACAACTGTGCCTTGAAAAAACATTTTTTGTCTTCATTCCAAGGGCACTATGCTTGCTCTTTCAAAAAGACATGAATCAGGCACAGGCCTTCAGTCATATCTCTGTGAGGAGCTTTTAATGGACCAAAATGGTTTTGGGGGCACCAGGAGAGGGAAAAAAAAAAGTGAATTTCCATCTTTTCCAAATACCCAAGGACATAAAGAAGTGATATTTTTTTTGGTTTGTTTGTTTTTTCCAAAAGTAGTATTGCACTTGATTCTGAAAAAGCGCTGTACTGTACTTTCCTGCAATAATGAAACCATGTGAAAAACTGCAGTTGAGTAATCCTGCTTAGTCTGCATTTTACAGCTTTCACTATAATGCACTGAACTCCACTTTGTAGAGAGGCCAGGCCTTTTGTTTAGAAGGCACCTATAAACCCAGTTTTTGCTTTTTATAGTCTGGTTTATAGCCACAACAACAAAGACGACGTATTTGGGTCATAGGGGGACCATAAACATGAAGGAATTTGATTGTGCTGTGTATTGTTGAATGTGTTGCAGGCTATATGCTCATCTGCTCAGCAAACTTCAAGTTTGTGTCTATAAATGTCATAATCACAGCAGGAAAGTAGCACAATGTGGCACCAGCCGCAAAGGTTGCTCTGGAATTTTGACAGAGCGGAATAAAGAGCGATCACAATCAAAGTACTTGTCATAATAGATGTTGGAGCCCAGGGTCAGTTGTTTTTCAGAATTACCGGTATTGCCTCAGGTTTATCCAAAAAGCACTAAAACTCTGGTTTGAATTCTGACAGATTTGAACTAAAAAGACTCCCTATGAGCAGTCAGATGAAAGGCTGGATGAAAAACTGCAGCTCTGTCTATGAAAAGGGCCAGGCAGGGTATAGAGATTACAGCAGAGACAAACACAGTACCTGATTGTACTCTCCCACTGCAATTACAGTTCCACACTCTGAGGTGGCATAATGGCCCGGAGCCTGCCTCCATCGAGCAGCCAATCCATTTCACCACACAGCAGCCTCATGTAACGTGATGGAGATAACCATCTCTGTTTGCGCAATGCAAGTCCTTTTTAATGGAGTGAAAGATGTGGTTGTTGTTGTTGTTTCTTCCTAATAAAGGAGAATATGAATAGTTACTACTATAACTCCCTCCCGAACCTCACAGAATAGCTGTCTTTCCTTTTTGTCTATGTGTTTTTGTATCACTGAGCCTTTCTGGGAGATTGTTTTGTGCTGCGGACTCATTTTGTATTCTGTGTGAGAGTGTGAGTGTTTGTGTGCGTACCTGTGAGAGAATTGGAAATTGAGCCGTGTAATAAGCGCTGTGCTTTTCCAGATAGGATTGCTGAAACTTTAACTTCATCCACAGCAGCTCTGCCAAAGACACGAAGACTGATGTTACTCAAAATGCAATCTTTCTTCCAGAGGACCATTTCAGATAATAGTATGCACTTGATAATTATAACTCTGGTAACGATGATAATGAAGACAAAGCTGGTGGCTGTTGTGGTTTCAGCCCTTTTTTCTTTATTCACATTTTTAATTCTTAGATGACTTCCTGAGTATATTCTCTTTTCTTAGACCCAATTGACTTTCACTGCATCATTTTGGGAGGCTTCGAAGTCAGTCATTTTCCCTAAATCCCCCCAAAGCAGTTGACTTTAATTATCTTTGGATGCCATTTTCTCCAATCCCTTCACACCTCAGGGTTAGTTTGAATCTCCAAAAAAGTACAAATCGCCACAGACCTCTGCAACAGCCCCACTTATTTTACTAAAAACCCACAACTAAGCATACTTATCATGTTGCATTTCTACTATTGTAAATTGTGAATCATTTTTATTTTCACTAATGTACATATGATTGTTTTTGTGTCCCTGTATTGTATCCAGACGCAACAAATATAATACAATTTACTTTTTTTAAAGAATACATTTCTTGTCTTTTTTGCCCCTCAATCAAGTACAGAGTGTCTTCCCATTAATGTGTCGGATGGTGGAATTTTCTAGGCCAGATCAGAGGGTAATCTGACTATGTCTGACCTGGATTTAGTCGGCCAAATCCCTTTCCTTCTGCTCCCGGCATTGTTAGGAAGCCATGAAAGCAAACACAAACCCTTCTGACTGACAAACAATTGAACTTTGGGTCGTTTCTTTCCACTTCCTGCAGGCCCACGCCACGGTCAAAGGTAGAACAGGATATTAGTAAGATGGAAAGACTTCTTGCTTCTGTTTTTGGAAACATCAACACTCGGCTGCAGTGTTGCATTAGTACCACTCCCCCGGTTTGGGTTTAATCTATCATTAACTTTGCCACTTTTCAGACTTCGGAATGATAATTTGGTCTGTAGCACGTCTGCAGATCCTCCCTGCAGCACAGCCTGAAAGGCTACTGCAGTATCAAGTGCCCAATTATCATCTAATGGTCATGCATAATTGTTTTTTTGTGATGGCACCCTTGAGTTCAGAGAGTAATGTTATGACTAATCTGGGATGTGAGTACAGTCACGTCTTATTGTCTCTCTGTGTACATCTTCTTATTTGACTGCGATGTCAAATAAAGCAAAAACATCCTGACCTCAACTTTAATGATTCATTTCTGCCTGTCTTTTACACAACAGTAAGAGGTTAAAGCAGAATAAAAAGTAGTTTTTGGGTGGGAGGGGTATAAAAGTTGAGAATTTCAGGATGCTTATTTTTTCCTTTCCAATGTCAGTGTGTCTCGCTCAAACACTTTCTGAAAATTAAAAATTAGAAAATGACAGTCACGATGTGATTATCACTGGATGTGACTGAGGGCTCTAATACATTTTGTTGAAGCTAGCCTCCACTGGGGCATAATTATCATTTCTACATAATGAAGTGACTACAAAGGAGCTGTCCTGCATCCTAAGAAGGAGAGAGCTGAAGAGAGGAAGTGTGCAGAGGACCCATTACTCTTTCCACTTATGTTCAAGCACAAATTACTGAGCTATAATATGTGCTACAGACTTCTAACCTGAACTAAACTGTTTAGCCGAGCTATTGTAGCATCGTACTTTACTTTAGAATCAATTATGATAAAGGTATGATTCTCTTGCTTAGCTGTGCACACGTACAAGGACAAACCAAGCCAGACTTTCATGGTCCATCCCTGCAAGGATACAGGCAGTTGGTTTTGGCATTAACACTGCAAAGTCTGGCCGGCTTTCAATACAGGTGCAAACACCGTAATGTTTGAGTTCTGGGTGGTGCTACAAAACAAACCACAGGGCATTGTGTTCAAACAGCAGGCAATGCTCTGCACTCGTACAACATCACACGGTCATATTTCTCCATTTTCTTTTATCATTAATGCCAGCAAAAATGCCTTTCAAGCCTTATAAGTGAAACAGGACTGGGAATGCAGTCAAAAGATGAGTGGCACTAGAGAAGAAAATGATTCAGCTATTTCAACGATGATCACTTTATTGGACTTTTCAAACAAAACCAGCAGAGAACTATGCGTTTGTTGATTTATACCGCTGCATAATCAAGAAGTAGGTTTATATCCTGAAGCAGCAGATAGTACGAAGTGAATTAATTTGTGCGAATAACCGAGGTTACCTAAGGTATGTAAAACATTTTGTCACATTTTGATTTAGTCACCACGTTGTCTGTTTTTGTTTCTCATTTCTATGGAAATCTATGCATCGAGCCCAACGTCCCAATCTAACAGTTACGTCCATGCTTTCTACATCTTATTACAGTGTGTGCAGAGTGTTAAAGGAGGAGCCCCTTTTACATGAGGTCTTTGCTGACCTTTCAAGCACTCCCAAAATTTCTCTCAACACCAATCTCATGTAGGTTACTGGTAACTGGCAGAGGTGCAGAGCAGAGCGAGCGCTGCTTATTATGTATTACTTTGCTTTTGTAGTCCCTCCACATCGTTACTCATCCAGTATGCTTAAAGGTGTTCTCCCCTCTGGCAAGCATTGCTATGACAGTCAGCTTGGAAGTTATAAGTCTTTCAAAACTCTTTTCCCCCTGTCTTCTTTCCCTTTTCTCTGTCTCTCTTTTATTCTTTCTTGGTGTCCCCACGTCTCTATCTATTCCTCTCTCACTCTACTCCTCAGAGAGCACCTGACTGACGTGTTGTTTAAGGATGAAAAGCACGGCGGAGGGGAATCCAAAAGCAAACACAAAAATATACACAAGAGGACAGGAAAGACAATGCTGTACACACACAAACACACACAGAGCACCGAAGCCCTGAGGATTATCACCAGCGTGACACTGGACACTTCAGGGAAGACAGCATCTGCTCACTTCCATATTTAATACTGCAAAAAGAGAACATTGTGTTCTCAGGAAACTTCTCATTTCACTTTGTGTGAATACAGAGGCAAATACATTGGTGTGAACACATATACTTGTCTCCAAACTACACATTTGTGCTGTCCAGGTGGCTATAGAAAGTTCCCAAGTGCGACACGCATTCACACTGTGACTAAAAGCCATTTTGCACAGGACACTTTGACAGACAGGCGGTTCTTCGCCCTTCAAAGCACTACTTTTGCATCTATCTTTTCCACCCAGTTATGTAAGGTGTTCAGTGATGTGCTCTCTCTCTCTCTCTCTCTCTCTCTCTCTCTCTCTCTCTGCCTGAAGAAATTCAACAAGGAAACTGTATCTGCAGTGGCAGTAAAGTTCAGCAGACACACATGCTGAAGTGTCCCAGCACACTCGCTCTGCTGCTTCTCGATGGGCAGTCTGCCTGTTACAGGACTCAAAACAAGTGAGGGAGCGCTACAGGAGGCGGCAGACAAGGTTACAAAGTGAGGCCATATGCTCTGTCTGTCGTCCCCCTACTCCCAACTGTTCCACCAATATTGAAAACTACATAATGGTGACAAAAAGGCCTTCTGTTTGAGTCAGAAGAGGAGGACATGTAAAAAAAAACTGCACCGAACTGAAAGGGAGAATTTTTCCTGCTGTAGACCAGTTTTGTCCTTCAATCACACAAAGCACATTAATATAATGGATGGTATGATATAAAGGCAACCAGACTTGAGAGCTGCGCAGCCAGACTGCAAATGGACCAACTCTGTCAGCTACTTATTATTCCACATTGACTTTAAAATGAGCAATGATTGTGTGTATTATGCCATGTTATTTATGGACCTTAAAACGTGGGTGGCTAATTGGAGGGGAACCTTTAAGAAGCATGAATTCAAGGTCTTGAACACACACACATACACACACACACACACACACACACACACACACACACACACACACACACACACACACACACACACACACACACACACACACACACACACACACACACACACACATTCAGGTAGGGTTATATGTTTTCAAATGTAATCAATCACATATGGACAGTTGCCATCTTATTGGAAGGTTATTTAAATGCATAGCCTCACAATACTTTGCCAGAATGAACAAAGAAGAATTTTTTCACTGTCCTCTGTGAAAACCATGTATCTCCAACAAAAGGTCAACTTTTTGTGAGCTGAGAGAAACAACCTTGTTTTTAGCTTTGTGCATGCACGTTTTAGTTAGACCAATGGGATTTGAAATGGGTCCAATGGGTATATTTAGTTTAGGAAATAGGAGGATTTTCTCAACCCATAAAGTGATACTTAATTAACAAATTTGGAGATACATGGTTTTCATGGACAGCGACCTACATCATCTTCAACAATCAGGTCTGCACCAACACTGAATCAACCCTAGACAAAGCTTAGCTTTTGTTTAGCCTTTATGTAAGTGTGTGTATGTGTGTGTGTGTGTGTGTGTGTGTGTGTGTGTGTGTGTGTGTGTGTGTGTGTGTGTGTTAAATGATTAAACATTTCAAAGTGAAATACAGGTTGAAATCCTTATTATATAAAACCTTTTAAACATTAACATGCACACACACACATATAGATATGCATTCAGAGTTAAATCTTTAAATGCAACCCCACCACAGCATAGAAACAGACTTTGCGTGCATCAGCATACCGTGAGGAAAAGGAAGGATTAATAGCCGGTCTATTACTTTCACTCTTGTTTTTTTTTTAATCCAGACTAGTGGTCGACATGCAGGCAGGAATCTTCTTAGCCTGCAGATTATACCAAGCCTGTGTCTGTTTTCTCTCCCCCCACATACCTGTATGTCAGTGAATGAAGTCATATTTTAACAGGGCACTACCAGAGGAATAGATTGCTATGCTGACTAACAGAATGACTGATGCTTTGAGTGCCTCACTGCTGAGTGGCAGCAAACTGTCAGGGCTTTAGTGTGGCTGGGCTGCCGTCTTTTTATTTCGGATGCTGCCAGAAAAGGAGGGACCCATCCATGCAGGCGCAGTTGAGTGAAAAGACACCTAGGAGGCATCTTTGGGCTTGTCAGACATAAGAAATCTGATCCAGACAGCCAAGAATGGGAATTTGAATGAGAAACACGAAAATAGCAGCTGTCTCTGCATAATTGGAACAAATGGAAGTTGGATATGCGGCAGAAAATAAAACAAGAAAACAACTTGCATGTAACTCGACACTTGCTGACGGTTACAATAATCTGGGGAGAGCCGTGCCACAGGCAAGCTGTTGTTTGTAGCTGGGCAGCTTATAGTTTCTGTCAAACTGGTGCTGATCTTGGAGGGTCGCAATTATGTGCCCCCTACTCTTCCATCCCTTCCCGCTGCCATCCTCCCCTACTCCTTTAAAACCCCTAAGCAGCATTTAATTGTGAAGGGCTGAGCCGGGGAAGGAGTAATCAGATGAGAATGGAGGCAGGGGGAATCACGTGTATATACACTACAGAGGATTAATAACAGTGGCGTCTTGATTGAAGTTCAGCTGCTCTCCCTGGCAAATGGGAGGTGGGGATGAGGGGGAGAGAGAGTGTGACAGAAAGGGGAGGAAAAGAGAGTAAAAAAAGAGTTGCAAAGACAGAGGACATCCAGGGTTCTCAGATGAGAGCAGAGAGTTACAGGCAAAAGAGACAGAAATGGGGAGAGAAGAGGGAAATAGAGAAAGGGAGTTAGAGCAGTGAGAGGGAGTGGGAGGAAGAAAAAGCGAGGATAGGAGGCAGCACAGCGCAGTGTGGAGGGGGGGGGGAGGGAAAGAGAGAGAGAGAGATGTAGAGACAGGAAGCCTCCACTGCTACTGAGCCAGTGAGACGCAGGCAGGCAGAGAGAGAAGACAGAGAGAGAGAGAGAGGCCCTTGGCATCTCCAAGGCTGGCCCAATGAGGGGCTCAAGTGCAATACAAAAGGGAGGATAGTGGGAGGAGAAGCAGAAACGGAGAGGGAAAAAGAAGAGGAAAAAGGCAGGGCGATAAAATCAGAAACAGGCTTCAACAGGGAAAGGGGAGTGGGTGGGTGGGATCTGAGATGAGGAGGGAAAAAAGCAGATAAAAGTTTTGGAGACAGAGTCGGAGAGAGAGAGAGAGAGGGAAGGGGAAAAGAGACTAAAGATAGAGCAGATTGAGTCTGTTAATGGAAAAGGTAGGAGGGGATTCATGGAAAAAGAGGAGGAAACGCTCTGTGTCTCAGGAGTCCTCCTGTTCCTCTTCTGCTTCTTCTTCTTTCTGTGAGGCTGCTGGACATCATCCATCACCATGTTCTCTGACAGCAGGACTCCAGCACCTGGGGAGCAGAAAGGCTTCAAGCCCCACGCCCCTCACTTCATCCCGTGGCTGCGCAATAGTCTTAAGCCCCACCACAGCAGTGACCTGGGGCTCAATGGACCGTACAAATCCAGCTCAGAGGCCTGCAACAACGTGACCCCACTGGAGAGAGCCAAAGGGATCGGGTTATTCTCTATCCAGGGAAGGGACCGGGCAAAGAAGGGGGAGGTTCGGTGTAATGGCGTAGGGATGGCGAGAATGCTGCCAGTGGTGCTGCGTGGGCACCATATCCTGCCTGGGAGTCTGGGGAAGCAGAGGGAGGACAGTCCTGCCAGGTGGAACCAGTCTCCAGAGCTGGACCCACCCACCAACACGCAGAGCAGTCCGGGGGACGGGCCGCATGGTCTGAGCAACAGCTCCGCCTCAGCCCAGGACAACCACACCTTTGTTAGGAACCACGGCAGCCACCTGAGCCCCCTTCAGTCGCAGAATGACGGGACTAGCACCTCAGTCAGGAAATATGGGCCACAAGTGAGACCCCCTCCTCTTCCTGTTTCTGGACTGCTCATTGAGAAGCCAAACTGTAAGGTGCCTGTTGTGGTGGACATTGAGGACCGGAGGGGGAAGGTGTGGGACTACGCCAGCAGTACAACCTACCGCAAGAGAGCCCTCCATTCATCCAGCTGGGTGTGCTCAGACACTCAGGAAATAACAGAAAGGCAGCATGGCTTCCCCACCGGCTTCAGCTACAACAAACAACAGAGCAGGAACTCCCAGAGCCAGAGAGACCTGAGGGAACCACCTGTTGAGGGTTTCAACGGGCCCCTAAATGGAGTCATCTTCTCCACTGAGGTTCCTCAGAGAGGCCTGGGCTGCACCACAACACTACAACACCCCAGGAAAGCTAGACCAAGCTTGGAGCGTATCGCGGCCCTGGGCCAGAATCAGACATGGGTCCAATACAGGTCGACCAATGAAGGGGAGCCACAGAGGAAGGAATCAGGCTGCAGCAGGAAGGTGGTTCGAAACCAGATTAAACGGGTGGTGGACAACCTGGAGCATGTTCTTACAGCGCTGAGGGACGTTCACCAGGAAATGAAAGAGGTAACGCGTTGGATTCTTGTTGATTCTGCGTAACATTTCACCATTTTCACCAATCATGTCTTTCCTGGACAAAATAGAAATGGTAGAAAAACAAATGGGTTGAGAATAGGAGCAGAGAATTACTGTATCCTCTCCCATTAATTTAGGTATTTTACTCTTGGAGGAAACGTTCATGCTTATGCTATAAAACCTTGAGGGCTCTAACAGATAACGATGCGGGCTACACACAACTACACATCCTGAGCAGAATTTACACTGCATTAAAAAGTCAGCAGCAGGGTTGGTTGAATCCACCACAGTCTGCAAACTGTTTCTGCAACTCTCCTCTGTCACTGTGCTTAATTCATGCGTACATTAGAGGTGAACCAGACAATAGTTATGCCCCATTTGTATGATGCATTCACAGGCTGGTGAGATGACATTAGGCAAAGCAGTCGCCTTTCTCTCTGCATCTCCCTTTCTGTCCTCCTCCAACATCCTCCCTCAACTCTTCCTCCACTCTCCCTCCTCATGGACAGATGCTGCTCCAGGCACAGCTGGATAACGTTTTATAATCCATTTATGTCTGAGTATCTCTGCCTCGTATTCCTCATCCAGTAAAAGTGACATGTAAATCTCGCCTCTTGGCATTTGATCTGCATCTACAGGGTCGTGGCTAAACCTGAGGTAGTAACCTCATCATTCTGGCTGTGAGCTTTTAGTGTGACAGTATTAATATAACGCTGATGAAAGAGCATTTAGGCTACACAAAAAGAGGGGAAAGGCAGGGGGTCGGAAGCAAGCCGACTGTGATAGAAAATCCCAAATTTTCACAACAGAGATGACAGATCAAAGGAGAATAAGGCACCAGAGAAGACTTTGATTGCATATTTGTTTCAAAGCCCTGTTTTATGATTCTGTTGCATGAGAAGCAACCCTCAGTTTTACTCAATAATCAATCCTTGTTGTAAAAAGGAACTGGAGTGAGACTTAAAAGCATTTAGACAGAGACTATACAAATATTAAAGCAACACTAAAGACTTTTGTCTCAGGAAAAACATCACAAAAGCAAGCTCACGCATGAATATGCTCTTCTGCTAAGACATTTTGACGGATCGAAAACTGCTCTATGACTCAGAACTAAAAGCAGAACAACAGTAGAGTTACACTGAAAGAGCTATGAAACTTACATGACTGAGCTCTACAACAAACGTCTCTCAGCACTCATCAGCACCACATGTGAACACCTGAGGGGTCAAAAAACATCATTTTAAATAAACACTCTCGGGAACAGCAGATGAAAACCAGGGTCCTCTCTACTCTTTTATCTCCTCTGGTTTCTGACATTAACAAGCAGCACCTGCCCAGAGTCACTTGATGTGCATATGCACTCGGTACTTCAAAAAAATATAAAATGCCTCGCCCAAAAAAGCTGCAGCATAAAAAAGAAAAAAGGACAAACCAGGTCATCTTTTGACATCAACAAGGATGTTGTTGAACACAGAGAACAAAACAATAATTCATCTGTTCCAGTGGAGGCCGAGGATTTATCTGTGAACGTAGAGCAGGTGAAGAGATAGGTCAAACATTTTCCCCAGTGTAATTTTCTACAGTCTCTCCTGCCTTCATCGTTATACATTGTATGTGTCTTTGTGTTAAGCATTTATGTGTGTCGTGCATACACTCATTTGCTACATGCTCTGCACTCTTTTAGATGCAGTATATGCATCTGGACTTGTATGCCTATGATATATTGTATAGTGTGGTTTTCACTATCACAAGTATCAGAAGGGAAACCAACCTAAATTTAGCTTACACATTTCCTGTAATATCACCGTTTCTAGGCTGAGCTAAACAATTTTTGCACTAGGTTGTAGCTTGTGTGACACACTTAAAGATTAGAGCTTTACACCTGCAGAGAGTCCACTTCTGTAAGAGTCTGAAATGCTTCAAATTATAGATGCCAACATGCAAAAGCAGAAACAATTAATACGCAAACTTTTAATATTGCCATTACTATATTGAGGCTACAGTGCCAAGGTTTTTGTATGTTATCAATATTTTTTATTAGAAAAAACTCAAATTGGAACAAAAGTCTTTGGATTAATAGTGTTGGAGCGTCCTGGTGGAAAAGTTGTTGAAGCTGCTGATCTTGTGAAACCCGACTCAAATCTGGCTGGCGGGGTCTTCGTGGCATGTTGGATCTCTCTCTTTCCTCTTTATTTCCTGTCACCTCTGTACTACTATCCAAATAAAGGCTCAAAATGGCCAAAAATACTTAAAGTATAAAAGTGATTAGTAACTCAAATGAGTTATCAAAATAGCATTTGGCAAAATGCCAAAAAAATACTAGTTGTGAGGATTTGCCAAGTTTTTTTTGTCTTTTATATGATTGTAAATTGAAATTTTTTGGTTTTAGAGTTTTGGTCGGACAAAACAAGCAATTTGCAGAAGCCGCCACTTCGCCAATGTTTGCCACTCACAATCGACATTTCCAGTCCAAGTCAGAGGGTCAGGCAGCTTCACACTTTCCATGACTCCTGAGCCACTCCTGGTACCATGTAATGTTACTTACATGAGACTGAGTTGAAAATACATTTATTTATTGATTCACGGTGTCAGCATACACATTCAGTAGCATGGCTTAAATCAGTTCCTCTAATGCACTACTGGCATACTTATATACTGATCAGGTAGCTATGTCAACACTACAGCCACCTAGTGGTTGGGGGTGACATCCACTTATCACTATAACCTTAATTACACAAAAATTCAGCAGACTAAACAACAATGAAAATAATCATACATTTCAGGTTATCATTAGTGGTACTCCAGGGATTTTTGTATGGCACTTTTATGAGTTGTGGGACTCAGAATGGACATAATTGAGAGTTCGAGATATCCAGACTTTTAGTCCCTAGTGTGGGTCAAGCTCCAAAAACACTTGATCCTACATTTCCCATAGTGCAGTCTTTCATTAGACCTTCCCCACCTGATAAACATCCACATCTTTCAAACTCCACACCTCCAGTTTGTAACTCAGCCTTTCTGGTAAAAAAAAAAGTCCCCACAGGAGACATTATAAAACTGTTTTCACAGGTTGAAAGTTAAAGGATCAGATGATAATATAAAGGATCTTTGCCTAAAATCAGTGAAGTGCCCCTTTTCCAAACTACTTTTCTTTGTATTCATCACCATGTATTTATCCATCATAGGTGGTGCAGCAGATTGACCATCTAACCTCATCCATTGATCTCAATGTGGAGGAGCAGCAGGGGAATGAAAGAGGAGCCAACCCTCCTAGCGACAGCAGCTCCAGTTCAGGTTCCAGCTCCAGTGAAGTGACGTTAGGCAGCACCCATCAGTGGCCCTCAGAGCCTGGAGACCAGCCAGGAACCACAGACTCATTTGGCACCCTCAGGAGAGATCATCACAAGTGTCACTTTCCACCAAATGTGCTGCTATGCCCGGTAACCTCTGGGGTTTCATCAGACAGGAGTCAAACTCTTCGGTTCACCTGCAGTCTGCTGTCTTCTCACAGACAAGGTGGGCCGCTCCAGTACAACAATAGTCTCCCTTTATCCAGTCCCCCTCAAAACCTCACCTCCCACGATCTTACTTTGTCTCCCCGAAGAAGCCTCCCTGTTCGGCCTCCCACTCCTGGTCTCTCCCCTCTAACAGTAAACCTCCATCACCCCAACAGCCCTGGTTCTCAGCCTCCCTCCCCTGGTCCTTCCTCCTCCATCAGGGTCAGCCCTGTGTCCTCTCTGTCTGCAAAGCCTCAGCCACCCCCCACTCTTAGCCCTTCTGTCATCATAGAGAACAAGGTTGGGTCTTATCAGACCCCACAAAGTGACAACCCATATGCCGGTTTGCTCACTCCATCATCGACCCAGCCTCCGTCTGCCAGCTGCCCACCCACCAACTCAGAAACTCAAACTGTGTCCAACACTGACAGAGAGAGGCGCTCATCCTCAGCAGGACCCGTTCACAGACCTTCACAGGTGTGCTCTGCCCCTGCAGCCACAGCTAAACCACCAACAGCACAAGGCTGCAGGGCTCGCAAGCCTCCTCCGTACCCCCACCACAGACCCTCTGAACACACAAAGAAGGTGAAGGAACCCCGCAAAGCTCCTCCATACCCTGAGAAAAGAAGGCTTCTCTCGACCACAGTGTGAGACAATGCAGCAGGAGGGGGAGGCTGATCGAACAGAGCCACATTCACAGCACCAGCCGCAAGAGTGGAGAGTGATTTAAGGCTGGCTAGGATGAGCTGAGACCAAGTTTCCAAGGTGACAGGATGCAAACGCAATTTGGGGTGAGTATGTCAGGAACAACAGCTTGGTTCTGCAGACGTCCTTTTCCCGTCTCTCCTTCTATAGCAATCTCTTGAGTATATAAACTCAACATACAAATGACACCATAACATCTGTCTGGGTTACTGCTCTGGTAACAAGAGCCTCTATACAGATGCTCAGTTTGCCCCACGGCTCTCAGACTCCCACAGATTGCACCGTTAAAGGGCAAAGGAGAAGGCCTAATTAAATATAAATATGAACAAAACTACAATTGCTGCAAGATGACAAGACAAAGTAAGAACTGATTACTTTAGTGCATCCACTCACATGTGTCAGCATCGTCTAGGTTAGATAATTGCTGTCAAGAGTCGTGATGGTATAACGAGAACTCAGTGCAGCTCAGGGTACTTTGGCTCAGTGGTGTGAAAAGCACACACTGGGGATAACAGGCTGTGATCTGTGATAGATCTGGGGACAGAGAAGGTCTCGTGATATGAGGGACTTAGCAAGGCCAGATAAGAAGTGAACAGGCAGAGTAGCTCCGAGCTGACTAGGTCACCGGCCCAGCGCCTGGGTGCGCATCAGGGGAGACAGGGGGCAGCTGGCCATTCGTTTTATCCTTCACCGAGCCCCTGGTGTTACAAAAATCCCATCTCCTTTGCTGCCCTGGCTTGACTGACCTGGCCACAATCTCCATCTGTTCCCCTCCTAATGTCAGGAGATGCAAAGAAAGAGAAATAGGGGGCAAGTGTGTGTGAGAGGAAAGAGAGAAAAACAGACACTGGAATGTCTGCCGGATTGATTACATAAATACAGCTCAGCAAATCGATGGCTTATTCATTTAGGTCATTTGATGCTGTCCTCTCTGAAATGTAATTTCAATGCCTGCTTGTGGCTCTTTTTTTATAAAGATTAAAGCTGGTGTTATTCCATAGCCTATTTTCTGTTATTGTCAACAGATAAAATGAAAAGACCAAAACCAACAGTGTGTTAGTCCGTCTCTCAATACTTTTTTACTTCCCTACCCTGTCTGTGGCACACAGCATCACGCCAGTTTCTTCCCCCTGAAGAGCTAAATCTTTTCTTTTTTTTAAGTATCCACAAATGTAGCTTCATCAAAGCTCAGTACCAGTAATTTCCTAAAATAGCTGGAAACTGTAGATTTTAGCATGAATTAATACACATTTTTTGCTCACATGTGTATTTACAGCAGCAGGACGGTGTCAGAGTAAATCAAAATAAACTACAATGCCACATTCATGCTAATGAAGGAACATCATGTAAAGCATTGATGTGTTATTGAGGTCTTTGGCAAAGGAATTATCTATATCAGGCATTGGATACACAGAAAATACTTAGTAGGTTAGTTAGTAGGCTTAATGAATTGTTGGTTCTGGTCTTTTCATAGACTTTATTGACATGAAAAAAATATAGAATATCACATTGCTTATCGGCTACTTTAACACGATTAAGAGTCTAAGTTATGCTAGCAGCTGTGTGAAGATGCACTGGTACTTTGAGCTAAATGTCCATATGCTAACATGCTCACAATAACAATGTTAACATCTTGATTTTAAGCAGGTGTGTATGTTCACAGTGTTCTTCAATCTTACTTTAGAGTATTAGCATGCTAACAATCACTAATTAGCAATAAACACAGCTGAAAAGTACAGCTGAGGCTGATGAGAATGTTATTAGTTCTGCAGGAATTTGGTCAGAATCCAAAGTGTTGGACAAACTGAAAAGTCTTACCTTATGACGCTACAGCAGTGGTTCCCAAACTGAGGTGCAGTTTTAGTGTGTATAAGTGTGTTTGACTGTATGTGTGTGGACCCCAGGAAGACTAGCCAATGCCTATGCTAGTGCTAATGGGGATCCCAATAAAAAAAGATATAGGACCCCCAGGAATCAAGGATAATTTTAAGGGGTCCTGAGATGATAAACAGAAAAGGAAAGCAAAGGAAAACACTTTTATGACACACAAGATGTGTTTATTTTGAGGACTTTTCGGCAAGAAAAAAAAAAGGTATTTGAGTCACAACTGGTAGACATATAAATAATGATAAGGGGCTGCCAGTAGACATTGCAATATTTTAAAGAGTTCACAAGCCAAAAGAGTTCAGAAACCATTGTAGTTATTAGAATTCATCCTGAAGGAAACATGAATTCATTTTATGGCAACCTCTCCAATAGGCCTAGTTAATGCTAGAATGGATGGTCCCCCCCCCCCCCTAATCTGCCTCTGATTGGCTTACCCTGATATTCTTACCCAAACCTTAAGGAATCTCACTCCTCATGCCTAAACCTAACCAACTGATCAGAGGCATCAGATGTCATGCCTTCGCCTGTCCCTCCAGACCATCCATTCGAGCAACAACCCTATCCAATAGTTGTCGAGACATTTCTCAGAACAGAAAATGTGGTTGGTCTGCTGGTAGTCTCGCATTGCCAGACCAATCTGCACAGCACTGTTTCGGCGATGGAGTATGGTCTGGCTACACCGCCTATCAATTCTGGGATTGTTAAAAAAATGCTCTGGCTCGTTTGTATTTCTTAAACCAATCACAACCATGTCAGGCTTTATCCCAGCAATGTACATCCATGAGCCAGAATAGTTTGCTAGTGGTTATAAAGTAAAAGGGGGACACCGAAGTCAGTAGGATTCATCCTCTGGGGACCATGGATATCTGTATGAAATTTGACTGCAATCCATTTAATAGTTGTTGAAATATACAAGTCTGGATTAAAGTTTTGGATCGACTGATCCCTGGAGCCACTTTGTGTTCGTGGCTAAAAATGTTTCAGATTTCTCTAAATGCACAGCATCGTAATCTAAGCCAGCTCTTAGCAGCATCAAATGTATATATTTTTCTGATGGTAGTAGTGTGTGTGTGTGGGGGGGGGGGGGGGGGGAGTTAAAAGTAAACATCTCTACTGGTACCAGATGGTAAACAGTAGTGATATGTGTAGTGTTTGGATGACAACATAGAGGCAGCTTTGAGTCTCAGAGACACAGTGAACTGGCAGTAAACAAACAGATATTGTGCTACAGAGATTTATTATTCAGTGGAACAACCACCTTGAGAACAGTGTAAAATTCTTTATCTACGGGGCCACAAAACTGAAAATGGCCACGTCTTTGCTATAAGATGCTTTAATTACAAGTAAGAGACTGTGGGAGTTTCTTGGCACAGCTCTGCCAAAGTGCTACTACACAGTAGATTTTCTCAGATGTTTCATAGTTACAGTCATGATTACATTTTACATTAAAGCACTGGTAAATCGTGTGGTTGTAAAATAAATGTGTCATTTTTGTATCACAGAATTCAAATACAATCAAGATGACTGATTTTCTCTTGGCTCAACATAAAATAAATAAATCCCTCCTGATTCTATATCTCTATAAGCCCACAAAGATCAGCGCTCTATACATTCCCATTTGTGCCTCTGAAATTAGTAGATCCTCCTTGCAAAGCCGTTCTCCCCAGAAATTAAGAAGAAACAATGAAAGCTCTTTATCTTATGGAAACATTTATTCGAGGACAATATATGTTAATTGAGCAATTTTTCATAATGCTTATTTTAATATAAAGTTTCATAAGAAGTCTCATTTGTATGCTGAAAACCTGGCTGTTTTCTGCAGCATACAGACTGGTTTTAAATTAGAAATACATTAGTGCTGGTACTAAAATTACTGTTATTTTAGACAGATATGATGGGGGCATAAAAACACTCTCCGCCATGCTCATGGTGGCCCAGCTCTGACAGTGCTCAGAATATTTAATGCCTCTATGCTGGCACTCAAATTTCTCCTCTCTTTTCATGTTTACCCTTTAACGAGGCTGTGGGAGGTTCAATCAGATCATGACTGACATAACAAGACGAAAACATTGAATTATCTCCAGAACAATGACATGTCTTTATTCAAACATTCATCACGAATCAGAACAGTCAAGAAGTAGACAAAAAAAGAAAACATGTACAAAATAAGTGACATCTTGTGTGTATCTTTCTATTCTGGATCAGCATCTGAATGTGGTTACTTCCTGTTGTGACCCCAGAGGGAGGACGGTGACAAAGGGACACACTAACGTCCCCAGCTGAGAGTTTCCTCAACTCCAGAGGATCATCTCTAGACAGATGAGAGGATCCAAACCCAGACCAAACAAGGCACAAATCTCAGTGAGTAATCCGACCACAGAATCACATCAGCACAATCCTCAAATCTGAAATCAATCCCCAGAACTCATCTTGTGGACACTTGTGTAGATCTAAGAAGATTGGATCAATGTGAGGAATATAAAGGCAATCCTACTCGCTACTTCTGAAACCTGCACAATATCCTCGCTGATCCACACATGTGCCACTGAAGGATGAAAGCAGACAGTTCAAGAAAGGCCCAGGAATATGTGATGGCGGCTCCTGCACGCCTTAAATATATATTTTTGTGGGGTAAATCTCAAACAGTGTAATTGTGAAGTCACTGAAATATCCTGAAATTAGAAAAGACAAATAAGTAAACGGTTGTATCTTCTGCTTCGGGTGCCTTGTTAAAATGATCAAGATTAAGGTCATTTCAAATAAAATAATAATCATTTATATCATATATCATATTTTCTCAACAATTAATTCACATGGACACTGTTTAGGATTTATCCCAAAAAATAACTGATCTTCAGTGTATTCTGTACATCTTTCTCTTAATTTTATGTTATGAAGCTGTTATCTGCTCTATTACAGGTATCCCTTCTGGCCAAAAACACAAACATAACAAAAAGTGATCACAAGTGGTACCGATTGATGATTTAGGGGATAAAATGTGTGCTTACAGTTATCAAGAACGCATCAATATAAACAGACAGAGCGAGGAGCTCAGCTCAGAACAGGACTAGAATGAGGAAAATGTAATTGTTTATGTGCGTGCGTGACGCTATTGGAGATTATTCACTTTCCTCTCAGGATTATGAGATGAATAAATCCCTCCTTACTCTAAATGTGTTATCTATACTCTACAAGCCCCCAGACACCAATCCTCTATACATTTACAAATGTCCTCAGTGGATCAGAACAGATTTGCTCTCTGTAAATCTTATAGCCTCAGAAACTAAGCAACAACTATGGAAGCACTTTATTCTTATGGCAGAATTTTAACTAGGACATTATGTAGTAAAAAAAAAAAATATGAATACTAAACTGATGCCTTTCTGTATTTTTTTAACAGCATTTTTTTCAAATCCATTACAAAAACATACCAGGTAATTTGTGTACTGACACACAAAGTGCTATATCAGTATCATCCCACTTCAATTTTAAGTTGTTACACCCACGAATCCATCCTTCATTGACTACTGAGCGGAACACAGAAGCCCGACTCAGGGCTCAAAACATGACCAAAACCAAGTCAGACTTCTGACCAATTACAACTCATCGTGTCGTGTCCTTCCAATGGCAGTCAGTTTGGAGAGTTGAGCGCTGAACTTTCCATCTCTGTGGGTCACTGGAGGTCAGAGAGCAGAACAAATTACTGTCACAGAAAATATTAAAACAAAAACAAGGACACAGAGCGTCATTGATGCAAAGCACCTGAAACCAGCCAGTATCATCTAACTGCAGAGCCAGCAGTTTGAGACCTGCAGGCCTAGTCCAACCTGCAATGCCTGTTGGCAAGAAAAGTATAAGCAGCAGCAGCAGATCAGATCTGTAGATGTAGGTGTGCGCCATCTACATGTAAGGAAAGTAATAGCTGCTGCAATTTTTACACTAGTGCCACCTACAAAACAATGAGTGTTACAACTGCTACCTCATCTCGTTCTTCGAACAGTAGGTGCTGCTTGTGGTTTTATATTTGACATATAAAACCTAACAAATGTAATAGTTTTGTTCACTAGAGCATATTTTCTGCTGAATAGGGAAGCCCTTAGTGTTGATGCCTCCTGCTGTTCTCCAGTTTACTTTGAACAAAAGGGGTGGTTCATTGCTCATTGTCGACTCTAAAGAAACAGGTGTGGGATGCAGAGAAAAACAATGAATTTAGGTGTTACTGTATTAATTCATATAAACTGAACTGTTTATGGGTCTGAAAATGTGAAGTTCAGTTAATGAATGAACTAAAAAGGGAGATAAAGAGTAAATTTGTTTGCAAAATTGTCCAAAATATTTAGCATTTTACAGCCCCAAGTTGAACTGTGTTTATATCTACATAATCTACTGGAGGTGAGGGTGGTACAGTAATGTCATACATTTGTATCAATTATTTATAACTTAGTTTTTGCGCTGCAGAGCTATTTTTATACAAATTAATGGCTGCCACCTTGGAGTAGGTCCTTAATATACATGCAGTAAAACCTCAAACAAAAAGCTATCAGCATCTATAACAATCGGCAGTTGCTAACATTGCAAAAACGACCACTTGTTTTGCCTGTAGGTGGCAACATATACAGGCATCTGCCAGCGCCCTTTATATAGAGAGTTTGGCCAACTCAAATCATGGGTGCCATATTGGATACCAACGTCAGATGACTCTACAGTGTAACCCTATGGGGCGAATATGCTATCTTGAAATAAATCGGTTATTTTCACCAAAAACAGGCATATACATGTTATTATCAACGTTTGTCAATATGTAAAAGGTCCTTACGGAAATATTCTGGTGTATATTTACCTTCTATATTGTAAATGGGCCTCTAAAAAATGTCCATTGTAGTGAGTGACCAGTCGCCTAATAAGTCTCTGAGCAGTGTTTACCTTTCTAATGCCCGCTAGCATACGTACAGGCTAACTATAGCCAGTTAGCTTTGTGTGTAACGTAACAAAAACCCACCCATCTTGTAGGAGCGAAGCTTAATATTTCATTCAATAAAATTATGGTACAAAAGGAGCACTAACGCCACAGGTCTTATGTTGACAACATGGATGCAGACATAGGAAACTCCGAAGGTAGTCGTAATATTTACCTAGCAGGCTAGGCTAATGCTGTTAGCAAACGTCAGCGTAGCTTTAGCTAGCTGTCTAAACTTGTGAAAAACTGAACATCTGCTGTCCTGTCCAATATTATTATGAACATAATAAAGACACCTGGACTTGGTCGAGACCAAAAGCCATATGACTATGGCAAGATCACAAGTATTTAGGTACATTGAGTGCTAGTGAAAAAGCTAACGCTAGCATAAGGCATGGCTAACTTCAAACTTCATTCATTTCTAAAGCAGTGTTAGAACATTTTTGACAGCATGGTACACATTAACAATGGTATTACTATATTTATCCTATGTAATTTGTTACCAAATTGAAGAGAGAAACTGACATTTACCTCACAAAATAATGAACAGCTCCCATACTTTTCACTTTGGTTCACGGGGGGACTTGTGAAATCTTTTGCCGCTTCCCTGTCTTTCATTGCAGCCAAACGCACAACAGTTGGGGCATTT
The DNA here is from genome assembly GCA_023631565.1 of Gymnocephalus cernua. NCBI lineage: Eukaryota > Metazoa > Chordata > Actinopteri > Perciformes > Percidae > Gymnocephalus > Gymnocephalus cernua. The sequence continues at coordinate 21,895,638 of CM042432.1, read as the reverse complement.
TTTCAGTGATTTATGTCATTTTTAAATCATTTATTCGACATTCGATTCGATTAGTTGGCCAAACTCTTATATAAAGGGTGCTGGCATCTGCAGGTCTAAACTACAGTGACTTTTCTTTCCTGGAGGTGGTGCAGGGCAGGTTGGCATGTGTAGAACTGCTCTGTTAGTGACTGAACAGCTCCCTTATCTGCAGCCTGCTAAATGTGAACATATAAGCTTGTGAGTGAGTTAAAAGAGTGAGTTTATTGATATATTTTGTATAAAAAAAAGCAATTTACCTACTGTGTATTGCTAAGAAGTTTATCCCTCAAAATCATGACTGGGAGTGTTTCCCAGAGGTCTCACAGAGATGAGATTATCCTAAAGTCTGTGATAGTTGCAGGAAATTGAGTCGATAAGCCTCTGTACTGTCGTGTCTAATCTGCTGTTACAGAAAATTGCTGTGTGACTTGTCAAATCCTGCTAATCATAGTCCGGAACTTGAGCCACAGTGGGGATTTGTGCAAAAACTAAATAACAACAAATAATAATAATGCTACAGGGACAAATGGCAACCCACTCACAGCTGGAGCCTATGCTTTAGAGGGAAATCAACAGAGAACTCGCAACGTGATGGAGGGGATGGGAGGGAGGGAGCGAGAGATTGACGTGACAAGCAGAGGGAGTTGATTGAACACTTGGAAACACAATCAATTTCTCACCTGTTGAGTCTCCTACGGTAAATTCCTCCGGCTTCAAAGGCATGTCACTCTGTCCTGCTGCCGCCGTCTGAGACTGGAGACAGCAGTGATGAAGAGGAGGAGGAAAGGGAGGAAAGGAAAGAAGGAGAAAATCAAAAAATAAACAAAAACAGGATGGGAGGCTGCACAGGAGACAATTTTTTTTTGCAACAGACGGGCCGGGAGAGTAGGAGGATGTGGCGACAAGGTCAAGGAGATGCTGTGCAGGGGTGGCAGGTGTGTTTGTTTGTGTATGTGAGGTTATTTCTGTCGCATCATTTAGTGAAGTCATTTTCTGTGCGTTTGTCTTCTGCTTGCAGGGCACGAAGCCAGAGCAGGAGGAGGAAACATGTGCTCTCACTAATGACAGTGTCAGGACTGCCCTTGCTGGGGGAAGGAGGCGTGTCAAGGTGTGCTTCACTTCAGCGACAACCACATCAGACACGGCAGACCTCCGCTAAGTGACTGAGCTCAGGAAGAGTCCAGAGACATTAACCTTCCATGAAACATTACGTGCAAAGACACGGCGGGTTTGACTTCCAGGAGAAATAAAGCTTTTCTGTTACTTTGCCTGCCTTGTTTTTCAAAGTTGGTACTAGGTGGCATGTAGCTCGAACCACCATTAGAGTAAAATAGATTTAAAAATGCAGGGACATGATGCACATGATGGGTTTCCATGGATACATAAGTATTAGTGGAGGGGATGTGCAGTAAAGCAAAGATCCAAAGTGCAAGTGGCAGCTGATTTTATTCAATTCTACTCAGGACTGTGAAGCCAGGAACACTCGGCGGTGCTCTGGCTCTCAGATGATGTTAGGTGACATTTAATCTTGCGTAGCCGGACCTTCTAATCTGACGGAGGTCTGGAGGAAACTTCATTTAAATAATTTGGGGGGGAAACTTGTCCATAGCAGTTGGTTCAAAGTATTAAAATGGAAAACTGTTGAAGCTTTTTCAAACTGACAGTTGTGGTTAAATGTAAAGCTGAAACAGGTAAGCAATTGACAGAAGATACTAAATGTTCTCTGGTTCCAGCTTCACAAATTTGAGGACTTATCATTACAAATTGAATATCTTTGGGTTTTAGACTGTTGGTCAGACAAAACCAGCAATTGTAAGACTTCACATTTGGGCTCTGGGAAACTAATGGACATTTTGGCTATTTTATAAACAATTAATTCATACTTTGATGACATCTAAGCCTGTTCATGAATCATTAAATCAACCCCATTGATATAAAAATGTTACATGCATTTCACATATGCATGCATATCCTGGAAAGAGGCCAAATAAACAAAATTGTGTCATTACATGTGATGACTTTTTCACAGAAGACAAGATCAAAGTGTTGACAGTCACCAGCTTTGCAGTCAAAAAAATCAAAGTCAAAAAATACCAAAAATTCCTGCCTTAATGTTAGCCATGAGCTTGAAAAATGTATTGCTAGTGCATAGGTGGATGGTTTATTATTTGCAGGCTATGCAAACATGTTCATCAACTGTGTTTTCTACACAAGATCTAAACAACAGTGCCTCTTCTCAAACTGACAATGACACAACTAATTATCAACATGTTACTGACAGTTGATTTATGTCATTTTGACAGTTGAGGGAATTTGTGTTTCTTTTATACTTACATATGCATTTGCATATTCAATTTTGGTTCCCTTAAGTTCAGCTTTGAATTGAGTGAAAAACAGGTAAGACTTCCCCTGGGGCCTGACAGGAATGAAAAAAAAAAGTTTTTGTTACCAACATTAAGCCATTTGCATACATTCATTTGCTTATTAAGTCAGTCCTGGACATGAATACATTTAAACTATGAGGTTAGAAACTCTGTTGTATTTTTTTCTTCTCTCTACTGGGGCTGTCACGATTAACTACAATTATTAGAGTGACTCAGCGGACATATGGGACAAATTCTCACTGAAGACACACTGAATATCAGGGTCAGGGTGTGCGTGTGTGCATGCGTGTGTGTGTCACCTCCAAACAGAGCAGGAAAACAATCTGTCGTCGTCACTCAAACCCACACTCATCAACCATTGCTGTTTGGCAAAAAAGAAGAATATTTATGCATAAAACCTGCTGTAATTAAAAATCTATAATATGATGCTGGAGACTGAGAGAAAGGGAGACTCACCTCATTGGTTCCCCCTTGTGAAGCATAAGTGAATGAGCATTCATACTCCCTCTGAAATAACAGTGTAACATCAGTGCCTTGTTAAATCTTCATATTATTTTCATTTTTTATCTATCAATTACTTTTACATGCTATTATCAGATGGCTGCTCGGTTTCATACGTGTGTGTTGATTTGATAGTTGACATTTTTATAGCGCAATTTCTGCAGCTTTGCAAAGGTAAAGATTAGCTTGCTTTGTTTCATATTATTATAAATGCAAAGGTCTGTTGTGATGCTGGTCTAATAATAATGTTTTGTCTGCTGGTAAAGACCATAAGGACGTTTCTCACAGGAGACATGTTTTGACATGTTCTAGAAGAAAGCACCGGTGTAAATGTTACACCTGATATTGTGCATGAGGAATCACTACTAAGCTAGGGCAGAGCAATAAATCAATATTATCGCTTCTCGTCTTTCAGCAAAATCCCGACATGATGAAATCATTTCCATTGTCCAAAGTAATGACTTTTACAAAACTGTAATTAGAAACTTATTTAGTTATTTACTACACATATAAACAGTTGAGTCTTGTGTAATGCATAACGTTATTGCTTTCAAAATCAGTTTGATTGTTTTATAGATGATTTTGCAAACATTTGCCTTATTAAAATATATATCAATATTGGAAAAGATCCTTATTTAAGGAAAATATGATAATGGTTTCAACCATATTGCCGGCCCTACCTAGAGCCACCATGTTATTAGTAAACTGTTTTTTTTCCTGCTATGTCATGTCAAAATGTCTGCAGTGAAAAAGCTGTATGGTAATCACAGACTGTACAGTCTATGATTGTAATGGGCATTTGTTATTATTTTAGCCCATTTTATAGACAAATGATTAAGTAATAATTAATAAATAAAAAGAATAATTGACAATTTTAAAAAAAACTAAGTAGTTACAGCCTTTATATAAAGACAGGATATTGAGACTTTGCGTTCAAAATAAATACAAAAAAGCTGTTCACAGTCATCAAAATGTCCACCAATGAATGCAGCCATTGTGGCAACGACGTGTCAGCCTCTCACAGGCTGTTTCGTCATTACGCTGCGACTACAGCTGACCAGAGGAATGTAGTTTTTCCACATATGTCATTATAAATACCAAATACATTGAATCTAACAAACAAATGAAAGAAACACACCTCACAACCTTACACACACAATGCAATCCGTGGTATGTTTCAGTCTGTAATTATTCTGTCCACTACTTAACAATCAATATAACAATAGATAGAATTAACTTTAACGGTGAATTAACCTACATTCAAACTTGCACGTTTAGAGTTAGCATAGCCTAACTGTAGCTCTGTTTCCGGGTGGTGTTGAAAAACGTTAGCTAATTGTGTAAAATAAAGACAATACTTTATAATTTTACTCACAATCGCCTCAGTGAACGTGTGCACCACTCCTCCCGGTTTAACGTTAAACTCCACCGTCTTCGTCTGATCAGGAGAGGCATCAACCGGGACAATCAACACGAATACAAGCAGAAACGCCAAATTAACAGTACAGAAGTTATTTTGGGTGGCCATCTCCTTCTCGCTAGCTGTGTGATAGTGGCGGTAGTGGTGGTGGTGTGTGTCGCTGTGAGAGGCACCCCCGGGTAACCGGTATCCCGTCGACTGTAAATGTCGTCACATACCAAACCAAGGAAAAACATATGATAAAACATCAACGCAGACATAAGCAACATAAAACAGACGAATATCTCGATATATGGTAATAATTAACACATGCCTTGTTGATGTAGTTTAGAGATGATATTGACGAATAAAAGTATGAGTAGACCTACAGAATTAATTGTAACGCTACCATTCAGGGCCACGTGATGTCGCCCTTGGTCGACCAATTTGTTACATTTATTTTCTACTGCAGACAAAGTAGAAACATCTATTAAACTATTTGCATTTGTATTTCATCATGTAATCTATGTCTCAGTAAGCGTAAACTAGCATAAAACAGCAGTTTGACAAATCAATCCCATTCCCAACTCGAGGTCCAGTGAGTTCACATCGACCGAACCATCTCCATGACAAAGAAACAAACTCCATCCAAATTTACGAGATGCATTGTGCCATTGTCTGATGTTTCTTGTCTCGTCTTATCGCAATCAATCATTCCTCTTTAATAATAGCCTATCAGTCAATCAGTGTTAATTATTAAAAAGTATTATTATAAATTAAGATAAGATGCGACTTTATTGATCTCTTCACTGTTATCCCAAATTAGTTGACTTTACAAGAAATTTGCCCGGAAACCCGTTGCCTTAAACTGTTACAGTGTTTACAAAAGGTGAAAATAAATAGGTAGGCTACTGGTACTGGACTGGTAAGTTGATGCAGTAGTAAAAATCAAGTTGACCTCATAATCGGTATTAAAACTCGTTAGAAAACATAAATAACTTTTGTTGAAATAGAATAAATATGAACCAGTAGCTCTATAATCAAAACTACAGAAATGAATAAGTATTGTAGATATGTTTTTCCTTTATAACAGTAACCTACACTGTTAACTTTATTTAAATTAGTTGACTTTACTAGAAATTTGCATGGAAACCCATTGCCTTAAACCATTCAAGTTTTTACACAAGGTGAAACTAAACAGGTCAAGTTGTATCAACACAGATTGGTAAATTGATGCAGTAGACAAATCAAGCTTACATTAGTACTCATTACTAAAAATCATTAGTAAACTTACTTTAGCTCAAATATAACAACTGCAATATCACACTGTACTTATCAAAACTACAGAAATAGATCATCCATATAAATATGTTTTTTTCTTTATTACAAAATAGTTTGAAGAAACTCGTATTTTCTACATACAAAACAGAAAGGAAAACAATTCAACGATTGTACTTTCCAATGTACTCTGCATGAATGTGATTAGCTATATGCAATCTCACTGCCCAGACCCCATCAGTCCCCCCCCAGGTCTCGGTCATGGTGCAACAACAAATGTAGATGAACATGAACACTAAATCAACCATACAAAACTAAAACCCACATAACATAAATGTACACCCAAAACAATAACAGAAAATTATTTTAAAAAAAAACACTTTAACTAGGACAGAAACCGTGTAGAACATATATTTTTTCCCATGAGCCTTTGCATCGCTTCAGCCAGAACAGTTCCAATGACCCCGCCCCTCCCATACAGAAACTTAACATCCTTAGTTATCTTGCTTAATATGATCTGTGCACTGCATACTTAAGCTGATTATTACAAACAACTAATGTGATTTAGTAATGAATGTGGTTTTTAACAAAACATGAAAGAGTAAGTAGTGACCGCTAAAAAGTTCAATTACAACTCTGGGTTCACAGTGTATAGTCTCAAGGACAATGTATCGGCTACTTAAGCTGATTATTAGGGCTGTCCTCGACTAAAGAAATTCTTAGTCGACTAACACTTATATGATTTTGTCGACTAATCGATTAGTTGATTTAATCGACAGAGCTGTGCTCTTTGAGAGGTGGTTAAGACTAGAAAAGCGCAATATAAATGTAGTTAATTAACCATCTGTAAAACTGAGTTTCTCTGAAATTAATCCTGCAAAAGCACCACTTTAAATCTTGTGTTCACCAGAAATGTTCTCATAAGTTGCTTGGAAATGAGTAATTAAGCATGAATAAGCATAAAAAATGACTTATCGACTAAAGAAATCTTAGTCGGCTAAGACCAAAACGACAGATTAGTTGACTAATCGACTAAGAGGGGGCAGCCCTACTAACTAATGTGATTAGCTAAGTAATGAATATGTTTTTTTACAGAACATGAAAGAATGAGTAGTGACCACTAAAAAGTTTAATTACAACTAAATCTGGGTTCACAGTGGGAAAGTAACCCAGCAGTAGGCTATATAAAGTAATCAGCTGCAACGTTTAAATGACGTACACATCGATGTTAATACAATGCATTTCTGCATAATGACTATGTTAACTGTTGGTCAAAATATAGTAAAGTTTTTATGAACGAGTGTCATCCTCTTACAAAATGTCTACAGAATTCTTTCAATAACAAATAGGCCTAACTGTACTTGTGCATTCCTCTCTTTTTCACAGTAGAACCACATTGAGTACAGGAGACAAAACCAGTCTCATGTCTGCTCCTGCATGTCTGCATGTACTGTATGTGTACGTGTGTCTCTGGAGCCATAAAGCGTCCTCCTCGTGATAGATGAACAGATGTTTTGGTACGAGAGGAGACACCTTAACATTGTCTGACACTTATGTGTAAAACCCATACAACAATACGAGCATTTAGAGGCAATGTCAGACCAAAAATAACTAGGGTGTCAGCTGAATAACCTGTCCTCCCTCTTCACCCTCCCCTCCCCTCCACCACCTCACCCGCCTCCTCCCCTGTTCGCATCCGGGCCGCCTCTCTGCCCAATCCCACTTCCCAGACCAAAAAAATACAATAACACGATTAATAACAGCATGCATTCACTCAGACAGCCTGTTGAGTGTTTGGATATTTACACAGCAGCTCCAGGAGGAAAAAAAAGCACAGGGGTCATTAGGCACATTCTTCTATTTCAAACAGGGAGAGCTGTTCAGTCTGTAATGATGTGTAAATGGTCAGACTCAGGTAAACATTGTCTCCTTTTTACAGAATGTCAGACAAAATATTCAGTCATTTCCACTGTGCTCACACAAACAACTTCTACTCTTTGCTATAAACAAACAATTCTCTGCAAAGGTAAATATCCAGACAACATTAGTATGGAGTTGGCGTCAAGTTCTTTCACTAGTGATTCAAGCTCATACTGCAGACTTTACACACAGTACAGAGTGTTTAAAATCCATGTCAGTGGTTATATAGGCTATGTGTAGATCTGTATACATCTGAGTTAATTTAAAGAGCTGTTACAGAGCTGAATCCGCTCCACCGTGACATCAAATTATTGGATGATTATGCTAAATGTTGTACATTATTATTTGTCCTGTCATGGAGCTGATGTGTGAGTTCATAATTGCCTAAACATGTTACATTAATTCTGAAGGATGTTGATTTATATGAACACTGGCATGGTGTTGATTAGACTCTTCAGCAGGTCTATCAGTGATGAACTCTATTATCTAATGAACTGAACAAGCTTTGTTCAAACCCACAAACGTGTATTTTGAATTCCAGTCACAAGATTTAGAAACGTATGACTCAAAAGACATTCAGACATATTCAGTTGGTATAATAAAGTAAAGTAAAGTTTAATTTGAAGCTGCAACAAAGGAAAAAAGAAAAGTCAGAAGCATAAAGGTTGATGGGGTCAGTATTTACAGTTTGCGTCTGTACACGCAACAAACTGCAGTCTCGCCTATTGGCTCTGACACTTGTTGACTGGAAGTCTCATACTCGGCCTCTGGGCACAGCCTCACAGACCTTCAGTCCGTGATAAGAATGGTTTAGCCGTGGTGGTGCTGCTGATGTCAGCAGGTTGCAGTCAGGTTTTCCTGGCTGTCTGCGGACCTGTGGAATTTCTCTCCTCCTCGCCATCTCCAGCACGGGCAGGCAGGGGCGACTGGCAGCTCTGCCCATCCTGCACGCCCTGCAGGCTTAGCACGTCGGCCTGCCTGCCCTGAGCAAACAGCACCTGGAGCTGCCCTGACCCTCTGTCACACTCAAAACACACATCAGTGGGTCACATTGACGGCTCTCTGACCAAAGATGGTGTGAGCTCCACAGAGAGGCCACGTTTGGGTGGGAGGATGAGTGAAATCTGGGGTTATAAAATAGGTTCAAGTCCAGCGTGATGTGGATATCTGCGGTACATACACGGAGACTTTCCTCATCTCTGATACTTTCTTCTTTCTTTTCATCTTTAGCATCCAAGTACATTTTCTCAACTAATGTACTTAACTACAATTTTGAAGCACTCATTTTATGCTTCTACTTAACTACATTAAACAAGGAAATATTGTACTTTTTATTCTGCTACATTTCACAGCAACAGACAACAACAACAACAACAACAGATATAGCTAATTGTCAAAATAATATTTCACCAATAAAAAACATGATAAAATACTAAATTAAACCAGTGGTTGGGAACCACCGGACTAAACCACTAAATCTCTCTCTCTCTCTCTCTCTCTCTCTCTCTCTCTCTCTCTCTCTCTCTCTCTCTCTCTCTCTCTATATATATATATATATATATATATATATATATATATATATATATATGTCTGAAAATATACATTAACATGAATCCAACATATTATTTGTAAAGATCTTTTTTAATTTACATAATACTGATGATAGGCTTACTGGCCTATAAGGTAGCCATCCACAGATACAGTTACTGTTCCACATTTTAACATTAAAACATGATGTATAAATATACTATGAATATGTCAACAATTATTATTTTAACACCTTAGCATTGTATGCCCCATAAAAAGGTATATCTAAAGGCTCTTGGCTGCCCTACATATTATTGTAGGCCGAGTTTAATATGCAACTCAATTCTATACATTTTATATAGTAAGGGGTCCCTGCTCCGTCTCTTTTTCAGCTTAGGGGTCCTTGGCCCTAAAAAACGTTGAAGACCCCTGCTCTAAAACTTTCCTCTGGTTTATCTTGGTGTCGTCATAACTTGCAGAGTGAGAAATAACAGATGGAGATCATCAACCCAGCAAACAAGGACTAACGTACACAACGTCTGAGAGACCCACAGCGTACTTTTACTATTACCATGAGAAGGAGTAGAAAAGTTGGTGACCTGCTGTGGCCCTGATGTTGCCATAAGACAGACTGTGTAAGTGAGTCAGTGAGAGAGGTGAATGGCTCTCATACAGTAACAGATGCTGCAGAGCAGTAGAGAAAATACACTCCATGACCTCAGCTCCCACCTGCCTGCATATTTATCTCATAAACATCCTGAAACTGGTTCCTTCTTCTATCAAGGCTTTGTAGAAAAGTTGCTGAGATCTTCCACTTTACAAGGACAACAAAAAGGTTTCAGTTGAGGAACAAATCACTCCAGTCATTAGGTTTCCACCATACAGTATTGTCAGAGAATTGTGGCACTAAAACAAATGAGTTTATGCAATCAAAAGCTTTGAAACCTTTCACCTGCATGCTCTATATCTAAGATTACAAGACTATGAAGGAATGTATTTGCGGAGCACAGTTTTAAAAAGAATGAATTGAGTTCAAAAATAGCTGTGGTGAGTATTTATTCATTTCCACGTCACAGTCAGACAGTGTCCCTTATAAATCTGGTGACAAAGTGTAAACAGAGCATTTCCAGACACCTCACATGGAGTTATTACCAGGTGAATAAATGTTTTCTCAATCACTCATCTACTGTAACACACCATGACAAACACGCAACAACCGGCTTGTGGTGTGAAGCTACGTTGCCATTTCCGAGAGACGTAAACGTGCTAAGTGGAATCATTTTAGGTATTTCTCTGAGGTGTGTTATTCCAAAAGCATTTAAGAAACATACCACTCCTAACTCCAATGGCCCTTGTGTTAACTGCTGTAAATGGTAAATGGAATGACTTCATGTTGTTAAATATTTGTTCACATCATTCCATCAGTAGTGACAATTTAGATTTATTTTTGTAAGTAAGGCAACAGTCTTCAATGGTACCTTTGTTTCCACACAAAAAAACAAATAAACTTTATTATAAAGTAGAATAAAAATTTAGAACATCTTTCAAACAATCAAATACCCTTTCACTAGATTATTATTACAGAATATACGTGTGTGAGTAATAATATACTCACACATTTATGTACTGTACGTAATATACTCAAAACTGCACAAAATCATACACTGCTCAAAATGCATAAATGCATACATGTTTTTTATATATATATATATATTATATATTTTAACAACACTTATAAGTCTTTTACTCCAATCCATATTAATGCTCAATAATAGACAAAGGAACTTTTTCTCTACACAAAACGTTAATAAATTCCGTCGTACAGTATGACCAAATGAATTCACATAGCTTTCTTAAGAATAACTTCATTATGTGAATCGCGCTCATATGCTTTTCCTCTGGTTTTTAGGCACACATACAGCTGACAGTACAGTCTTGCATTGCCTATAAATGTACTGTATGTTATTACAACTAACATCATTTACCATCTAGCCAGCCTGGTTGTAGCTACAATATATATCATATGACATAAATACGAACAGATTAGAAAACATTTTAAAGTAAAACAGCTGCGCAATGGAGAATCAGCTGCACATTAAGAGCAACAAGAAGGCATTCAGTATAGGTTTCTGTGGGGAAATGTTTGTCTTCAGTCAGGTCAGCTTCTGTGGAATAAAGAATAGAAATCAGTGATGAGCTCTTTTTTTTAAACTTCTGATCCCAGCTATATGAGGAGTGAGAACATAAGACTGACTTACATAGTGATCCTGCAGTTTCTCGCCTGGACGTAGCTTCCTGTGTACCTGATGTCGCAGCGCACCTCATTGTTTGAAAAATCTGACTCCTGAACAATCTGCGAGGGGTTTACTGTCACCTGAGAAACAGCAGAACGAAAATATATGTCATTTGGTTCAAGTTATATGAAAACATGCTGTAATTAAGGTAATAATTCATCAGATTATTATGTATATTGTCCTATTTTATAAAGCAGTTCTACACTCCCACCTTGAGGATATAGTTTCCAGGCGGTACATCAGTGATGTCGATCCACTGGCAGTCGATATTGGCGTGATACGTATCGTAGCAACCGGGGCCGAGTCCCTGAGGAAAATCCAAACGGAGTTCATCTTACAATAACAAATCATCATCTAATCACATTCAATTGATGAATGATTAAAATAATGGGTGGATGGATAGATGAATGGAAAACAAGAGATCAATCATTGACCAGAAAGACCAACCTGTGTGTGAGCAGTGCAGGCGAAGCGTCGTCGTACACCCGGGTCACAGGATGTGTCCTCCAGACAGAAACTGGCCTTGTGTCCCTCGGCGACCTTCTGTCCAGTAAAGACATCCAGCAAGTCATAGTTACTAAAGGCCTCCATACTGTGGTAATGCCTGCAGACACACAGACAGAGAGAGTGAGACAGACACACAGAGCTTTGAACTGGCCTTTAGAAATGGTCTATACTTTGTTTATCAGCTGTGTTTATTTAAGTGTTAATATAAGTGGTACTGAGGACAATTTACTTTTTACACACACGCACACGCGCACACACACACACACACACACACACACACACACACACACACACACACACACACACACACACACACACACTCTATTTTCATATATATATTAACATGAATCCAACATATTATTTATAAAGATATTTTTTTAATTTACACAACACTGATGATAGGCTTACTGGCCTATAAAGCAGCCATCCAGATACAGTTACTGTTGCACATTTAAACATTAAAACATGATGTATAAATATACTATGAATATGTCAACACTTATTATTTTAACACCTTAGCATTGTATGCCCCATAAAAAGGTATATCTAAAGGCTCTTGGCTGCCCTACACATTATTGTAGGCCCAGTTTAATATGCAACTCAATTCTATACATGTTATATAGTAAGGGGTCCCTGCTCTGTCTCTTTTTCAGCTTAGGGGTCCTTGGCCTTAAAAAACGTTGAAGACCCCTGATGTAGACAACAAGTGTAAGAAACTGTGAAATATAAACACATTTAGTATATTTACCAATACTTACCTACAATTACCTTAACTCACACCATCTCAAATGTATGATTTAGTCAAATCTGGCAGGCCAAAGACTTTACACACCACTGTACGTGGACTGGGAATAAGGACACTGAACTCACTGGTGACAGCTGTGCCATTCCCACTCATGTCTGGGCTTCACTGGGAGGAAGTCCGCTGTTCCTTGGTTCTTCACTCGCTGTGGGAACCGCAGCAGGACTCTGTAGTCGAGGTCCCTCACATTCGGGTGATTAGCAGACCTAAAGCAAAATAAAACAGAAAGGGAATGAGCCAAGTTTACCTTGAGTATCTCCACTAAGAGCAGAAATGCCACTAAATAACTGAGAGCACAGCTACGGTTGACTTTGATCACCTTTTTGTTTGTGGTATCTTTACATCACTTTATCCTCTACACACACTTCATTAAACTCCTTCTCCTCCACTTTACATATGGTGCAATACTGTGTAAGCGACAGGGGTGGTTTCTGGTCTTGCCTCAGCAGTTTTTGCATTCACCTCAGGAATCCTTTGCCTTTCACTTCAAAGCTTCTTTTACTGGGCAAAGTGGCTGCTGAGATCAGAGGAGAGAATCTCGGGCGGTTGGCAGGTTTATGTCCAGTTGCTCTGTCACAGCTATAGCTTCCAAATGGGCCTGAGGCCAACGCACATCCTAATGTGGCAACCTCAAAAGAACCCTCAACGATTATCATTATTCATTTATTTATAAGTGTATACCCCATTGATTTTTGTATTTAAAGGAATAACATTTTATCACACAGTAGAGAGCATGTGCATGACAAAATGTCAGTTAAAGACAAGCTGTAATACGATACTCGTACCTTCACTAAGTAACTAATTACTGATTTAATTGGTCTCGACTGACATATTACAGTAATGCGGTGTGAGGTCATATACTGTAAATAAGTACACCTGGAAAGACAGTTTTCTTCAGCAGCACAGCGAAGTGCGTACATCTGCACTCTCTGGATGTAAGAGGCAGCTTGGATGTAGTAAGGGTCAGGAACCAAGTCTGGGAGACCTGCAAAAAAAAAAAAATCATTCTCAACTTTAAATGAATGTAATGTATGAATGTAAACATGCATTGACTCAACCAGACACACATTTTCTTTGGTTAAGACTTTTAAAAATAGGAGCTTCAAACTTAATCTCTCTTCTGGAAAAGATGTGGAAGCTTTTCAATTATATTCTCCAAGGAAGTTATGGCGGAAAACATGAATTAGCATAAGCATGTGGCATAAGCAGAACCATACATCATCATAACGTTACCTGGAGTAGTCTATCTCACCTGTATCTAGTAGAAAATATATTTATATCTACTGATATAAAATATAGGCAATTGAACATATCTTAATGTTAAATGAGTAATTACTAGTTATACCTGAGCACATTTGCAATCAAATACTTTAATAGCATACTTCAGCAGATTATTGAATGGAAAATTTGGGATACTTTATACTCTCATAATTTATATTCTGCACCACTGCTGGCCAACTACTGTACTAATGACTCGCTCCCAGTCTATCAATCAGACATCGAATTTAAATTTTGCTCAGAGGCTTTGTCATTAACTCAGAATTTTATTAAAGATACATTATAAAAATTATCTGTGCCTCAGCATTGCTCCACTCAGTGCTCCGCAGGGCTTCTTGATAATTCAGACCTGGGTGTTATCAATTAAGATTTTTTTATACACTTCGGTTACAATGTGTCCTGTCCGACTCACCATTGTGGAAGAACCTGGTGCCATAGCCCGGTCCTGGTGGAGGGTGCACAGTGATCCTGTTTCTATGGTCCGGTGGGTAAACATTATAGAAAACTGAGTTCCTGTGATGAATACTGTGCGGATCCCGTGGGTCATCCATGTCCGTAGTCCTTGTTGTATCTGGCCTTGTGCGAGGGAAATGTATTTCTACGGCGTTACTGGACAGCGCTGTGGGAGAAACATTTGATTCCGCAGTGTTTCTGGTCAGTGAGTGCGCTCTTTGCGCACTGCGAGCGTCTCCTAAACTGGTTTGCTGCGGGATGCGACGTGCGTTCCCACTATCCTCTCCCATGGTGTCCCATCCAGCTATGGCAGGTGACCGGGCAGCTGATTCTGAGCTTATCCTTCCGCCTTGGCTGTGTGTAAAGTCCGGTGATCCTACCGGTGACGCAGTGGCCTGTTGTGCTCCAGGTGCACTCCGGCCTCCTCGTAGGACTCCACTGCCGGAGAACTCCTGGATGGTGGTGAAAGCCGCGGCGCTGCCGTTTGGCGCTGCATGTTGTGAAAGGTATCCCGCAGCCACAGCCTCTCCGGGGGTTGCGAAGTGCGGAGGGGACTGACTGTGCGTCCCGGGTATTCCCGAGGCGAGTAAATACTGACCCGCATCAACACCAAGAACCGACCCATCCTTTTGACTGAGGTCGGTTTGTTGAGAGTGACCCCCGGCTGCCTCCTCGTGGTCTCCATGTCTGGTTCTGGTGGATCTACTGAGCGCAACAGGAGGGTGAAGTCGGTTCAAACTGTTTTTAGTTGTCAATATGAGCTGAGTGCGTCTTCTGGTCTGCGCAGGGGAGCGATATTGAGTCCCTGTGCTCATTAAACTGTACACCTGACCGTTATTCTCCCACTGAATCCGGTGTTTCCACGGTCCGACACGTGCGCGTAAACGGTGCTGACCGGTTCCAAAACACACCAAAACATCTAGGAGGCAGACTAATACAAGCACAAACTTCTCCATGGCTCAATGTGTTGGCGTCTCTGTGAAGAGCTCCAACACTGAGACACTGACGACGAACATTTGAGTTTGACCTGGGTGATGAGGTGGTGGTTTGAATAAACTCCACTCCGTCACGCAGTTGCGCACAGCACCATAGCAGAGAGAGAGAGAGAGAGAGAGAGAGAGAGAGAGAGAGAGAGAGAGAGAGTGAGTGAGTTTGGGGCGAGACATCTTCAAATGTTTGTAATGTGAGTTACTCTCAGAAAAATGCTTTTATCCAAATATCAGCAAGGAGCTTCGCTCAGTTTAACCATTTCGGCATGTGCACAAAGACAGTTGTCAAAACATTAGGTGATGGTGAAGAAGAAAAAGAAGAATACTTTAAGATCATAACTCCCATAGTCTATATCACTACTTAAAACAACTAAAAACTGAATAAAAAAGTCCAAACAGTTAGCTATGTGTTTTAATAAAGTCTGTTCTATTTTTTCATATTAAATCACCTCACAACATACAAGTCAAAATGAACAGATATACACAGTTAGTAAAAGTACAAAGAAGAATAAAGAGAAAACAAGAAAACAATACATATATTCACATTCATTACTGGATATAATTCTATTAGGATAAAAACCTCAATAAAATATACAAATATTTGCTATCTTATTTTCACAAAACATCAACATATGCGACGTGCGTTCCCACTATCCTCTCCCATGGTGTCCCATCCAACTATGGCAGGTGACCGTGCAGCTCATTCCGAGCTTATCCTTCCGCCTTGGCTGTGTTTTAAGTCCGGTGATCCTACCGGTGACGCAGTGGCCTGTTGTGCGCCAGCTCCAGGTGCACTCCGGCCACCTCGTGGGACTCCACTGCCGGAGAACTCCTGGATGGTGGTGAAAGCCGCGGCGCTGCCGTTTGGCGCTGCATGTTGTGAAAGGTATCCCGCAGCCTCTCCGGGGGTTGCGAAGTGCGGAGGGGACTGACTGTGCGTCCCGGGTATTCCCGAGGCGAGTAAATACTGACCCGCATCAACACCAAAAACCGACCCATCCAGGGGCGGATTTAGTCATTTTGGGGCCCAAGGCAAACACAGACATGGGGCCCTCTACATCTCTCGTTTGCCCCCTTTTGTCAATCCTTATTTTTCTAAGAAAGTCCTACTTGTAACTTCTCTTCAGCAGTCTTCACGCAGCAATGATGTCTAGAGTTGCATCTGTAAGAAAAAAAGAAAAAAACACAGAACATTCTGTTTAACAGATGCATCCACTGTAAAATTGTATTTAAAAATTTCTCTGTACAATAATATGTATTGTCTTTTTATAGGGAAGAGCTGCCATTGGTTGTCATTTACCTTGGTTGGCTCTCTGATAGTATCTCATATGGATCTGCTTGCTGCTACATGTTGTTTGTGGACTTCTGTCTTGTGTTACTAAAGTGAAAAGAAACACACAAGACAATAAGTGATCAATTATGGAGACATCATTTTAATAAAAAATAACTTACCGTTTAAAATGTTTACCTTTTTTCTTTCACTGACTTTCTCCTGCTCTCCTTTTTTTCTGACCATTTCTTCATTTCCCTTGTCTCTGTTTTTGCATCTGTCTTTCTCATCTTCTCCCTTTGGTCTTTGCTTGTCTTTTTCTTCTTCTCCTTTTGGTCTTTGTCTTTCTCCTTCTCCCTTTTCTATTTGTATTTGTCCGTCTTTCTCTTCATCTCACCTTTCTTCTATGTCTTTGTATTCTCTTCCTCTCTCTTGAATGTATTTATGTACATTGAGTTTCTTTGGCTTTCTCTTACTAATTAACTCAACTTTAATGGGTGAGTAACAAATGAAGGAAATCTTGGGCTGATCTCTCTGTGTGTGAGTGTGTGTGTGTGTGTTCCCACAAGAAATGTGAAGCTACCAGCTAAAATAGGACTAACAAAAGGCCAAACTGAAACTGAAGTTGTCAAGGTTGACATTCCGCTCCTGCTAAGTAAAACGTCCCTCAAAAAGGCAGGGACCATTTTGGACATGGAAAAGGACTGCAGAAAAGGAGTGCAGTGATGTTCAAACAAGCCATACCTCTTGAATTCACTAGTTCTGGACATTACTGTGTCGACATCAGAGACAGAGAAACTGGAAAAGGTTTAACTGAAGAGAAAGTCCTAACAGTAACAGAAAATATGTCCCCAGATGAGAAACGCAAAGTCCTTCTGAAGCTTCACAAATAGTTTGGTCACGCGTCTGCAGACAGACTACAGAGGCTCATTCACAGTTCAGGAAATAAGGACAAAGACTGCTTTACTGTCTTACAACAAATAGTATATGACTGTGATGTATGCCAGAAGTACAAAAGGACAAAGCCAAAGCCTGCTGTGGGGTTGCCCTTAGCTTTGGAATACAACGAGACAGTGGCCGTGGACCTGCATGAGTTGGAACCAGGTTTATGGTATCTTCACATCATTGACCACTTCACACGGTTCAGTGCGGGAAACATTGTGAAAACAAAGAAGCGAGCCATACTTAACAACCTAATTGGAATTAAAACAACATCTGCAATGATGGAACAGAATAGGAAAATCAGATGTGGAATATTAAATATTAGATCTGTCTTCTAAAGCAGTATTAATAAACAAATTGATATCAGATAATCAAATTGATCTATTCTGTCTTACCGAAACCTGGCTGTGCAATGAAGAATATGTTAGTTTAAATGAAGCCACTCCTCCCAGTCATAATAATACTCAAATTCCTAGAGGATCAGGCCGAGGAGGGGGAGTTGCAGCCATATTTGAGTCAAGCCTGTTAATTAATCCTAAACCTAAACTAAATTATAACTCGTTCGAAAGCCTAGTTCTTAATCTTCGACATCCAACATGGAAAACTGTACAGCCAATTATATTTGTTGTTGTTTACCGAGCTCCAGGTCCGTATTCAGAATTTAGTCCTAAAATCAAAGTGCTTATTGTAGGTGATTTTAATATTCACATGGACGTTGACGACAGCCTTAGTATTGCTTTCAACTCACTATTAGATTCAATTGGTTTCAGTCAGAGTGTGCATGAGGCCACTCGCTGTTTTAACCACACCCTCGACCTTGTGCTGGCATATGGCATTGAAATTGAAGATTTAATAGTATTTCCGCAGAATCGTTTATTATCAGACCATTATCAGACCAGAACTTTCGAATTCTTACTACCCGACTATATGAAATCAGATAAAAGCTTCTACACTAGATGCCTATCTGACAGTGCTATAGCTAAATTTAAGGAAGGTATTCCAACAGCATTTAACTCAATGTCGTGCCTTAATATAACAGAGGACCTTTTTGTTAACTTCAGTCCCCCCCAAATTGATAATTTTGTAGACAGTGCTACGGCCTGCCTACGGACGACTTTAGACTCTGTCGCTCCCTCAAAAAGAAGACGAGGAAGCAAAGGAAATTAGCACCTTGGTATAACTCCCAAACTCGCGAAAACTTGAAAGTAAATGGCGTTCCACCAAACTGGAAGAATCTCGTTTATATTGGCAGGACAGTCTGAAAACCTATAGGAAGGCCCTCAGAAATGCCAGATCAGACTATTACTCATCACTAATAGAAGAAAATAAGAACAACCCAAGGTTTCTTTTCAGCACTGTAGCCAGGCTGACAGACAGTCACAGCTCTACTGAGCCATCTATTCCTATAGCTCTGAGAAGTGACGACTTCATGAGCTTCTTTGATGATAAAATTATAACAATTAGAGATAAAATGAATCACCTCCTGCCCTCAACTTCTAACAGTTCACCTTCAAACGCAGGACTGCTAGAAGGAACGACAAGACCTGACATATACTTAGACTGCTTTTACCCTATAAACCTTCAACAACTAATGTTAAAGGTCTCTTCAGCTAAGCCATCTACCTGTCTCTTAGACCCCATCCCAACAAGGCTACTTAAAGAAGCGCTACCACTGGTTAACATTTAATTATTAGATATGATTAATATGTCTTTATTAACAGGTTATGTACCACAGTCATTTAAAGTAGCTGTGATAAAACCTATTCTGAAAAAACCCACCCTCGATCCTGAGGTCTTAGCCAACTATAGACCTATATCTAATCTTCCCTCCTCCAAAATCATTGAGAAGGTAGTTGCTAATCACTTATGTGATTTCCTACATAGCAATAGTTTATTTGAGGACTTTCAGTCAGGATTTAGAAAGCATCATAGCACAGAGACGGCACTGGTGAAAATTACTAACGACCTTCTTACTGCTTCAGACAAAGGACTTGTGTCCATACTTGTCTTACTAGATCTTAGTGCTGCCTTTGACACTATTGACCATACCATCCTGTTACAGAGACTGTAACACTTAGTTGGTATTAAAGGAATCGCACTGAGCTGGTTTAAGTCCTATTTCTCTGATCGATCTCAATTTGTTAATGTTAATGACAAATCCTCCAAGTACGCTAAAGTTAACCATGGCGTTCCACAAGGCTCAGTGCGTGGACCAATTCTGTTCTCCTTATATATGCTTCCGCTAGGCAATATTATTAGGAAACACTCAATTAACTTTCACTGTTATGCAGATGACACCCAATTATACTGCAGCTCGTGTTCTGACAGGATTGAATTTAAAATCCTCCTCCTGACCTACAAAGCTCTAAATGGTCAAGCACCATCATATCTTGAAGAGCTCATAATACTTTACTGTCCCAATAGAGCACTGCGCTCCCAGAATGCCGAGTTACTTGTGGTTTCTAGAGTCTCTAAAAGTAGAATGGGAGCCAGAGCCTTCAGCTATCAGGCTCCTCTCCTATGGAACCAGCTCCCTGTCTGGGTCCGGGAGGCAGATACTGTCACCACATTCAAGAGTAAACTTAAAACTCTCCTCTTTGATAAAGCTTATAGTTAGGGAGTGAAGAGTTGCAGCATCTGCCTAGCCCGGCCCACCTGCTTCTCTGTCCCAGAAATGCTTGTTACTAACCTAGCCCTGGGAGCTTGCTCCCCGGAGACTTTCTGTTTCTTTTCACCCAGGATGAAATCCCGGGATTAGGATGGCACCAAAACCATGGTTCCAGCTGTTGCCGTGGTTCTGCTGAAATTCCCTGCTATGCCGTGCTGCTCCCTGCGCTACTACAACCACTATTTCTAGTCACTGTTTCATTATTTATACTGTGATACACCCCAACCGGCACGTCAAACACCACCTACCAAGAGCCTGGGTCTGTCCGAGGTTTCTTCCTAAAAGGGAGTTTTTCCCTTGCCACTGTTGCACTAGTGCTTGCTCTTGGGGGATTTTTTTTTTTTTTTTGTAAATTATAGTCTAGACCTACTCTCGCTGTAAAGTGTCTTGAGATAACTCCTGTTATGATTTGATACTATAAATAAAATTGAATTGAATTGAATGAACAGTGTAAAGTGACTGGAGTACTTGCATGTCATGTTGATGACTTTCTTTGTAATGTAATGTTTTTTTTCAGATATAACATTTCTTTGTATTCTTTGAATTGTTTAAAATATAGGGAGATTGTTGTTATGTTATTTCCCCTCTACACTGTTCACTACAGCAGAAGGTTTTTCCCGGTGTGTGCAGGTTAGCGCATGCGTGGGGAGGGAGGCTGCGTGTGTGTTGAAGATGGCCGACATGTATGTCCTAGCCAGCAGTACTCAATAAAAGTTTGAACTGATTATACATTGTGTTTATTACAAGTAACAACATAACTGCTTATACCAAAATTCATGTCTGTTTCACTCTGAGGATCCCTCTGCGCTGCCATGGCTGGATCTGGGTCCCACACTAGCCTGAAGACAGCACGGCCCGCTCAGGAGCCAGCTCTTCTTCATCCTCCAGGGGGGAGATGCAAGTTAGTAGGTGTGTTCTGAAACATAAAAATATTCTTCTATTACTTAATTGTATTTAAATCTAAAAGTAAGAAATCAAAGATGGTTTATTATTATCATTACTTTTATTTTCAATCTTACACAATCTTGTCTTGTTACTGTTTTTAGAAGTTTAGGATTTAGCCGTTTTGAGTTTGTACAGGGTGTGTTTTTACAGTGGAGCTGAGGTTTGAAGGGTCAGTTTGATAAATTACATTATCTTGATAATCCACTGAATGCACTTAACAGTCTTCGTGGGGGATTATGTTTTCGGTGGATTAATCAGCAACAACAACAACATTGTTCTCACTATTACATTTTTTTCCCCCCTGAAACTGACTCTGATCCTGATGGTCCTCAATGCTATCTGTATAATACGTTACCGTAAGAAAATACTTTATCTAATTTGGAACTTATTATAGAACAAATAGAATGTGCTTACTTGTTTTGAGTTTATAAACTGGTGTTGATTTCAAGAGGACATTCCTTGAAAGAAAAGCTAAATTTAGGCCCACATGAATATTCATTTTTTATTCATTATTGAAAACTTTACTCTTCATATATGCTGAATATATGCATGCATGACTATACATTTTAAATGTTTTCATGTTCAGCTGACCTTCTGTGCACCACTATTAATTTGGAATGAATTGTATGTATAATAAAAGCAAAATAAAGACAATGCCTATACTTCTCTATAATTAGTACCAGATTACATAACTCTTTCCAGGAAACTTCATATGAAATTGTTGAGAAAATGTAAGGGAAATTACAGACCTGTAAAACAAAGCTTTACAGCTGTTGTTATTAACTGATGGCTACATGTTGGTGTGCTTTCTTGGTCTGTGCATTTGTAGGAACTGTACCTCGCGGCTGTCCTCCAGAGCTTGCATGATCGCTGCCACCACCAGGTTTACCAGCACAAACTGGCCCATAACCACAAAACTGGAGAAGCAGAGTGGAGAGACCCAGTACAAGGAGCCCAAACAGCCATCATCATCATCGCTACGGCATTCCCTCAACGTGTCCTTGAGAAGCACAGAGCAAGAGTCAGAAATGAAAAAAGAGGCACAAAGACTGAGGCACCATTACAAAATCTTTCTTACTTTGAAATTTTGACCGGTAACCGTTAAATCTGACAATAAGAAACTTAAAAGATGTATATTAAAACATTCAGAAAATAAACTAAACAAACAACTTCTTATAAGCTGGGATACAACACTATTGCAACACTTTATTTAATGGGTCTGTAAATTACTAATAATTTCCCAATAATTCCCTGCTGTGACTTAAACACTCCCTATGTTACACTAAAGCAATTAACTGAAATAAATCAGTGTACCAATTGAACACTGTCTCCATCTTTCCTATAATTAGAACCAAACTCTATTATTTCCAGGACACTTACCAGAAAAAGAATGGAAAGTATTAGATTATCCTAGATCCATAAAATAAACACGTGTATTTAGTGGAGAAATAGGGACTTGGACTTCAAACCTCATGCTGTACACTGAATAAAAACTCCAACTAACATATCACACACTTTTAAACAACCCAGCACATCGTCCATCACATCACACTTTAGAGTGATCCTTTTCTCATTGGCTGCAAGGTCTCATTCAGAATACCTGGACAGTGTAACCAGACACCCACGATGAAGGTGTTTGCAGTTCCAAATGAATGCATCACTATTAAACTGAACAAATAATATATTTTAATCGAGTAAATATGGCATTTTGTTGGCAAGTTGCCATGGTATCAGCCCTCAAAATCAATGCTTGCAATTGTCGGTTATTGATGATCTCATATAAAAGTGCTTTCTCTGTGGTTTGGGTATAATAAATGTATAGAGCTTGTGTGTATCTGCATGTTTGAGTGTGAGCATACTGCCATAATCCCGCTCCAGTTGTCTCCGGTGCACACTTGGTAGAGCGTGAGCAGGGCCATCCCAAAGTGTTTGAAGTTGGAGTATCGATGTAAACCCAAGCAAATGTTATCATCGGTGCATTCTGATTGACACAGAGGCAAACACAGACATGCAGAAGTGATTTTTATGCACAGTGGACATGTTTCATTTCAAATAAAATCCTTCAGATGTGTGTTTGAGTCAGCGACTGAGAAGCTAGCACATCCCAAAAATATCCCCCAAAATAAGAAGTGATTTTTTGTTTTGTTTTTTAACATATTAATAGTGTGACATGAGAGTAGGCCGATAGTATTTATGATTAATGTCATAGTCCACTGTAAGGATAAGCTGAGATGACATTAGCTAAATGATGCTCTGGGTTGACTATGCTGCTTCCAGAGGAAGACTACTCCTTGATGTTTAGTTTAAAGGGGTGATAGAATGCAAAACCAATTTTACCTTGTCATAGTTGAATAACAACAGTTTGGTGGGTAAATAGGACATACATAGAACCTCAAAATCCCATTGACACCTCTTTCCTCTGCAAATCTCACTATTTGAAACTGATGCTGAAAACGGGCAAATCTCAACGAACCACTGAGTTGACGTCAAGTCGTGGCTCCTCCTTATTTGGCTCTAGTCTCTACCCAACATTTACATAGGCTACACCACTGATCTGAGATCAGGTAGTCTTCTGAATTGGTCGCGCAGATCTCAGAAATTTTATACATTGTTCGTCTGCTATTTAATCACTAAATTCACTTCTGAGGTATGTAAGGCAGAAAAGCTCTTGTTTCACTCAGGCCTATTTAACAGGGTATCATTAGGGAGCATAAAAACAGCACTTAGGCCATTTTCAGCCCAACCAATGTTACATACCCTATTAGGAGACCTTAAGGAACAGTGTGAAATACCCTGTATAACCATTCTATCACCCTTTAAGCTTTATTGCTTTCCTTGGCAACAAATGGATACTGAGCAAACATGAGACCAGCTCTGGAACCATGATCCTTTGCAGTAATCCTAATTGTGTATGTGTATGTTATGCTAGTAGTGTGACTGACCTAGCTTGCCAAAGAGCTCCACTCCCAGCGCAGCGTAGATGAAGAAGAAGAATGCAAAGAGTAGACAAATACTTCCAACCTGAAATCAAAATGCCTGTTAGATCCTCCACACAGCAAACTTAATATACCTCAACTTGATGGAACTACAAGCCTTTTTTTGAGACAGGCCTTGATTTCTAATTACCAGTGTTTTTAAAGCACATGTTATCTTTTTTGTACTTTTATTTTTTCTCTTCTGCTCCAAGTTGCTGTTATTGGCTATTGCCGCTGCAAACTCTACACTTAATGTGTCTGTTTAGTTGTAAACTCGGATGTCACGATTCTCCAAATCCTCGATTCGATAACATTTTTAATTCTAAGGTCACAATTCGATTAGATTCTGGATTTTACAAATATATTTTTTTAAAGCACAGGTTGCTATGCCATTATTCGAATAATATTCGAAGATTTAATGCTCAAATGCAGCCTGTTATTAATATGTACTACACTACTCAGGCTTATGCATTGTCAATGCCACTATAAGCATGTGGTTGTTGTTAAATATTCTGTCCACTAGGGGGATTACCAACATTAGCCTGGCCTTGAAGGGGACCTACGTCACAGCGCATTGCATCTCAGACATGCCGCTCTCTGTTGTTTTTTTTGTAAATCTTACATTTCTGTGCAAACTTTGCCCACCGGCTTTCAAAAAGAAAATCCGCACTTCAGTCACATCCACAGCAAACCTGAAACGGCACATAGTACTGAAGCACTAAGAGAGCCTTTCAAGGTATGTGCAAGCAATTAAAAAATCAAAAGACAATCAAGACAGATCCTCGACCCAAATCCCATTAACTGCGTACAGTAGCGGCTCTGTTGTCATCTCCCAGCAGTATGTACTGAAATGGAATTTGAAATGGAAAATTATTAATTGAAAAACATTTGCACCTTAAGGACTACTGTCCTGTTTTTCTTTTAATAATTCCTCATTAAAAAAGACCATTCAAGCAGCATGTTTTTCATCATGTTTTTGAGAATATACTGTAGGGGTGAAAGCTGCAGCTGCTACTAGTGTGGACTGAATGGACAGCAACAAAGTGTTAAAGCAACAATGGGGAAATGCTGTCCCCTCAACGCTAATGTAAACCCTGGTTGGATAAGGATTCAAAATTGGATATGAAAATGAAATCTGACGTATAGTTTCAGTGTTAAAACTGATAAAATAATTGCTGTCTGTGGTTCTATATGGGTTGTGACAATAATTTTGAAAAATAACAGCTCGCAGCAACTTATGAAAAAAAAGAACTATGAACTAGTTCATTTTTGGAACTGTGAACTTAGTTCAATTTTTTTAAGTATAAAATATGAACTGAACTAGTTCATTTCAGTGTTAATTTCGTTGACGAAGACTATGACGAAAAATATTCGTCAACGAACCTTTTTCACGGACAAAAACTAAATAAAAACTAAATAAAGAGTCAGAATGATGACAAAGTCTGTGACGAAATATAACTGACACTTTAGTCAACGAATAAAAATGAGACGAAAATGTTAAGGCGGGACGAATGGAGAAGAGATCCAATCAGAACTACTCTTTTTGTGGGACAAGTTGGGAAGAGATCCAATCAGAGCGAATCTTTGAGGGTAGGTTGATCTATGCAGAAACAGTGGAGCCTTTTTAAAAAGCCGCGGCAAATGCAGGCGCAACAGCTAGCTAAACAAACGCAGCAGCAGCAGTTACACAGGAGCTCTCATGAACAACAGACATGTCAGAGCTAGGTCTAGGACGAAAACGAAGAATTGACATCTGGTCACACTTCACATATGACAACAAGGACAACAAGACTGCCTGTAAACCGTGTGAAGCAAAAATCGCTGGGAAAAACACCACCAACTTGAAGCGACATTTACAGACTGCTCATCCAGAAATACATGCGAAGGTAAGCACGGTCCGTGTAACGCTTATCAGTTCAATTTTCTAAACACAAACGGACATTTGGAAACACAGAAAAATGGGTTCAAATATCCAATTATTCATTTTTTTCCACCTTTTAGTCAGAGGATCGGAAATTTAGAAAATTACAAAATTGCGTCTGGGCTCCAATTATTCAATACTGCAATTATATTCTCTCCCTCGTCCCGCCTAGCTCCGCCCCACCCCGCACCCCCATTCGAGCACATTCAGCAGCCAGACCGAAAGACAGATTGAGAATGGACGATGTGTTGGAAGTCGAATAACGAAAAACATTCAGCATTCACCGAGAGGTGAAACGCTTGTCAATATCCAGCAGACTTGAATCAAGATCGCCTAGTGTCTATATTTAAAGTGTCATCCTCCGCCCAGACACAGGACCACTCAGAGGCCGAGTGGCAATCGAGTCGGGACTTTTCCCGGTAGTGTCTGATAATAGTTATAGGCTACATTACAAGTTCTTAGCCACACCATCCGCTGCCCGCTGGTCAGCCTCTGCTCAACCCGTACGGCGGGCCGCAGCAGCCTCTTATTTCAATGGGGAAGCCAAAAAAAAAAAGGGAAAGTGGCGCGCTGAGATGGTCAGACTCAAAAGAAAAAAAGGGATTGTTGTTGCTATGGTATGTGTTGTTCATTCATTCACCATCCGAACATTTATCTCCCCTCTTCTCTACAAGATTCCGAATTATATTCTCGTAATTATCCGGCGTTGACATGACTGCCCCGAGTCATCTTGAATGCCTGGCTAAACCCATCCAGACAGACCCACGATAACAGCCAACCAATCGTTGGTAACTAGGCAGAACGAGGGAGAGAATATAATTGCAGTATTGAATAATTGGAGCCCAGACGCAATTTTGTAATTTTCTAAATTTCCAATCCTCTGACTAAAAACAGAAAATTGGAAAAACAGGCTAAAGATCCAATTTTTTAATTTCTCAAGGTGGAAAAAAATGAAAAATTGGATATTTTAACCCATTTTTCTGTTTTTCCAAATGTCCGTTTGTGTTTAGAAAATTGAACTGATAAGCGTTACACGGACCAAACACACACGCTAAGGTTATTTTATCAGATAAACCACCGTGTTTCTGCTAAACTTGGAATAAAATAGAAGCTAAAGGAAACCACCTCTGAACTGTATTGATTATACGATTGCCTCGCTGAATTAATGAGTATAAATATTCAATCTCCTCAAATTGAAGAATCGTGTGTGTGTGTGTGTGTGTGTGGGGGGGGGGGGGGCAGCATCAGCGAGACATTGCAGAGCCCACGCATCAATCATTCAACAGATGTGTGCCTGCTGTGTTTGTGTGTATGTTTTGCTGTCACCGATCAAGACTGCTTCTTTCAGCAATGTAGTTTTTATTTTTTTATTTATTTTTTTTTAAATGTCATTAGCTTGTAGAGCTGGTTAGAGGGAAGATCATGGCTTCACGTCCGCCACTGAGGGAGAGAAAATCCATGAAGGACAATATGGCTGAAGAAGAGAAGTGAGGGGGAAAGGAGGAACATCGTATACAGTAGGAGAGAGAAAGCAATGAAAGAAGAAGAGCATGTGAATTAGGGATGGGGCCGATCCGATCCAGTATCGGTATCGGGACCGATACCAGCGTTAATTCAGGTATCGGATTTTCCCGATCCAACCTGCGGAGATTTCCGATACCACGAGCCATGTCTGCACTTTAACGTTGTCTGCTGAAATGGATCCAAAAGTGATTGGGCAAAAAACTAGAATAACACTAAAAGACTTAAGACTAGACTAAGACTAAAACTCTTATGATATTTAGTCGACTAAAACTAGACTAAGACTAAAAGATTTCAGATGACTAAAATAAGACTAAAATTAAATGGTGTGTTATTCAAAAGACTAAGACTAAGACTAAATCAGACTTTGTTGTCAAAATTAACACTGGTTCATTTTAAAATTTGTGAACTGAACTTTTAACTAGTTCATGTAGAAAGTGAACTTTTCCAACACTGACAATGACATCATGTCAGAAAGCACAGCCGAAAAATAAAGTCACAAAAGTGATAGCCACGATGCTAACGGCATTGATAACTAAGCCAAACTGTGCTGTCACTGCTATTTTAGTGATTCATAAGCAAACCTGTTTCTTGCAGATTGTTTTTTAATTCGAAATTGGGAGATTATGACTTAATTTCAGTCGATTTCGAATCAAAATCAAAATCGTGACACCCTTAGTTTTAAAGCACTGTTAAATATTCCTTTAAAAGCAAATTTAATAAAAAAAAACACTGTAACTGCAAACAGGGCATAAACAGATACATTATGGTCACAATCTGCATACTGTAAAATGGGGGGGCATTCAAATATTCCATCAACTCAAGCACAAATGCAATAGGTGCATGCTCATCCATCTGCAAACAAAATCATTCATAGTCACTTTATATTTATAATGAATCGGACAAAAACCCCAAAGTGTTTTACCTGTGACAGCGTCTTGATAATAGTTTTCAGCAGAACTCGTATCTTTTTGGCCTTCAGCACTGAAGTGAGACACAGGAGTTGTGTGAATAACTTTGTATATGAGCATACACAACACACACACAGACACACAGACACACAGACACACACACACACTTAATTAGACATTTGACACCCAAAGATACCTTTACAGCTAAAAAGATTTCCCTTTGTCGAGTGTGTGTATGTGTATACCTTGTGCTAGTCTGAGTACTCTACAGACTCTAAGGATGGTGGGATTAATGGGAATTGAGTATGCCATATCCATCTCGTGGAAAACAATACTGATTATGGAAATCAAGACGACAGCGATGTCCAGCAGATTCCACCTAAACACATACAAAGTCATGCAACACTTTAGGCACCAGAAAATACCAACATTCAAAAGCAAATAAGGAAATTCAATTCTCACTTATTCTATTGTGTTACCTGCTTTGTATGAACCTCGGTATGCCAAACGCCACAAGCTTTAGCAGGACTTCAATGATCAGGATGACGGTGAACACATAGTAGGAATAGTCTGTAATCTTCCCTACATACTAAACACACACACACACACACACACACACAAACACACACACACACACACACACACACACACACACACACACACACACACACACACACACACACACACACACACACACACACACACACACACAGGATTATTTCTATCCCCTCACACAGTCAATGCAAATTTGTTTTTGGTATCAGTTCTAAGATGTACAAAGTGATTGTGTGTGTGTGTGTGTGTGTGTGTGTGTGTGTGTGTGTGTGTGTGTGTGTGTGTGTGTGTGTGTGTGAGTGTGTGTGTGTGCATTTACCAGAGGTTGATCATAATGTTGGAAAGCCATCATCAAGACACTGAGGAAAATTATGGCAGCTATGAAGAGGTCCAGGAAGTCACTGGTACACAAAGTGTGGATAGACCGACGAATAGGGGAGTAATGTGTGTAATATGGAATCTGCTCAGGCTCTGAAACATGCATGTCTACGCACACACGCAGACATGCACACACACACACACACACACACACACACACACATGCAGATAAACAGACAGAGAAAGGGAGACACATTTGTAACTAACACTCAAAACCATAATGCTGAAATAATCAATATTTTTATATCAACAATATGACACTACCGGTCAAAAGTTTGGGGTCACTTTAACATTTCCATTCCACTCCATTACAGACAGAATACCATCTGAGATCAGTTGCATTGTTTTTATAATCAGGGCAGCAGTTCTCAGATGATAATGTAATCTGAAAACTGTGCTTACAGAAGAAGTGGCTGATCTTTAATGCAATATCTACATTGCCCATTATCAGCAACCATTCATCCAATGTTCCAAAGGCACATTCTGTTTACTGATCTGATATAATTTGAAAAGGTTAACGGAGAAAACACAGGAGAACCCTTTTGCAATTATGTAAGCACATAATGTAATCTGAAAACTGCTGCCCTGGTTAAAAAAACAATGCAACTGATCTCAGCTGTTATTTTGTCTATAATGGAGTGGAATGGAAATTTCTAAGTGACCCCAAACTTTGGACTGGTAGTGTATATAGAGGTTTCACAACCGCAGGTTCGGCTCCGACCTGCGGCCCTTTGCTGCATGTAATCCCCCCCCCCTCTCTCTCCCCTTTCATGACTTCATCTGTCCTGTAAAAATAGAGGCCTAAAAATGCCCCCCATAAAAAATTTAAAAAAATCGATCAAATCTGTGAGGAGTCGCTTGTTGTGATGCACACACAGAGAATTATCACACGATTCTGCAGTTCCCCTAAAGTCTAAGCAGCATTTTAACATCTTTCAGCTAATTTACTTTGTTTTGATTCATTCTCACCACTCTCATCAACATTATTTCCAGCTGAAGCTCTCAGCTGTTATTGACAATACAGCTTTGATGACTGTACACGACCTGTGCCAATAATGTGATGCTTGGAAAAATAGATCAAGCTACTCCATTCTCCTTACCCTGTGATACTGCGGCCCCTTCTGGTAATGCTTTATCTGTTTTTTTTTGATCCTGCTGACACTGGTGGAAGGTCTCCACCATTACACCAATAAACATGTCGAGGAGAAAGAAGCTCATAATCATGAAGGTGATGAAAAAAACAAGCATCCATTCGTTGTAGTTTTGTATAGGCTGAGAGGAGAAGAGAAGAAAAGAGAGATCAGATTTTATTTTCTTGTGCATAAGAAATGAAAAATAAAGAACAAATGTATTACACTGATATCTTAAAGGGATATGCCACCGTTTGTTGAAATAGGGCTTATCACAGTCTCCCCTAGCTGTAGATAGGTGGACCAATGTCTCAGTGCAAGTAATTAGTTTTTTTTTTTGCCTTTTGTTGGCTCACTTTTACTCACAACATGCTAACCGGCAACATAGGATTCCATTCCTTAACTAACTAGTGGTGGCGTTGCAGGTGTTGCACCGGACTAAAACAATGCATGCACAAAAAATGCGTTGGCCCACCTATCTACAGCTAGGGGAGACCGTGATGAACCCTATTTCAACAAACGGTGGAGTATCCCTTTAAGAGGGCAAAACAACCCGTTTACATTAATATCTCTCTTCCCTTCCAATGTACATAACAATGTAAAAATATAAATCAGGCATATTGCCAGCAAAAATACCTGTTCGTCTACTCCTACAGCATCCAGCCCATCATACATAATGTTCACCCAGCCATCCTTAGAGTACATTACAAACAAGGACATCAGAGCCTGAATGGGAAAAAGAAATAACTGTTAAGTCAACACACAGCGATTACCCAGGTCCTAAACAGAATACACATTCATTACAGTTAGCCGAAAGTGGTTAATATAGTAAATAAATAAATGTAATGAAACGATTAAATGACATTTGTAAGAGGTGTGTACCAAGAAGGCGAGAACCAAGGAACCTGGGAAAATTAAGCCACATTTTACTGCAATCTGAAAAGCAGTTTTTGAGATATTATGCTAACTAAAAAAAACAGATAAACCATATGTAAACTGTTTTAAATGTGCAATGTCTCCATAAACATTCAGTCAAAAAAATGAAAATATGGCAATAGCATGATGAATCTATTTAATTCCTAGTTTCTACCTAGTTCATTTGTTTTTGAAGATGCTGGCATGAATGCTAATCTTTTCCTATCCACCATCCCTCTCCCTGTCTCATCCTCTGTGCATTAGTCCATACCTGAGTCAGGCTGTCAAAGTTGTACACCTTCTGTACCCAGCGATAGTTGGCCGACAGACATTCACTCTTGTTGGTGATGTTTCTTGTGTCCTGACCCAAACAGTAGTAGAACTTCCCTTTGAACAACTACAGTGTTTGTGTAAGAAAAAAACAGAGACAGTGTGTCGTGTTATTTTACCAACTGCATCAAACATGTCACTTTCAATGCCAAGAATAACAAGAGTGAATTCCTAGGAGTTTACTATGAGTGCTGGCCAGGAGTCATGCAGTTAATTTCCACAGCTTGATTGTTACTCAGGGTATAAGAAAGGTGTGTGTGTGTGTGTGTGTGTGTGTGTGTGTGCGCGCGTGTGCATCTGTGGGTGCGTGAGTGTGCATCCCTACAGTACCTGCACCCCAAGTATGCCATAGAAAAAGAGGAAGGCGCAGCAAATAAGAACGATGTTCCCGATGGGTTTAACAGAGGCGAGCAGGGCTTGTACAGCCAGCTTCAGTGTTGGGGCTCGCTTGATCACCCTGGAACACACAAACATAAACAAACAGATGTTTGTTACAACCAGCACATGTACGTACAGACACAAACTGACCCAAATATGAAATAAGATGGGATGCTGACAAAAAAACAGTACATGTACATAAGCACTGGTATCAACCCACACAAACAGAAAACAATCATCACAGTACTGTATACACACACAAATGAATGATGTACCTCAGCGGGCGCATTGTCCGTAGCAGGCGCAAAACTTTGAGTATTCCCAGCATATGTTTTTCACTTGTACTGGCCAGAGAGACTAAGATGTCGACTAAAGACAGAATCACCAAAAAACCATCCACGGCATTCCAGGCAGACCGGCTGTAGCTCTCCTTCCCAAACAGCAAACCAAGAGCTATAACCTGGTGTAACAATACATCAATTCCAACATATTACTTAATATACAGTATTACAATTTATTTAAAATTCTTGGTCCATTGGACTTCTCTTATACATTTGTCTTTATTTTTCATATCTGATGGAAAGAAGTAATTGTATTTATTAGAACAAATAAAACATTGTAGTTAATAATAAATGCCATTTCACAGTAGACCTCTACAGTTACAAAAAAAAAATTCTTTACCTTAAAGAGCATTTCTACAAAGAAGACAGCAGAGAATACGTAACCGGATATATTCAGGATCCAACGCTCCTAAAGGGAAGAGTGAGATTCCTTTTTAACGTGCCTGTTTGTATCACAAATAATCAAACTCATTACATATTATTTGTCATGGTTTTGGTGTTTTGTCTTATTTTGGTAGTCTGTTTTGTATTTAGTTCTGTTTCCTATTTTATTTTGTATTCTGTTTTCTTCATGGTCTTGTCTAGTTTTACTTCCTGTCTTGTGTTTTCCCACCTGTCTGATTGTTCTGCCCCACCCTGATGTGTCTCACCTGTTGTATCACCTGTCCCTTGTTTCCTCGTTATCCTCTGTATTTAGTCTTTGTGTTCCCCTTGTCCTGTGTCAGATCATTATACTGTTTTTGGATTTTTTTTCTGAGAGTTTCTGTTTGTGCTCCTGCTTTTGTATTTGTGCCCTGTTCCGTGCTCCGGTTTTTGATTCCCCCGTTCTTTGAATTTTCTTCATTTTGGATTCCTTTGGATTTTCTGCTGCACATTTTGGATACCTTAAGTTTTGGTTTGTACTTTGCCTTTTAGTTAATAAACCTAATAAACCTTTGGACACTCTCCTGCTTGCCTGCCTCCTTGATCTCTGCATTTGGGTCCACTATTCCCTGCAACCCTTAACATTATTTGTTTCATGAAATGCAAAACTTGACTGTGTGTAAGTTTGTGTTTCTAAGTCTGCAGTGACTGTATTTGCCATCTCTCATCACAGATTACATGTAGCATGATTATACTGTGTGTGTGCATCTGTCAATATTTATCGTACAATGCTTGTGTGTGTCCGATAGGATTGTGTGTTAAGGGTTTACTGTATATCCCTCTCCAGATGAACAGTAATTGTAGGTGTCTCACCATGCTTTCAGGGTTTATTCCAGGCCTCTCCATAGCGATGGTGGCGCAGCTGAGGAGAATGAAAACCAGAACGATATGGTCGAACATGGGATGATCGATCAGGCGTTGACAACAGATGCGGAACCTGAACACAAACGCACACACTTAAAATAGCTACAGTCAGTTAAACATCAGAGGAAAACCAAGGGAATAAAAGAGACAGTGAAATGTCCCTGTAATAATCCTTCAGTCATCTTTTGGCATAACGTATGTAAATTATGTATCAAAGAAACATTTTTGAGTGTTTTATATCAAAATCTCTCTCTTTCCCTTTCACACATTTGTGTGTGTGTGTGTGTGTGTGTGTGTGTGTGGGGGGGCTTACCTGTTCTGTGGAGAAAACACATAGAATGACCACTCTTCATATTTTTTGCACCAGCTGACCATTTTCTGGATCAAGTTCAAACATCTCTGCATGGGTGAAGAGTTACACATCAGGCACCTCTCTTTATCCATGAACAAAATACTTAAAAAACCCACCAGCAACACTACAGAGGGGTGGTATACCAGCAAAATACTGCTCAGAAAATAGGCAGAGACCGAAGTGGCATTGATCATGTCACTTTCTGCTACATTATTGTGTGTAAAACCTTATAAAATCTCTCACGTCCCAAACCAGACTACTTAAACTATCACTATTAGGAACTTACATTGTCCCCATTGGTATTGGTAGGTGCAGAGTCTTCCCCTGGGGCTGGGTTAATCGCAGTGGATCTGCTGGGCCAACAAGCAGAGAGAGAGAGGCCTCGGTTGAGTCCTGAGGGGCCCTGTGACAACATGAAATCATACTGAAAAAGGTGCCACATGTTACCCCCCTCCACCCCATTTAATATAAAATAAAAATAAACATTTTCTTCAGGTAAAAACATAAAATCTATTTATTAACACCACTGAACATAAAACCTGGCCTGTACTATGAATAAAGATCAACATAAGGATAACCTGTGTCATGACGGTGGTTATAACAACTAGTAAATCAACCCAGGATTTCCCAATCCGGTGACACACACATTCACATGAAAGAGACGGTGTTTGCACAGCATGACCAATTGCAAACATCTACCAGAGTCACATATTTTACATAAGAAGAGCAAACTATGATTATACATAAATATGAAGAACACAGACATGATTTTACAGGCAACACACAGGAAGTAAAGCTGGCAAAAAAAGCCGACGCTGTTATGCATAAATCACGCTTATCAATATCACTTCCCCATCAGTCAGATACAAGATCTGATCATAATTACACTTTTGCTTTCCATAAACTGTCGTTGCTTTAGACTATTATATTATCAGTTGCAACCCTGGCAGGGGTGAGTAATCGTGGGAGCAAATCAAAAATATAAAAACATAATTCAAACCGATGTGCGCATTGGCAACACACGGCTCAAAAAGCCGAAATTCCCTCCGCTGAAAATATAGATCTTTCATAACAACGGCCATCAAGGAATGTTAACGGGGTTGTCGGTCTGTAAATGTTTTAACTTGTATGACCGCACCTCTCTCTCTCCGCGCCAAGCTCCACGGGATCTTCAAAGAACGGCAAATATTTTATCATAGCACAGGCCTCAGATGTTTCGATCACTCATTAACGTTAAACCAGACCTTGTTTCATTGCGTGTTTGTTTTTATTTTGCTCATATCTTACGACAAGATATAGGCTACATTAAAAATCAGATAACAATATGCAGTCGAGGAGATAGCCTTGCCAAAATACTTCACATTGAACTAACACAGTACATTGTAGGCTAACAACACAATTCACTGATCTTATTAATGTTAAACATGTTAACAACAACGTTAAAGAAAAGCTGAAGCTGAAAAGCTAAAGGAAAGCTGCAGCCAGGGGTTTTCAAAGAAGACGCTGCCGTTATCTTGATTGTGATTGGCCAAATGACTCGCGTGACGTATCATCAAAGATGTTTTATTGTGAAGAAGACCGCAGTAGGTTTTTGAAACTCCCCGTCTATGGGAAATTTGGATATACACGATTAACGTGGATGACATTTTCTTACTCAAAACGGCGATTTTCACCGAAAAGCGACTAGTTTGCAGGTATGTGAAATACAGCAAAGGTGTGGAACAGTGGGTATGTTTGCGCAAGTACAGCACCTTGAGTGTCCAAACTGTAACTATTAGTAACCAACTCTCTCACCACCAAGTACTATCTCAGAGACCTCTCAATAAATTCTGAAAACACAGTTTGCACTCTTAGGAACTTACGTTTCTCTCGTTGTTATCTGTCTGTGGAGGGTTTTCAGGGGTCAAGATTTCCAGAGTGGAACTGGTAGACTCACGGGCAGGGAGAGAAGAGTCTTGATCCACACTTGAGACGTGCTGCAACAACAGAACATTTTTGGCAAAGGCATAGGTGTAAGTGTTTGAGTGTGCCATACTTAAAAGCCACGTTTGGTGTAAAACAGCTAGCTCTTGGAGAAAACTAAGACAGAGGTCCTTACCCTAGCCTGGAAGCTCTGAACCACTATGC
Source organism: Gymnocephalus cernua (assembly GCA_023631565.1). Taxonomy (NCBI): domain Eukaryota; kingdom Metazoa; phylum Chordata; class Actinopteri; order Perciformes; family Percidae; genus Gymnocephalus; species Gymnocephalus cernua. The sequence continues at coordinate 21,859,339 of CM042432.1, read as the reverse complement.
CCACAAGTATATTGAGAAGAACATGTTTTCCCAATATAATGACCGCAACAAAGTAGATACAGGCCCATTCGGAGGTATTTGCCATGGCGTTGTACATCACCAGATTCCAGTCCTCCTGAGTCAGAATCTGAATTGAGAGATTTAATAAAAGAGAGTAGTACAGACAGAGATTGAGGCACAAATTGCATGATGATGGAATGAAATAATAAAGTCAAAAACTAACCTGGAACACAGTGACCATGGCCCAGAGCAGGGTGTCAAAGTTTTTTCGATGAATGATGATGTCTCCGTGCATCGTCTCCAAGTAAAATTTACCACCAAACAGGTGCATACCAATTAGACTGCAGAGTACCAAGAACATGCATGCACAATCATTGAGATGCATCTTGTGGGCAATCATCATCATAATAGTAATAGAATAGCATCATTTGGAATTTGCTGTGACATTACATATGTCTACGGACAGACACATGGGGAGGAAAGATTTGTATGTGTACATGCCTGAAAATAAAGATGACAAACAGCAGTAGCATGCAGAGTGTGGCTGCCTCTGTCATGGTCCTCTTCAGCACAAGCAGTTGTCTCTTCAGGTAAGGGAGGAAGTGAAGCAGCCTCACAAACCGCAGCAGACGAAATGCACGCAGAACTGACAACCGGCCGTCTGCTTTAGATATTAACTCCCACACACTGAAAGCCACAAACAGCCATCTCTTTAATATAGTGTATGTTGAGGTTATAGGTTATATTGTGTTCACTATATTACTTAATCTAGTCTGAAACTAACACAAGTTACTAGTATCACAATACTGAGTCAGTGTTGTCCACCTCAAGTTTAATAGAAACAATGAATTTTGCTTGATACCTGAACAGTTTTTGTGTGTCATGGTTCCAATGAGAGTCAAACCCCACACAAGGAAATTGGGATATAATGTTAATAATGGCACGTATTACAGGACAAAGCAATAAAGTTAGACTGCATGGAATCATATTACCTGATGACAACAATGGCAAAGTCAAAGATGTTGTTCTGGTCCCTAAAGTATGTCCACGTGAAAGCCAGCAGCTTTAAGACCAACTCCACAACAAATATAATGGTGAAGACAATGTTACTGATATGTAACATATGTGTCAACTCCTTAGGCTGTAGGAAGAGAGGATGGAAAGAAATAAAGCGAGGAAGGGGTATAGATAGAGAGAAGGAGCAAAAGAAAGTGAAAATGCAAAGGAAGGAAGGAAGGAAAGAAAAGGAAAGAAGTTACTACTGTATTCTAGTATTCCTTTGGGGCTCTTAATGTTGGAAGATTAGGACAGAATTTAAAAAGCCTCTTTCTTAATCCCCAGCATAAAAAAATACTCTCATCAAACGACTGCCGAAGCTTTGAGCCTTTCAACTGTTCAGTCTATCATTCACCTCACACACCTGAAATTAAATTCAGAGACGTAAACAAATAGTAAGCAGACAGAAATACTTTGCTCCTCACCTGGTCATTATGCTCTATGGCCATGGTGACAATACTGAGGAAAACAGCAAACATGACCAATCGGTCGAAGAGTTTACTTTTGACAGTCCTCTTAAGATTTTTCATGAATGGTCTCCAGACCTGAACGATCTGTCACAGAAAGGTAGTCAATTAAGATAGGCAACAATGCTGCTGTTGGCGGTTCTGCAGAAAGTTGTTGACTAGTCTCACCAATGAGTCATCAATCCTGCTGCTGTCGTCATGAGGGCGCACCTTCCCACGATATCTATTGGTAAAAGGACATGAATAACAGTCAATTGTGCAGTTAAATGAAGACATGTTTTGCTCTGGTAATGTCTGTGCGTGTGATGTGTGTTTGCTTTTGAATCTGCATCTTTTAGGAATGGGCTCTCAACATTTTTGGTGTCCCATTGTGAGGAACACAAATTAACTAATGCAAACTCAATTGTTCCACGCTCAGAGCATGGAACCCCATAATATAAAAGAAGATTTAATCGTTTAACTTCAAACTCGGGGCATAGGTGAAATTCATTTTTTCTACCTGAAAGCTTCCAACGTTTTCCTGAACGAGTACTACATGTACTAAAACATAACAAAGCATTTATATCTACTTTCATCCTGGTTTATGAGGAAATAATGCATCTGACATAATCTTCTACCGTTATAAACACAGATATTACTGCAAACCACAAATCTGACCACAAACACAACAAAGTGTTGTAAGTGCTACTTTAAAAGACTTCCAGGTTGTATATAGATATTATACAGTGACTGACCTCTTGTATTTACGGGAGATCTTCTGCAGCCATCCAGTTAACTTGCCACAGAGCCGTGCGATAGCCACAGCACCAACACTCTGCTCTTCTGTGTGTTGTTTCATGTTGTCCGAGAACTGGGTGGCGATGACGACTGCGCACACGTTCATCATGATAAAGGAGCCCAACTGGTGGGGAAGTAAAAAGTTGCTATTTAGAGCAAGGGTTTGAAAACTGCTTTGATCTTACTGCCCTCAATTTAACTTAGCTACTTAATTTAAGTGTTAACAATAAATCTGTTTCAGGAGCAACACAACAAGCTTTTAAACAACAATTCTGTCTAAATGACAGCATTACAAGAGGCCCAACTAAAGTTGACAAGTTAAGTGTGGTTATGTCTGTCTTTAATTTATGTTTCTACATCAGAGCATTTATTTAAAACAAGACCCACATTAGTGCGTGTAGCACTGGGACCGATATTGAAGACCAAATCAAAATGTAGTTTCAATGTATTTTGCTGCCTCTGTTGGATTTTTATAGTTGCTACTGAAATGATTAAACCAGAGTTACAGACCATTATGTAGCCCAGACTTACCAGTATGGAAGAATACCAAAACATAATTTTGAAGTTGTTTTTTGAGATATAGGAACACGGTCAAATACTATAGTTGTTAACTAAAACAAAGACAAGTGGCTACTCACAACAGTGACGAGTACAAAAAATATAATACTCCAGCAAGAATAAGCATCCATAATATAAAACATGATCTCCGTCCATCCTTCCAGTGTGACAACCTGGAGGTAGACAGAGAGTGATAAAAAATTAAATATTATTATGTGGCAACATTTTAATAAGCTCCTAGTTAAAAACATGGTGAACAGTGGAACAGTAACTTCAGAACAAAATACAAAACTGTTAAGAGTACTAATGGGTTTTCCAGCCAGAGGAAACTAGACTCACCAATGAATTTATTATTATGATGATAGATATGTTTCTGAACATGTGCAATAAAAGCCCTCGTTACCTGGAATACGGTTATCCAGGCGTAGCCAATGTTATCAAAGCTGATAGTTCCCTTGTAAGGGTTGTGGTCCCCGGGCCGACATACATTGTAGTACATGTTCCAGTTGACACAGGCGTTAGCACTGGCCCCGGCCACCGTAGAGACTAGCCCATCTACAGCTGAAGCATAGTGGTGAGCAGCCAATGAGCAGTTTTTCCCATTCTTGGTGTAAGGTGGCACATTATTGCAGCGTTGCATCCCGCTCTTGGTATCAGGTGAACAGATAAATGGGAGTTTTTCACCATACTTGTTCATGTAATATGGACTTAAGGACACGTTGTACTTTCTGGACAGAAAAAAGAAAAAAGGTTTATACACTCTAGAATGAATAGACTCTACATTATGACATAGCTGTTAGATTTCACATGACAGTTTTTGTTTTGTGCTATGTGTTGAAAAAGAAAGAAAATGTACATACAGTGGGTCATGTTATATTTGATACACACAGTATATATGCCAGTGATGGAGTACTTGAGTCCTAGACTTGGACTCGAGTCGCTATTCTCTGGACGTGTGACTCGACTTGAACTCCAGCACTAATGACTTGGACTCAAGGATTTTATGAAATCGGACTCAAGCATTCATGAAATACGACTCGGAAGTTGGATGAAGTTTCTGACTACGTTTATGTTTACATTATGTGTAACAGGTAATGGTGACTTGACTCGGACTCGACAGTTGGTGACTCAACTACAACACTGATATATGCATATACATACTGTATATATGATACATACGACAGAGTAAATAATTGAGAAATGTGAAGACATACCAAAACCTCATATCCAAAAAACAGGATATAGGATTTGTTGTAAAATGTAAAATAATTATTATTTGATGTGAGTTAGTGCCTTGCTAAGTCTTTTAATACATTAAAAAAGGAAACACATTCTTATCAATATCATGATATTGTTTTAACTCTATTTCTACATTTACTATATATATAAAAAGTCACCTCTGGTCCTGGGATATTAGCATGGGCATTTTTCTTATTTATTTTTTACAATTTCTTGACAATTGATAGACCAAACTATAATCAATAAATCAAGAAAATAATTGGCAGATTATTTGACAACTGGTTATTGCTAGTGCAGCCCAGAGAGAAGAGAAAAAATGCAAATACTACAAAAGCAGAACAAGCATTTTCCTTACGTGGGAATATCCTCTCCCAGGAAGCAGCGGTTGCGCAGCTGCCCCGCCCACAGCTGGACTCCCACAACAGCAAAGATTTGGATGACGAAGATGTAAAGGACCATAACATTTGCAAGCATGGGCACAGTGCCTATGAGTACATTCATCACGTCGAGAATACCTACACAGATGTACACAAAAAGATGGCGTCAGAAGTTATTTTGACCACAACTTTGTAACACACACACACACACACACACACACACACACACACACACACACACACACACACACACACACACACACACACACACACACACACACACACACACACGCATGCACGTGACTTGTTCACTTGTTTAAAGTAAAAAATACATGACAGATAGTGGACCATCTTTCAAACTCTGTTGACATGGTAAACTTGGATCATACAGGTACACTTACATACACATACTGGTAACCAGCATAACATACAGGTTAATAATACTTTGATCCTCTGGGACTTTCAATCTATCTTTAGCCTTCTCATTGAAATATATGCTTATAGGATTATGTTGTTGTATTGGATTGCATTATGCATCAGGATGGATTACTTAAAACCCCATTGTGTAACATTTGTAGTTGTTTATTGTCAAAATCTGTATTGCCCTTCACAAACTTGTCCTTTTTTATGAATATTGAATTCCAAGTATTCCTATTGGCTTGAAATTTTACATTTGCGCTTACATGAACTGGGGTAGACGCAGTGGCACTGACTGTGACGTATGCCAGGGAGGGAGGGGGGAGAAGATTATTTGCGACTCACCGCGACAGATTTGAAAGCCTGTTGCGTCTATTATCGAGGACATGTAACTGAGTCGCCGAGGAAATTAAAATGACAACGTGACAGGCAAAGCAACGCGCCCAAAGTTAATATTGGTGTGGCTTTTCCAAGATGGAAAGAGCTGATGAGGAGCAAGGATTTTAAAAGGGACGCCGAAGTTGCCTGCTTTCTTCTCGACAGGTAATTCTGCCTATTTGTGTAAAGGTTTTATAGTTGCTACTTGCTTGGCTAAATATAGCATGGTTGTGCATAACGCTAGAACGACGTCTAGGATACTTTTCCTCGCGTCAATGATGAAAAAGGATTGTCTACCTTGTAACATAAACGTAATCATATGTGCCGTGATTTCCCTGGCAGACAAGTCACGTCATGGATCTGTAACACAGACTAGCTACAGCTAGAACAGCTGCGTGTAAACGATGGAGACACTAAGAGATCATTTCAGTTTCATTGACATTGTTCATGCTGCTCAGAGAAATATACTAAAAACACAAACCTCCGTTGCTTCTCTCCTACGCTGTAAACATCGCCTTACACTATTAATCTGGTACAATATACAGAATAACGATAGCACTGATACTTTACTAACATTGGCTTGAATATGTTTGGGAACCTGATAGCTGATGTTAGCAATGAAATGGTACCAAAATAACGTCAAACTATTATTACACTGGAAGGGACACTCACGGACGTTTTATCGCTAATTTCGGGTTCGGCCACCGTAGGAGTTAGAACGCACACGGAATGGGGGGGGCTACAAAGTGAAATTCAGTTGGTTGTCATATACAAATACACCGCTAGATGGGAGCAATTCTTTCACAATGTAGCTTTAATAGTAATACCAAACTACACTATCTGAAATGACCAAAGAGTCCATAAATGTATGAATCCATATTTTTCTGACAAGGTCTCGATTAAAGCGGAATGTGACAAGCTTAGTGAAGTTAATATTTCTTACAAGGCTTTTGTATTGAATTGCATTAGATAGTAGAGGTATTACTATCTATTGATATTCAAAGGACCTGAGCGTGTGTGTGTGTATTTCAGGTCTGTGTGTAGTGTGTAATGACAACACAGTGTAAATTGTAATTTCCCCACTGGGGATTAATAAAAAGTATAAATTAAATTAATTTAATTAAATTCAGCGTAAATATCTAGATTATTCTTGGCAATGCCAGATAGTGGACATCATTATATAAGGTTTACATTTTATTATCCAAAATTCTCCATTCTCCACTTAAATTTCAGAAATAGCAAAAGGGTGCTAAAAATGTGTGTACAGTTGTTAAATGTAGTCCTAAAAGTTCTCAAAGTACATTTGCCACATGGCTTGAAAGCTTTCACTCATATAATTGTCAATATTAAAATGACTACATATTGCACTTGCTGTAGATAGTATGTGTGGAAACAATAATTATTAATAATAATAATAATAATAAGTTCTGAGGACCAATGCAAAATGTTGAAATGTCGACTTACTTGGTACTCTTCGGATTAATCGCAACGGAGAGAGCACTTGACAGAATACCAAGTGGATGCCAAAGATTTCAAAAATATAATCCAACAACCTGAAGGGACAGTTACAGACAAAAACAGGGAGAACAGTTTTATTTTGTGTTCTTTCATTTACAAAAATCTAAATGTACAACATTATAATGCTAAATATGAAAACTGTTCATAAACAAGCTATGAGAGGCTGGACATTTTTTATTAAGGAATTCCTTCTCTAAAATATAAGTAAAAGTCAGGCCAGTCTGACCAAAGCTGTCCAAACATGTTTTGTTTTTTTGGGTTTTAAACTAAGAGCCCTGCTGTATTTGTGAGTGAATGGTTATGTGCTGTATGTTATCTTTAAACACAGGAGAAACTGAGACATTCAGTATGATGTTTCCCTAAGGTGTCTGCTGTTGTTTATCAGCAGATGGAAGGAAAAAATAGAAAGGTATTGTGGAATACTAACTGTCCACAGTTGATGATGAAGTCCAGCTTGTACCAGTTGTTGCTAAGGTAACTCCCTTTATAGCCAATGACTCCCAGGGCCACCATCTTGATGAGCATTTCCACAATAAAGTAGGCAAAGACAAAGAGATCCACTATCTGGCCATACACAATAAAAGAAAAACATACAGTTAAACAGAGTAGAAACAACAATGCTAATGCTAACATACAAAAGTACTATTGTGTTTACTCATCAATACAGAGGGACATTTTCAATTGATTGTATATAAGAGGTATTTTATATACAATAGGTTATCCTTCGCCTTTTATGTTATGTAATTTAGGTGGTCTCAAATGTGGTGTGATATGGCCACTTTCTCTGCCCAACATCTGGCCCAGTCGACCCGTTTCAAGAGCAGAAAAGTGTTAATGCTGTCTGTGACTGAACCAGGCCAGAACTGAAGGACTGGAGTGAAACTTATTGAACTTGAACCTTAGTCTTTAGGTTAAAAATAGAAGCTGTTTAAAAATTAGACAACCATTTTCCACACACAAAAAAAAAATCATGTATTCAATGACAGATTCACAGCAAAGGTATCTAGCCACACTACAATAATATAAATTTAGGTCATCAGTATTAAACAATTGTTGTTTGTGTGTTTTCATGGAGAGTCAGGATTTGCAAGGATTTGGAAAATCCACACCAAGGGTCACACTAACCTCTTGCATGGTGCTCTTCATGACACCGGGCTCGTAAATGGCCAAACTCACACAGCTGAACAGGATCATCGGTACAGACACATAATCCAACCACGTGGAGGAAGAGGTTAAGGTCAAAACACACAGGATGAGATTATATTTATTCATTCATTCATATTATTCATCAACAACAGATAATAGATGATTACGTACTAGAAGCACAGGGACACAATAACTAATAATGACCAGATCAATTGATACAATCTTGTAATGTTTTAGCATGCCACAGCTAGACAGGTGAGTGTGTCCTCTAGATACATTCATAAATATACTGGTATGATATCTACTCAAGTTTGTATTGTTATTATTATTATTATTATTATTAGTATTATTACAACACATATTTGGTCTTTTCAGACAAGGCTAAACTTCAAGCAGTAGGAAAGGATATGGGTTATAGGTCACTTGCAGACACCAGTTACGGAGTCTTGTGGTCTGTGTGAAGCAGTGGAAAACTACAGGGGCCAGGGTCGGGTAGGGCAGCTGCTCCTCCTGCTCGGAGACACAGTGTGGGTTGGGAACTCCTTGTTCTGGTAAAGCGAGTGCCACCTCCCGCCGCTGCTCCTCCTTCTGTCCCTCAAAGTCAGTCATGATGAAGTTCAAGCACAGATACACTATAAGGAAGTCAAACAGAGGTGCAGAGAGGAAGTGGGTAAACAGAGGGAAAACAGGCAGGTGACAATCGGAAAGGAGAAGAGGACGGAGAGACAGACAAGAAAAAATGCACAAATAAAACAAGTAACTGGGACGTTATTGTTTCTAAAAAATATATGTTGCTGTTTTGTTTCTAAAATGCAATTTGGCAGTGATATGGGCACTACAAATACATTTCCATACATCATCATATTAACTAATGTTGGCTAAAAGCCTCAACACAAAAGACAATTATCTGTAGGGTTAGATACCAGGTTATGTGAGAAATACATTTATTTATTTAATTTAAATATGTATTTATTGATGTGTAGAAGAAGCATTCAGATCCTTTGCTTGAGTAAAAGTAGCAATACTGCAATATAAAAACACTTCATTACCAGTAGAAAGTAATGCATTAGCTACTTGTCACATAATTCAGAAAACTTACACTGTTATATATTATATTAGCTAGATATTTATATTATAATTACTCATGCATCAATGTGTAAGTAGCATTTTAGGTTTACTGGTATCCATATTATATGAGTTCATCAGGTTTATTGCATGTAATGTTGAATCTCAATATGTAGCTAGCTAGCTAAGGTATGCTAAAATGTGTAAAATAAATGTAGCTAACGTTCGTAAAAAGTACAATATTTCCCATTGAAATGTGACCAGCTAATGTTTACAAAGAAACACGCTTTGAACTAAACAGAAGAGCACAAATATGTTAAGGTTAGGATAAAGTAACGTCAGCTAACGTTACTGTAATGCTAGTTTTAAGTCCTAGCTAGCTAGCTAACCAAAACGTGTAGCTAACGTTAAGGTAATTACCGTATACGAGCTAGTTAACGTTACTGTAACGCACATAGCTTTTCGGCTGCTAGCCCATAATGTTAGCCTAACAGCATGACACGAGTTGTCTTCCGGCTGATAATAAAAAATAATAATCTGAAACTAGGCTTAACTATTTCTCTTTATGAACGTTTGTTAATGTTACTTTCACCGGTGAGTTAGCTAGCTAGCTAGACAACTGGTCAAGTTGAAATAACGTTAGCTAGCATTAACGTTAGCTAGCGTTAACCGTTAGCTAGCAGTTTAACTAGCTGCATCGCGCGTCGGACTACTGTAACGTTATAACGTTACAATACAAGGCCATACTTGGCCGTTTTCCATACTAAAATTAGATATATTTCACTGAAATATATCTAATTTTATATTACTGAAATTTTCAGTAAAGTTAATTGGTGCAGTAAAACTCATTAACATCAACGTTCACGCGTCTAACGTTAAATAGATCGTCAGATTATGTGACCCAATTAGGAACATCAATTTTGTGGCAAAAACACTTACCAGAGAAGCAAGTGTAACTTGGCTGCAGTTAAATTGTTGTCCACCTGTAATATGTCTTAGTTATCATCTTTGAGATTACCTGGTCAACGTTAACAGGTAGCTAGCTAGCTAGCTAGCTAATGTCGTGGGAAGCTCAACTGTTGTTTCAGTTAGTTCGGTTAAACATTTGACTGTAAACATCAGTTTGAGTTTTCACATTCTGGAACTCGTGTGGGAACTTAAACGATATTACGTTAAACTGCAAACGTTATAGTAAATAAAACATTTTGTCAAACACTGAATTTTGTTTGTTGTTATAATAATCTGAAACTAGGCTTAAATATTTCTCTTTATGAACGTTTGTTAATGTTACTTTCACCGGTGAGTTAGCTAGCTAGCGTTAACCGTTAGCTAGCAGTTTACCTAGCTGCATCGCGCGTCTGACTACTGTAACGTTATAACGTTACAATAAAGACAACTTGTACAGTCCATTAGCTAATACAAGGCCATCCTTAGCCGTTTTCCATACTAAAATTGGATATATTTCAGTAAAGTTAATTGGTGCAGTAAAACTCATTAACATCAACGTTCACGCGTCTAACGTTAAATAGATCGTCAGATTATGTGACCCAATTAGGAACATCAATTTTGTGGCAAAAACACTTACCAGAGAAGCAAGTGTAACTTGGCTGCGGTTACATTGTTGTCCACCTGTAATATGTCTTAGTTATCATCTTTGAGATTACATGGTTAACGTTAACAGGTAGCTAGCTAGCTAGCTAATGTCGTGGGAAGCTCAACTGTTGTTTCAGTTCGGTTAAACATTTGACTGTAAACATCAGTTTGAGCTTTCACATTCTGGAACTCGTGTGGGAATTTAAACGATATTACGTTAAACTGCAAACGTTATAGTAAATAAAACATTTTGTCAAATACTGAATTTTGTTTGTTGTTATCTCTACATATTTTTGGTTTTGGTGTGATTTCATTAGAAATCATTAGAAATGTGAAAAGCGTTGCTGTAACTATGTAGGCCTGTAGTGTGAGTGCAATGTTGATGAACGTTATACTGTTTTGTTTTGTAACTCAGGCAGAGTAAGTTAGTCGTTTCCGAGGTAACAATAGACTGTATAATAATTTGTATGTCTTTTTAAAATAAATCCTTAAATTGATTAACAAGCATGTTGATAAACGCATATAGGAATAATATAGTTAATTTAAATGTATTTTAAGCCAGGCACAGAAAGTGTAGTTTCAGAAAGTGTACCAGATGTAAACACATGTTTACATCTGGCACACTGTGTTCACACAGGTGCATACCAATATCAGTCGAGGTTACCAGTATTTACAATTATAAAGGCAATATGTGTCATTTATGTGAGATAAATAAATCAGTTAGCTCTTTATAAGTTCCACAAAAAAAACACAAAGATAGAATTATATCAACAAAATTTAATTTTGCAATGACAATTACTTTAAAAGTATGCATTTACTTACTGTATATTAACAGCAACTAATGCATTTATTTGTAGGAGAATGTGACAAATGGTCCAGTACAAGTCAGTGGTTTAACACAACAGTAACACAGTAATGCTCTGGTTCAGCAATCACTTTAAAAAAGGAAAAACTAAAATATTGATCATATGAAGACAATAAAAAAATACAGTAACTTAACATTGCTTTGTTTTCCTTAAAAACAAAGAATCAAATTATAAAAAAAACTTTATAAAACAATCCTTGGGCCTATTTACAAGTTCTGTACAGGGATGGAGACGAGTCTTCCTGCTGCAAGAAAAACAGAAATTGTTAGATAAGTTAGATTTTTTATTGTACAAAAAGGGTTTATATACATGTTCTTAAGTACATTTGTTTTTTCTAAAAGCAGAATATTTTTAGCAGCAGAAATAAGACTGAATGTGTCAGCCCTCAAATGTGGCAGATTTTTCAAACTAGGATATACGCGCAGACACCGCTAAATGCAATTTCTGTCAAATTGGAAACGGTTTTCTTACCTATAAACGATTAAGCAGATTGTTCTGAATGTCCTCATACACCTGGTTGTAGATCTCCTCTTTGGACTTCAACCCATGCAGGCACTCTGCAACACATACAAAGTTTATCAATTAATAAGGTGTTTAAATCTGTCCCAAAAAAAACTGTTGGAATAATAGAATAGATAACAATGAATTTCCCAAAGCATTAGCTAATATAAAAAACACAAGCTGCAACATACCAATATTCAAGCCGCTGTTCTCCATCTCTCTCCTGTGCTTCAGGTACATCGGCCACACATGGCCATCAAACAGGCCGGGAGGGTCGGGAACAGTGTACTGTCTTGTACTGAAGATAACAAACACCATTAGAAAATGTGCACTTGCCATATTAGGAATATGGGGGAAATCAGCTAAAGTCAGTGACTACAAAAGGGTAAATGTGAGAATGTATTTATTAAAAAAATAAAGGGTAAACATTAACAATACAATTTTTGTGTCCACTCACCTTCTCCTTCTCTTGCACTCCTCATAGGAAACCGTGATGTAATAGCTCTTGTTGAAAACATCCAGCAGGGGCCTAGAGAGGAGATGAACAAGGCCATCAGTGATGATACAGGTTTTCAACCAAACTAGTGAAAAAGGAGCATAGTTATGCAACTGCTTATACCATCTCTTATCTATGTATCTGCAGCATGCTTGACGTTCACCCCTAGTACACCGAGTACTGAGACTACCCAGCAGTCAGCTTTAAGAACAACTCAGAGAGTCACTTTCTGCTGAAACCCTTATCTTTAACTGCAGGACCTGCTCGATGGGGTCTGAGTACATGTACCAATGTAAGCATGCAAAATTACCACGTGACACCACAAACATAACACCAGGCTTCCAATCTCTGTTGTCATGAATTTAAAAATACACAACACAATTTTCCAAATAAATTGTACAATAAGCAAATAGACACAAGTGCTAACTACTACGGCTGGGTGGTATAACGAATCTACGTCTTCATCAAGCAGAAAGTTTGGCATTTTCTGCCTGACATCAAAAGAAACAAATAATACTTAAATATGTTCTGTGCAAGAGATATGTTGGAAAAATGAAAATTCAGTACACCATGGAACCATAAACATATTTATGTTACTCAAAAAGATTCAATTTTGATCAACCCATGTAGTTCAGGATACAGCTGTTTCTTGTTTAGATATTTGACTTTACAACTGTACACTAGTGGTTCCTAACTACTTTCTGCAATGCCCTGCAATGAGTAAATATTACAAACTTGTAGCAAACAGCTGCCTGTTTACACATCCAAGTAAAAATCGAATATGTAATAACTCTCCTGTATGAGTACACAGAAAGTATAATAACATAAAACAAAACATATTATGGGAGGAACAGTTTATTCAGTTATGTTTACAAGGCAGAACTGATCATGTCAATCTTAAGAACTTGAACCATGTATGATGGATCATCTTTCCCATTTAAATCTGAGAGCATTTTACAGCACACAAATGCAGGCAAAGATAAATAAATATTGTGCTTTTATAGTCAAAATGAACATTTAGATTTTTGGAAAGGTCATATCAACTATGTTTATGCAAACCTTGCTTATAATAATAGGTGTGAACCTATAAACTACAATGACTTTAAAAGGGAAAAGGCTACACTTCACATTCCTTCCCTTTTCTGGATTTCTTTTACTCATTTGGTTCAAAAATAGGCACTCAGTACAGCAAACAAACCTCAAACACAAAGAATAACGAGCTGTAACTGAGCTGTTCCATCATGGATAATAAATATTTGATGAAACTGCTCAGGTTTGGTTTACTCGTGTGAAAACAGCCTATCAGGATTCAAAATAATTGAAAAGTTAAACCCTTTCTTTAACATTATTGTATCAGAAAGGCAAAAGAACAGAATTGAGATGGCACTTTAGAAACAGACATTTCATGAGTCCTATTTTCTGTACTAAAAAGAATAAACACGTTCATGCTTTACTAACAGCTACACAACTACATGGCATCAGTTATGCTATTTAACAACATAATATAAACTTTAGTAGAACTTTTCTCCTCTTAAACATAACTGCATCCAATAGTGCAATCCTCTGCCCTACTGCTACAATAAGTTGAACAGATGGAAGACGAGAGAAAATCAATGTAACCCTAAAAAACGTGGAATCCATAATGCATTAGAATGTTTAATCAATGTTTAAACTTCTGTTAAGTATGAGAATGTGCTCACATTGTCCCAAATGTTCCTCAGAAACAGCCACACTAAAAAACATAAGTGAATGTCGCTCTGCTGAAATGAACTTAACTTTTCTAAATCTCCACATTAGCTTTATAAATCTGAAATAACAACCACTTTATACTTCATGAAGTTGGCGATCAGAACATGTTTTCAGAATCTGAGCTGACAGCAAATGTTCCCATATGAAACAGAATGATAGCACAATTTATAAAAAATAATATGCAATCATTGTGTACAATGTTGTGTATTATTGTCTTGATTATGGCCACTTTGATACAAATGTCAAACAACATTTTTTGCAGACATTTTGTATATGGTGGGTTAGTATTACTATTTGTGAATGGGAAAGTGTGTCCAAACTTTTGACTGGTACTGTATATGACATATACTAGAATGTACCAGTAATATGTGGAATACAGTCTAAATATTAATATAAAGCGTATATGTTTAATGTTGTATGACATCTATTTATGTGGCCATAACCATGTTACACAAAATAAACAAGAATTGTATTTTACATTTGTTATAGTATAATTCTTACAGATTTTCTCATATGGGTTTTTCAGGCCACAAAATGTAAAATATTGATCATGTTTGTGTATTTTGTAAGCACAATAAGACTGAAGCACAAGGTGCTGTACAGATGTTAGTACATTTGACATTTTTAAAATGTCAGTACAGCAAAAGAGCAGTTATGAGGCAAAACTAATAAAGAATAAAGAAGGCATCTAATGCATTGTTATTTACATCTAACACATTATATTTCCCAAGATCATCATCTGTTACATCAATAATGTAGCTGTTAGACATCTCTAGTCTTGCCAATTGTTACATCTCTCATTACATATGTACACATCACTAGTGTCAGGCAAAATGCTTATAAGCTATCCAAGGAAGTGACTTGCTTTCCTTTTCCAAACACAACCAATCAAAATGCTACACTTATTTACCAGGTCCCACACACACCCCTCACATACAAATACTAAATGCTTAACTGATCACTAACCAATCACAGGTTTTAGTTTTGTTTTCTTGTATGCTACTGTATACAACACTGTGCTACTGTTACAACAGTAATGTTATGCCAAATACATATTTTCTTTTTCAACATTGCATTGGTGTTTCTCAACCCCTCTTAGCAAATTACTTTCACTGTAGAACATTGTTTGGAAATGTAGATATAAGCCTATGAAAGACAACATAGCTTTAGATTTAGAACAGTGTTTACATGGTATATCCAAACATTTATTGTTATGAAAAATGTGTTAGCAATTTGATGCAAAATGCTTAATTTTGAGATGTGTTTATGGCATTTTGAATGCAGTATTTCATTTTGAAGATATGAGGCATTTTGTATTTTGAGTGTGCAGTTTTGGAAATTGTGTGTAGAGTTTTAATAAGAGGAAAAAATGTGTGTAAGAAGTTGTAAAAAACTATAATTAAGTAATCTTGTAAAATTGATTTTACCTTTCCCTCCGTGCTTTAATCCTCTCCTCATCAAATCCGAAAATTAGTAGCTGTTATATCCTCAAGTAAATCCAAGTCACTTTAAAGAACTACAGTACTAATCCTTTTTTACTTTCATTCAAACACACTAGACTTATTCACCAGATACACATGAATGATCATTTTAACAAAGGACAGCATGACCAGCTGCTGCCTGCAGGTTGGGGTTCTTTTTCTCCATCTAGTGGTCAGATATACTTACTGCACCACACACTCAGGAACATGGACGTGCTCCATGGGGACGATCTCTGCCAGTTCGTCCAGGCTGTGGACATACTGGATCTTATTCATGAACTTCACACTGCAGAGGGCAACAGGACGACAACCACCGTTATGTATCACGGACGTCACGATTAAAAGCATGGTCTGATCGGTGTGTGTGTGTGTGTGTGTGTGTGTGTGTGTGTGTTACCTGATAAAGGGCCTGGATATTGCCAGGACGGTGCGTATGAACCACGTGGGATGAGCGATGGCCAAAGACTTCAGGTTCTTCCTCAATCTACCATCACAACACAAATAGCAAGTACATTCAGTTAACACAGTTCGGTTAATGTTTACAAAAAATATTAACCACATATGAGCATTGTTGAGAAAAACTAAAAGACGTGTTCTTGGATCTTTGAGGAAGGAGAAAAGGCCTGGGAGCAATTGGAGGATTAAAGAGAATATTTAATTAACACTATGATGAAAGCGACATGACAAAGGCAACAGTTACAATTCAGCTGACATTGGACAAACAAGACAATACAATACAATACACTGCGAGCAGCGGACAGCAAAGATGCTTTCCCGGTGGGGTCACATTTTCACTGCCCCGATCATTATTAGTTTCAGAATTATATTCCCCTGGACCTGGAGCTGATTCTATTCCCATTGGCCCATCATTGGCATGATGTTGTGTTGATCGCATCTCATTGGCTTTCCTCATAGCCTCAGATGCGATAGTCACACCTCTTGCATGCACATTGGGGGTTTCTCCTGGTCACAGATCAAAGACTATCCTGTATTCTAATTAGTCTCAGCACATCAGGGTGTTTGCTTCCTGTTGTGGGACAAAAGTTTCTTTCTTATATGTGAAGTGTTTGGTTTTAATCTACCTGGGAAAGACAAAAGGAGAATAGGACAAAAGGTCTGCTTTGACCTTAACCAGGCTGCCATGTGCAATGAATGCATCTGAACCAAAGCTACATTGTTTAAGCTTTTTAGAACCTAACAATATCAAGCATCACCATTATTGAAACTTTATTTAACTCAACAGCATTAAACAGAGTAAATGCTGTAAAAGGCAGTTTGGACTTACATTAGCTGTTTAGTTTAATTACTAATGTTAACTAGCATTTAAGTTAGCAATAATTAGCCTGTGCCTATGTTATCTCCTTACATATACCTACACTCTCAGTCTCTGCAAGATTGGGAATGATTGAGATATCTTGCACAGCTACCAGAAGACTTACAACTTGCAGACAAGTAGAATATTAGTTTGCAGCTGCGCAGTAACGCTCAGTAACGCTCACCATTACCATACCATATTACCATAAGTGCTTCTAATAGACTTCACTGGTCTCCGTCAAAAACAGCAGAGTCACTGGGTCCATTTTATATACGGTCTTTGGTTATTTCAGTGCGTGTGGAAAACAGCTATGTGTACTACGGCGTTAAAAGGGTAAAAGCTAATATTACAATAGGCTAATACAGATTCAGTTCAGAGAACTGAGCGCCAAGTTATGAGGCAGATGTATATTATTGAAGTTTGTGTTCTTATAGTGTAAAGGTAATACAGCTTAACTGCAAATGAGAATTATTCTGTTGTATAAAGTGAACACTTATAAAACGTACAGTTATTACAAAAATACTCTTTTGGTAAGAGAACAAAGATGACAGATGTCTAAAGGAAGAAGTGCAGATATGATTGATGATAGACCAAACATATGATTTAAAGGGAAAATGTTGGTTTTTTGTTTCATACAAATTTTGATAAGTTAATGTTTGAAAAATATGTGAGGATACATTTATGTGAAAACAGACCTTTGAAGAATATATGGCTTCATGTTATCCAAATGTGGCTATAACCTGTGCTTCAATGCAAAGCAGACAAAAATAACAGAAAAAAAAAATCACGATTGCAGATACAAAGTTAAAGTGAAGTTGAAAATAAGCATAATCCGAGTGAATGGAAAATGAGCAACTGTTGTCCTGCGTCACTGATTTCTCTAATATTTCCAGAGCACTCCTATCAGAGGGTTATCTATCTGCCAGCGGAGACTTAACCGGACCCGCTACATAAACAGTGTAGTAAAATTATTGGTTCACGGTCTAATAAATGAGGATTTACATTTATGAGGCACTTACTAAAAAAAAGTAAGTAAGGAGTAACTTGAAGTAGTTATCCAACTTATCAGCTTGTAGTTGCTGAAACTGAATATAAGACATTTTTGTTCCAATTTATGTCATGAGTAATTAATACACTAAACAACAGAAGAAAAAAAGCTGTTACACTAAATAAACAATTATGTTGTTTGTTTTATTTGACAATTTAAAGAATTTGAATCTCAAGTGTTATCTGCTAACATGCGTCGTGTGGATGGCCTCTCAGTGCTCCGCAGGGCTCCTTGATAATTCAGACCTGGGTGTTATAAATTAAGAATTTTTATACACTTCGGTCACAATGTGTCCTGTCCGACTCTGTGGGAGAAACATTTGATTCCGCAGTGTTTCTGGTCAGTGAGTGCGCTCTTTGCGCACTGCGAGCGTCTCCTAAACTGGTTTGCTGCGGGATGCGACGTGCGTTCCCACTATCCTCTCCCATGGTGTCCCATCCAGCTATGGCAGGTGACTGGGCAGCTGATTCCGAGCTTATCCTTCCGCCTTGGCTGTGTGTCCGGTGATCCTACCGGTGACGCAGTGGCGTATTGTGCTCCAGGTGCACTCCGGCCTCCTCGTAGGACTTCACTGCCGAAGAACTCCTGGATGGTGGTGAAAGCCGCGGCGCTGCCGTTTGGCGCTGCATGTTGTGAAAGGTATCCCGCAGCCACAGCCTCTCCGGGGGTTGCGAAGTGCGGAGGGGACTGACTGTGCGTCCCGGGTATTCCCGAGGCGAGTAAATACTGACCCGCATCAACACCAAGAACCGACCCATCCTTTTGACTGAGGTCGATTTGTTGAGTGACCCCCGGCTGCCTCCTCGTGGTCTCCATGTCTGGTTCTGGTGGATCTACTGAGCGCAACAGGAGGGTGAAGTCGGTTCAAACTGTTTTTAGTTGTCAATATGAGCTGAGTGCGTCTTCTGGTCTGCGCAGGGGAGCGATATTGAGTCCCTGTGCTCATTAAACTGTACACCTGACCGTTATTCTCCCACTGACTCCGGTATCTCCACGGTCCGGCACCTGCGCGTAAACGGTGCTGACCGGTTCCAAAACACACCAAAACATCTAGGAGGCAGACTAATACAAGCACAAACTTCTCCATGGCTCAATGTGTTGGCGTCTCTGTGAAGAGCTCCAACACTGAGACACTGACGACGAACATTTGAGTTTGACCTGGGTGATGAGGTGGTGGTTTGAATAAACTCCACTCCGTCAGAGAGAGAGAGAGAGAGAGAGTGAGTGAGTTTGGGGCGAGACATCTTCAAATGTTTGTAATGTGAGTTACTCTCAGAAAAATGCTTTTATCCAAATATCAGCAAGGAGCTTCACTCAGTTTAACCATTTCGGCATGTGCACAAAGACAGTTATCAAAACATTAGGTGATGGTGAAGAAGAAAAAGAATAATAATTTAAGATCATAACTCCCATAGTCTATATCACTACTTAAAACAACTAAAAACTGAATAAAAAAGTCCAAACAGTTAGCTATGTGTTTTAATAAAGTCTGTTCTATTTATTCATATTAAATCACCTCACAACATACAAGTCAAAATGAACAGATATACACAGTATAAGTACAAAGAAGAATAAAGAGAAAACAAGAAAACCATACATATATTCACATTCATTACTGAATATAATTCTATTAGGATAAAAACCTCAAAATATACAAATATTTGCTATCTTATTTACATATCACAAAACATCAACATAAGTAAATCTCTAATCAACTTCTTGTATAAAACAGCCATCAAAAGGACCATATGGCTTACAAACAAATGAACAAACACATTGTTAACATCTTGACTATCTTGATGACCTCACCCAAGATCAGGTGAACAGATTGATGCAAACAGAAACTCCCAGTTGCCCACCATTTCAGTTCGGAGATGGCAATCTGGTGTATTCCACAAGAAATGTGAAGCTACCAGCTAATATAGGACTAACAAAATGCCACATCGAAACTGAAGTTGTCAAGGTTGACATTCCGCTCCTGCTAAGTAAAACGTCCCTCAAAAAGGCAGGGACCATTTTGGACATGGAAAAGGACAGTGCAGTGATGTTCAAACAAGCCATACCTCTTGAATTCACTAGTTCTGGACATTACTGTGTCGACATCAGAGACATAGAAACTGGAAAAGGTTTAACTGAAGAGAAAGTCCTAACAGTAACAGAAAATATGTCCCCAGATGAGAAACGCAAAGTCCTTCTGAAGCTTCATAAACAGTTTGGTCACGCGTCTGCAGACAGACTACAGAGGCTCATTCACAGTTCAGGAAATAAGGACAAAGACTGCTTTACTGTCTTACAACAAATAGTATATGACTGTGATGTATGCCAGAAGTACAAAAGGACAAAGCCAAAGCCTGCTGTGGGGTTGCCCTTAGCTTCTGAATACAACGAGACAGTGGCCGTGGACCTGCATGAGTTGGAACCAGGTTTATGGTATCTTCTCATCATTTACCACTTTACACGGTTCAGTGCGGGAAACATTGTGAAAACAAAGAAGGCATCTGAAATTGTCAACTCCTTCATCCACACTTGGATTAGTGTCCATGGCGCCCCCCAGAGACTGTACAGTGACAATGGTGGAGAATTCAACAACGAAGAGATCAGAGACATGGCTGAAAACTTTAACATTGAGACAAAGACAGCAGACTGTCCTGAATGGAAGGGACCAGGGATAGTTATTGGTCAGGATGGAGCTGTTGTATTTGTAAGACATGGGGGGATTCTAGTCAGAGTGCACCAATCCAGGCTCTGTAAGGTAAACACACAGGAATCTCAGGATAAGCCAAGTGTGCAAGACAGCAGAGAGACAGCAAAGAGAGGCAGTTTAAGCAATGTAGCAGAAAGCTCAGATAGTGAAGAAAATACAGACAGCGAACAGGGCAACACCAGTGACAGCTGGAAGAATACAGGAAAAGTGGTTCATCCTACAATGACAGAAACTGAAACAGATCACAATGTTTGTGGTAACTCTGTCCCTTCTGCTGGTGTAAAGTTAAAAACAGGACAGACTGTAACATTTATGAAACCTGATGATAGTTGTCTACAGAGAGCAAAGGTTTCAGGCAGAGCAGGCAAGGCTTCTGGAAGGCACAAAAACTGGTTTAATCTACAACATGTTGAACCTGATGGCAGTGATGGACTAAAGGAGTCAGTTGATATGTCAAGTGTTGATAATCTTAACATTGAATCTGAAATGGAGACTGATGTACTCATAACAAAAGACATTTCATTTGATGCAGCCAAACAATAATAAGTTGGTACAAAAACAATGTATTTGAGGAAGTTGATGATGCAGGTCAAAAGTGTGTCTCTACCAGATGGGTCTGCAGCCTCAAAGAAACTGCTAATGGTATAGTGCCAAAAGCACGACTAGTGGCCAGGGGTTTTGAAGAGCTTAATATTCACGAGCTGCAGAAAGATTCCCCAACCTGTGCTTCTGAATCTCTCCGGTTATTATTAGCAGTAATATGTCAAAACAAGTGGCAAGTCCATTCAATGGACATCAAGTCTGCTATCTTACAGGGCATGCAGTTGCCCAGAGAAATCTATGTCCGGCCCCCTCCTGAAGCAGGAAAGGAAAATATTCTATGGAAACTAAACAAATGTGTCTATGGCCTTGCAGATGCATCACTGTATTGGTACAACAAGGTGAAAGAAATAATGTTGAGTACAGGTGGCAAAATGTCTCAAGTAGATCCAGCAGTATTTTATTGGCTGAATGAACAGTGTAAAGTGACTGGAGTACTCGCATGTCATGTTGATGACTTTCTTTGGGCAAGCTCGGAGACTTTCTCAACAGAAGTGATCCCTACGCTAAAGTCTGCGTTACATGTTGGGTGTGAGGAACATAAAAACTTCTGCTATGTGGGAATGGACTTTGTAAGTAGTAATGGTGTAGTTCATGTACATCAGCATAGTTACATTGAAAACCTACAGCCTATCCAGCTGCAAGCAGCACGTGCAGTGCAGAGAGATGCCTCTCTTGATGAAACTGAAAAAGAGCAGCTTAGATCAAAAATAGGACAGATACTATGGGTTGTAAAACAAACTGCTATTTTTCTGGCTACCCTCTTTTCTGAGCTCACAAGTGGAAATGCTGAACTTAATGCTCCTCCGTTAGTCTGTGTGACGGACAATCACTCTCTGTTTGATGCCCTCAAGTCGTCAAAACAGGTCACGGAAAAACGTCTAAGGCTGGAAATAAGCGCCATTAAGGAGCTCATACAGAGTAAGAAGATAAAGAAAGTGCTCTGGTTAGACACAAAAACTCAACTCGCTGACTGTCTTACCAAAAAGGGAGCATCAGCTCTGGTGCTGTTAAGAGCACTCAGTGAGGGACTGTGGTGCTATTGACTGTGGACACAAAGCCAAGAACAAAAGGACATTCAAAGTACTGAACATTTCATTTCATTTCGTTTTATTTTGAGTTGTAATGACTGTGGCCTTTGTTGTAATGTTTTTTTTTTTCAGATATAACATTTCTTTGTATTCTTTGAATTGTTTAAAATATAGGGAGATTGTTAACATGTTATTTCCACTCTACACTGTTCACTACGGCAGAAGGTTTTTCCCGGTGTGTGCAGGTTAGCGCATGCGTGGGGAGGGAGGCTGCGTGTGTGTTGAAGATGGCCGACATGTATGTCCTAGCCAGCAGTACTCAATAAAAGTTTGAACTGATTATACATCGTGTTTATTACAAGTAACAACATAACTGCTTATACCAAAATTCATGTCTGTTTCACTCTGAGGATCCCTCTGCGCTGCCATGGCTGGATCTGGGTCCCACACTAGCCTGAAGACAGCACGGCCCGCTCAGGAGCCAGCTCTTCTTCATCCTCCAGGGGGGAGATGCAAGTTAGTAGGATTGTTCTGAAACATAAAAATATTCTTCTATTACTTAAGGCGAGACACTACAGGGTAATAGGGTAAAAAATTTAAATAATAGATATCACCATGAAACCTCGTCAGTTGATTACTTACACAAGTATATATAAAAAATGTATTACAAGTTTTTGAAATTTTTATGTTTAATTATGCAAATTATACATTATGTCATTAAATATGCGCGATTTTGCATATATTTTCGGTAGATAGATCTGAACATATGATAAAGCCAGGTGCAAAATTCTTTTTTCATTTTGTTTACACACAAGATGCAAACAAAATTACAGAGGGGTTTCAGGATATCTGCTTTCATTACCTAGGAAATCAAAATATACTGTCCATAGCCTTAAAAAAACGATTTTCGCCATGTTTTTTTGATTAAAATGTCACATAAATCAGGCCAGGAATGATTTATTAACAAATCCCTCTGTAAATATTTTAAGAATACTGCCAGGTGTATAAGTGGAAAGTTTGGTGTATATAGGTGCTACATAGGCTGAGAAGTATCTACCGGAGAATGACAAAAAACTCATTTTGAGAAAACGGCATTTAAAGATTTAAATAGGGGATTTTAATACATTTCTATTGGAAAAAAATGCTAAAAAACAGAATAAATGCTCAGGCCCTTAGTAATAATACTATAGAATATTTCAAGCTCATGAAAATTGATTATTTAGTAACATGGCAGCAATATAAGGCCTACAACTGCCATAACTCAATGAGTTAACATTGGCGTATCATGCACAAAGTTGGGGACAAAACCCACGCTAGACAGTTATATGGACATGGTTCTCCTAGGAGACGGGACAGCAGCTCCACTGGCAGCTAAGTATGGATCTGCCTGCCACAGCCTGGGTACTCACAACCACTTTAGGATCCCAAAAAGTACACATTTGTTTAGTATTATATAGTAATTATACAAAAACTGTTGTGTAATGTAATTGTTTTGTAATATAGTGTGCTGTATCACATTCAGTAAATATAGTATATAAGTGACACCTATATATTTAATATGACGTGGGCTGAATTTCTGTATATCTGCTTTGAGAGAGAGAGACCATACCTGTTACTCTCCGTTGGTGTCTCTGATTTTATCAACGTTTTAACATGAAGGCCAGGATTCCCCAACACTTAGCTAGCTAGCTAGTAGTAATCTGCTACGGAACCCATACATCCTGCGGATCGATACTAACTTTAATCCCTGCGCAATTATGACAAATTAAACCACTGATCAGTCCATTCAAACGCACTACATGAACTATCAGCCACTGCTGTGTGTGCTCTCATTACCTCCGCTGTCTGTTTTCAGAACGACAGTTTACACATCGACGTACTATGTGAAGGCATTTCATCATCTGCTGTTTTAGTTATTATTGGGGTTCCACTAGAACCGCTTCAAAGCATTTATTTGAAACGAAGTACTAAGAAAGCATTAAGTATTATGCGGGATGTCAGTCATCCCGCACATAATCTATTCTCCATACTTCCATCAGGGAGACGGTTGCAGAGCATTCCCACACGCACATCACGCTTTAGGGACAGTTTTTACCCACAGGTTATAAGGTTAATGAATGATAATGGAAGAGGAAGGAGAGTTGAGGCATAGTTACTATGTTTACTGTGTCCGGATGGTTTAATGTTTTTAATTAAATTATGATTGGTGTTGAGAGAGTGCTATGGCACATTGTATTTCATTGCTGTGGTACTTGTACTAATATGCACATGACAATAAACTTGAACTGAACTGAAGTTTGTAATCCCCCGTGTTTTCTTGCTAATGACAACTGTTTTCATCTTCTCTGAGATGATTTTCGACGCATTGTTTTCATTTGGAGCTTCCGCGGAAATCTCAGAGCATGTCACGTGACGATTCTGAACGAATCACGTTGTCAGAAATTGGCATCAGCCAATGAGATTGCGCATTTAGTGTTAAATCCGTCCTTTTACTTTCACGATTGGTTGCTCATGAAAAGGAAATGACCATATTTGGATCCGACAGCATTGTACAGTAGAGAGAGAGCTTTCCAACGGTATATGACATGACAGGGTGCAGACAGCGATCGCGGAGCAGCGCAATGATTTAGAACGACAACTTTTGTTGAATTTAGGCGAAATTTACCAACGCAAACACACAAAGTGTAGTAAAATAAAGACCTTAATGTGTATTTCGGACTTTAATTCACCACAAGTCTGAAAGAATACATGTTATTGAAGACAAATAGCACAAAATCTCAAAATTGACCAGGGAAAAAAAAACGATGTTTTTGCCTGCCGTGTCTCGCCTTAATTGTATTTAAATCTCAAAGTAAGAAATCAAAGATGGTTTATTATTATCATTACTTTTATTTTCAATCTTACACAATCTTGTCTTGTTACTTTTTTTAGAAGTTTAGGATTTAGCCGTTTTGAGTTTGTACAGGGTGTGTTTTTACAGTGGAGCTGAGGTTTGAAGGGTCAGTTTGATAAATTACATTATCTTGATAATCCACTGAATGCATTTAACAGTCTTCGTGGGGGATTATGTTTTCGGTGGATTAATCAGCAACAACAACAACATTGTTCTCACTGTTAAATTTTTTTTTCTCCCTGAAACTGACTCTGACTGATCCTGATGGTCCTCAATGCTATCTGTATAATACGTTACCATAAGAAAATACTTTATCTAATTTGGTACTTATTATAGAACAAATAGAATGTGCTTACTTGTTTTGAGTTTATAAACTGGTGTTGATTTCAAGAGGACATTCCTTGAAAGAAAAGCTAAATTTAGGCCCACATGAATATTAATTCATTTTTCATTCATTATTGAAAACTTTACTGTTCATATATGCTGAATATATGCACGCATGACTATACATTTGAAATGTTTTCATGTTCAGCTGACCTTCTGTGCACCACTATTAATTTGGAATGAATTGTATGTATAATAAAAGTAAAATAAAGACAATGCCTGTACTTCTCTATAATTAGTACCAGATTACATAACTCTTTCCAGGAAACTTCATATGAAATTGTTGAGAAAATGTAAGGGAAATTACAGACCTGTAAAACAAAGCTTTACAGCTGTTGTTATTAACTGATGGCTACATGTTGGTGTGCTTTCTTGGTCTGTGCATTTGTAGGAACTGTACCTCGCGGCTGTCCTCCAGAGCTTGCATGATCGCTGCCACCACCAGGTTTACCAGCACAAACTGGCCCATAACCACAAAACTGGAGAAGCAGAGTGGAGAGACCCAGTACAAGGAGCCCAAACAGCCATCATCATCATCGCTACGGCATTCCCTCAACGTGTCCTTGAGAAGCACAGAGCAAGAGTCAGAAATGAAAAAAGAGGCACAAAGACTGAGGCACCATTACAAAATCTTTCTTACTTTGAAATTTTGACCGGTAACCGTTAAATCTGACAATAAGAAACTTAAAAGATGTATATTAAAACATTGAGAAAATAAACTAAACAACTTCTTATAAGCTGGGATACAACATTATTGCAACACTTTATTTAATGGGTCTGTAAATTACTAATAATTTCCCAATAATTCCCTGCTGTGACTTAAACACTCCCTATGTTACACTAAAGCAATTAACTGAAATAAATCAGTGTACCAATTGAACACTGTTTCCATCTTTCCTATAATTAGAACCAAACTCTATTATTTCCAGGACACTTACCAGAAAAAGAATGGAAAGTATTAGATTATCCTAGATCCATAAAATAAACACGTGTATTTAGTGGAGAAATAGGGACTTGGACTTCAAACCTCATGCTGTACACTGAATAAAAACTCCAACTAGTAGAACATATCACACACTTTTAAACAACTCAGCACATTGTCCATCACATCACACTTTAGAGTGATCCCTCTCTCATTGGCTGCAAGGTCTCATTCAGAATACCTGGACAGTGTAACCAGACACCCACGATGAAGGTGTTTGCAGTTCCAAATGAATGCATCACTATTAAACTGAACAAATAATATATTTTAATCGAGTAAATACAGCATTTTATTGGCAAGTTGCCATGGTATCAGCCCTCAAAATCAATGCTTGCAATTGTCGGTTATTGATGATCTCATATAAAAGTGCTTTCTCTGTGGTTTGGGTATAATAAATGTATAGAGCTTGTGTGTATCTGCATGTTTGAGTGTGAGCATACTGCCATAATCCCGCTCCAGTTGTCTCCGGTGCACACTTGGTAGAGCGTGAGCAGGGCCACCCCAAAGTGTTTGAAGTTGGAGTATTGATGTAAACCCACGCAAATGTTATCATCGGTGCATTCTGATTGACACAGAGGCAAACACAGACATGCAGAAGTGATTTTTATGCACAGTGGACATGTTTCATTTCAAATAAAATCCTTTAGATGTGTGTTTGAGTCAGCGACTGAGAAGCTAGCACATCCCAAAAATATCCCCTAAAATAAGAAGTGATTTTTTGTTTTGTTTTTTAACATATTAATAGTGTGACATGAGAGTAGGCCGATAGTATTTATGATTAATGTCATAGTCCACTGTAAGGATAAGCTGAGATGACATTAACTAAATGATGCTCTGGGTTGACTATGCTGCTTCCAGAGGAAGACTACTCCTTGATGTTTAGTTTAAAGGGGTGATAGAATGCAAAACCAATTTTACCTTGTCATTGGTGGGTAAATAGGACATACATAGAACCTCAAAATCCCATTGACACCTCTTTCCTCTGCAAATCTCACTATTTGAAAATGAGTTTCGTGGCTCCTCCTTAGTCGTGGCTCCTCCTTATTTGGCTCTAGTCTCTACCCAACATTTACATAGGCTACACCACTGATCTGAGATCAGGTAGTCTTCTGAATTGGTCGCGCAGATCTCAGAAATTGTATACATTGTTCGTCTGCTATTTAATCACTAAATTCACTTCTGAGACTTTTTTTATGCAAGAAATCAACTATGTAGAGGTCAAATATGTGCCGTTTTACAAAAATTGATGGCTAATTGCAAATTTTGTCCGACTGTGTGTCAGAGTTCAGCTGCCGGTGCTGCCTGGGTTGCTGCCTCGCCGCCCGGCTTGCCCCCCCCCAAGCACACACACAAATTGCATTCTATGTGGTATGAAAAATAATTACATTTACATGTAACTTGCAGAAACCATGTTACATGACACATCGCATCTGATTGGATACATTTATATCTATTCACAAAAATTGATTAAATTGAAATCGGACAAAAGTGTTAGCTTTGTCAGACCTTAGGGTAGCTGTGATATAAGTGCCGTGACGAAATTCAAACTGTAATATACTATAGTTATGCCGCCAGCTGGCCAGCTCTGAGCCCTGGTAGTCCAGTAACCCAGAAACGGTGACTTTGCCCTGTGTATGGAGCGCAGCGGGCTGCCGCTGTCTCGTCAGACTGTCTGGAGCTTCTGAAGTCCGACACGTCTTACCAATTTTGTAATTAGCCATCAATTTTTGTAAAACGGCCCATATTTGAGCTTTATATAGTTGATTTCTCGCATAAAAAAGTCTCAGAAGTGAGTTTAGTAACTAAATAGCAGACAAACATTGTATAACATTGCAGTGTCTGAAATATGAGACCTGCTGTATCCAATGTATGTGTATGTGGTTCGCTCAACCAATCAGTGTGCAGCTCATCTAAATATTCAGCAGCAGACCCAATCCACCTTATTCCTAGCTCCCATGATACATTACATTACATTACATTTAGCTGACGCTTTTAACCAAAGCGACTTACAATTGCTATATATCAGAGGTCGCACGCCTCTGGAGCAACTAGGGGTTAAGTGTCTTGCTCAGGGACACATTGGTTGATGTGTCGCAGTGGGAATCAAACCCAGATCTCCCACACCAAAGGCATGTGTCATATCCACTGCGCCATCACCACCCATGATACCTTGCGTGAATTATGGGCACGACTTCCGGAGCCGGCGATTGCCATGGTAACAGTCATAAACAGTCATGTTAAAAGTCATGTATTTTAATAGTTACATTTTTTTTCAATGTGTTTTGTAATATTAGTTTACAACTAACAACAGATTTAGCTTAGTCTGGGTGTTAGTAGGCTACTGCCGCAAACAGCGCAACAGGTACCAGAGCTCCGCAATGACATCTAATAACAATAATAATAACAACATATGTTTAAACACAAACCAGTTTCAGTTACATTATAGTTGAAATTACTTTAGAAAGAAACACTGTTGACGGCTGGCTGGGGCCAGAGCCATGTCTTCCTCTGTCACTCTGGCTGGGGTTAACGTTAACGTTACTAGGGAAACGGCTCATTCTGCTATCTCACCGGAAGTTGCACCCATAATCATTTCTACAGTAGCCCCCCCGAGAATAAGGTGGATAAGGCAGAAAAGCTCTTGTTTCACTCAGGCCTATTTAACAGGGTATCATTAGGGAGCATAAAAACAGCACTTAGGCCATTTTCAGCCCAACCAATGTTACATACCCTATTAGAAGACCTTAAGGAACAGTGTGAAATACCCTGTATAACCATTCTATCACCCTTTAAGCTTTATTGCTTTCCTTGGCAACAATATGGATACTGAGCAAACATGAGACCAGCTCTGGAACCATGATCCTTTGCAGTAATCCTAATTGTGTATGTGTATGTTATGCTAGTAGTGTGACTGACCTAGCTCGCCAAAGAGCTCCACTCCCAGTGCAGCGTAGATGAAGAAGAAGAATGCAAAAAGTAGACAAATACTTCCAACCTGAAATCAAAATGCCTGTTAGATCCTCCACACAGCAAACTTAATATACCTCAACTTGATGGAACTACAAGCCTTTTTTTGTACTTTTATTTTTTCTCTTCTGCTCCAATTTGCTGTTATTGGCTATTGCCGCTGCAAACTCTACACTTAATGTGTCTGTTTAGTTGTAAACTGGGATGTCACGATTCTCCAAATCCTCGATTCGATAACATTTTTAATTCTAAGGTCACAATTCGATTAGATTCTGGATTTTACAAATATATTTTTTTAAAGCACAGGTTGCTATGCCATTATTCGAATAATATTCGAAGATTTAATGCTCAAATGCAGCCTGTTATTAATATGTACTACACTACTTAGGCTTATGCATTGTCAATGCCACTATAAGCATGTGGTTGTTGTTAAATATTCTGTCCACTAGGGGGATTACCAACATTAGCCTGGCCTTGAAGGGGACCTACGTCACAGCGCATTGCATCTCCGACACGCCGCTCTGTTGTTTTTTTTGTAAATCTTACATTTCTGTGCAAACTTTGCCCACCGGCTTTCAAAAAGAAAATCCGCACTTCAGTCACATCCACAGCAAACCTGAAACGGCACATAGTACTGAAGCACTCAGAGAGCCTTTCAAGGTATGTGCAAGCAAATAAAAAATCAAAAGACAGTCAAGACAGATCCTCGACCCAAATCCCATTAACTGCGTACAGTAGCGGCTCCGTTGTCATCTCCCAGCAGTGTCACGCTAATCTGGCGGAGGTGTGGCTGTCTTCTGTGTACCTGTCGTTTCTGTCTGCTGCATGCCGCCTCCCCTGAGCGTGCTCTGCATGACAGCCCTCTAGTGGCTGTGCGCGCACTCTGGTGCAGGCTCAACCAGGTGAATTGAATTAGGGAAATTAGGAGCTCTTGCTTAGTCAGTGGCTCAAATAGGCATTAGTTCACTGTGAGGGGAAGACGGACAAAGAGGACTGCAGAGGTACAAACTCTTTTACTATGAGGAACTGGGACTTTTGATCGTGACGGGCTAGCGGTAAGCACATTTGGAATCTTGTTTCACAGACTCTCATTCTTGGATAATTTTGTTTGTTGGTCCGTTTGTTTGTTTTGTTGTTGTTTTGTATTAGATGAGGGAAATGTGTTAATGTTGCATGTTAAACTAAAAACACTAAATGCTTAGATTGATGACTGCATTGTTTAAAGGAAATGTTAAACTGAAAACACTAAATGCTTAGATGATAGTTTCTAGTAAAATCCTGGGTAAAACCAAGCTGTGTGGCCTGTAAAATGCATTTGATCTTTTGTGTGATGAAAATAGCTGTTTGTCTAAAAATGCTTTGTGTTTCTTTTCTTTATTTATTTAAAGGTTTTCACCTGTTTCCTGATCCTATTGCATCATTGTATCAACTGATAAAAGGAAAAGAATAAACATTCTTCTGAGTGAAATCCCAAGTCTGGTCCTTTTCAAGTGTGGGCACCTCACAGCTACAGAACACTTGACAAGCAGTATGTACTGAAATGGAATTTGAAATTGTATAAATTGGAAAATTATTAATTGAAAAACATTTGCACCTTAAGGACTACTGTCCTGTTTTTCTTCTAATAATTCCTCATTAAAAAAGACCATTCAAGCAGCATGTTTTTCATCATGTTTTTGAGAATATACTGTAGGGGTGAAAGCTGCAGCTGCTACTAGTGTGGACTGAATGGACAGCAACAAAGTGTTAAAGCAACAATGGGGAAATGCTGTCCCCTCAATGCTAATGTAAACCCTGGTTGGATAAGGATTCAAAATTGGATATGAAGATGAAATCTGACGCATAGTTTCAGTGTTAAAACTGATAAAATAATTGCTGTCTGTGGTTCTATATGGGTTGTGGCAATAATTTTGAAAAATAACAGCTCGCAGCAACTTATGGAAAAAAAGAACTATGAACTAGTTCATTTTTGGAACTGTGAACTTAGTTCAAAATGTTTAAGTATAAACTATGAACTGAACTAGTTCATTTTAAAATTTGTGAACTGAACTTTGAACTAGTTCATGTAGAAAGTGAACTTTCCCAACACTGACAATGACATCATGTCAGAAAGCACAGCCGAAAAGATTTGTCAAAAAATAAAGTCACAAAAGTGATAGCCACGATGCTAACGGCATTGATAACTAAGCCAAACTGTGCTGTCACTGCTATTTTAGTGATTCATAAGCAAACCTGTTTCTTGCAGATTGTCACGTTACTGAGAATACAGCTGCCATGTTAGTCGTGCTGCCAGTGGAAGAATATGGTACACGCACATAGCAGAGCTTGCAAACTGTGGCTTTTTGTCGACAACGCAAACGTCAACATAACCCACTGGAAATCCAAAATACTTCCACACCGGTGACTTCAGTGAAAGAGGAGGGGGTTCAAGTTCTGTCGATGGGTCTCCTGCATCTGCAGTTGCCATGCTATCTTTTGACTGGCTTTAGCTGTAGTTAGAGGAGGTTGACTCGCAGCACTTCAACACGTGCGTTTTTTTCTGCTTGGCAAGCCGACCGGATGTGACATGGGGGCGTGGCAGCATCGACAATTCCATTTTTGAATTCGAAGTTGGGAGATTATGACTTAATTTCAGTAGATTTCGAATCAAAATCGTGACACCCTTAGTTTTAAAGCACTGTTGAATATTCCTTTAAAGGCAAATTTAATAAAAAAACACTGTAACTGCAAACAGGGCATAAACAGATACATTATGGTCACAATCTGCATACTGTAAAATTGGGGGGGCATTCAAATATTCCATCAACTCAAGCACAAATGCAGTAGGTGCATGCTCATCCATCTGCAAACAAAATCATTCATAGTCACTTTATATTTATAATGAATCGGACAAAAACCCCAAAGTGTTTTACCTGTGACAGCGTCTTAATAATAGTTTTCAGCAGAACTCGTATCTTTTTGGCCTTCAGCACTGAAGTGAGACACAGGAGTTGTGTGAATAACTTTGTATATGAGCATACACAACACACACACACACACACTTAATTAGACATTTGACACCCAAAGATACCTTTACAGCTAAAAAGATTTCCCTTTGTCGAGTGTGTGTATGTGTATACCTTGTGCTAGTCTGAGTACTCTACAGACTCTAAGGATGCTGGGATTAATGGGAATTGAGTCTGCCATATCCATCTCGTGGAAAACAATACTGATTATGGAAATCAAGACGACAGCGATGTCCAGCAGATTCCACCTAAACACATACAAAGTCATGCAACACTTTAGGCACCAGAAAATACCAACATTCAAAAGCAAATAAGGAAATTCAATTCTCACTTATTCTATTGTGTTACCTGCTTTGTATGAACCTCGGTATGCCAAACGCCACAAGCTTTAGCAGGACTTCAATGACCAGGATGACGGTGAACACATAGTAGGAATAGTCTGTAATCTTCCCTACATACTAAACACACACACACACACACACACACACAGGATTATTTCTATCCCCTCACACAGTCAATGCAAATTTGTTTTTGGTATCAGTTCTAAGATGTACACAGTGATTGTGTGTGTGTGTGTGTGTGTGTGTGCATTTACCGGAGGTTGATCATAATGTTGGAAAGCCATCATCAAGACACTGAGGAAAATTATGGCAGCCATGAAGAGGTCCAGGAAGTTACTGGTACACAAAGTGTGGATAGACCGACGAATAGGGGAGTAATGTGTGTAATATGGAATCTGCTCAGGCTCTGAAACATGCATGTCTACGCACACACGCAGACATGCACACACACACACACACATGCAGATAAACAGACAGAGAACGGGAGACAAATTTTGTAACTAACACTCAAAACCATAATGCTGAAATAATCAATATTTTTTATATCAACAATATGACACTACCGGTCAAAAGTTTGGGGTCACTTTAAAATTTCCATTCCACTCCATTACAGACAGAATACCAGCTGAGATCAGTTACATTGTTTTTATAATCAGGGCAGCAGTTTTCAGATGATAATGTAATCTGAAAACTGTGCTTACAGAAGAAGTGGCTGATCTTTAATGCAATATCTACATTGCCCATTATCAGCAACCATTCATCCAATGTTCCAAAGGCACATTCTGTTTACTGATCTGATATAATTTGAAAAGGTTAACGGAGAAAACACAGGAGAACCCTTTTGCAATTATGTAAACACATAATGTAATCTGAAAACTGCTGCCCTGGTTAAAAAAACAATGCAACTGATCTCAGCTGTTATTTTGTCTATAATGGAGTGGAATGGAAATTTCTAAGTGACCCCAAACTTTTGACTGGTAGTGTAAATAGAGGTTTCACAACCGCAGGTTTGGCTCCGACCTGCGGCCCTTTGCTGCATGTAATCCCCCCCCCCCCCCCCCCCCCCCCTCTCTCTCCCCTTTCATGACTTCATCTGTCCTGTGAAAATAGAGGCCTAAAAATGCCCGCCAAAAAACATTTTAAAAAATCGATCAAATCTGTGAGGAGTCGCTTGTTGTGATGCACACACAGAGAATTATCACACGATTCTGCAGTTCCCCTAAAGTCTAAACAGCATTTTAACATCTTTCAGCTAATTTACTTTGTTTTGATTCATTCTCACCACTCTCATCAACATTATTTCCAGCTGAAGCTCTCAGCTGTTATTGACAATACAGCTTTGATGACTGTACACGACCTGTGCCAATAATGTGATGCTTGGAAAAATAGATCAAGCTACTCCATTCTCCTTACCCTGTGATACTGCGGCCCCTTCTGGTAATGCTTTATCTGTTTTTTTTTGATCCTGCTGACACTGGTGGAAGGTCTCCACCATTACACCAATAAACATGTCGAGGAGAAAGAAGCTCATAATCATGAAGGTGATGAAAAAAACAAGCATCCATTCGTTGTAGTTTTGTATAGGCTGAGAGGAGAAGAGAAGAAAAGAGAGATCAGATTTTATTTTCTTGTGCATAAGAAATGAAAAATAAAGAACAAATGTATTACACTGATATCTTAAAGGGATATGCCACCGTTTGTTGAAATAGGGCTTATCACGGTCTCCCCTAGCTGTAGATAGGTGGACCAATGTCTCAGTGCAAGTAATTAGGTTGTTTTTTTTGTCTTTTGTTGGCTCACTTTTACTCATAACATGCTAACCGGCAACATAGGATTCCATTCCTTAACTAACTAGTGGTGGCGTTGCAGGTGTTGCACCGGACTAAAACAATGCATGCACAAAAAATGCGTTGGCCCACCTATCTACAGCTAGGGGAGACCGTGATGAACCCTATTTCAACAAACGGTGGCGTATCCCTTTAAGAGGGCAAAACAACCCGTTTACATTAATATCTCTCTTCCCTTCCAATGTACATAACAATGTAAAAATATAAATCAGGCATATTGCCAGCAAAAATACCTGTTCGTCTACTCCTACAGCATCCAGCCCATCATACATAATGTTCACCCAGCCATCCTTAGAGTACATTACAAACAAGGACATCAGAGCCTGAATGGGAAAAAGAAATAACTGTTAAGTCAACACACAGCGATTACCCAGGTCCTAAACAGAATACACATTCATTACAGTTAGTCGAAAGTGGTTAATATAGTAAATAAATAAATGTAATGTAACATATTGGGTGACGATTAAATGACATTTGTAAGAGGTGTGTACCAAGAAGAGAGAGAACCAAGGAACCTGGGAAAATTAAGCCACATTTTACTGCAATCTGAAAAGCAGCTTTTGAGATATTATGCTAACTAAAAATGTCTGTGCAATGTCTCCATAAACATTCAGTCAAAAAAATGAAAATATGGCAATAGCATGATGAATCTATTTAATTCCTAGTTTCTACCTAGTTCATTTGTTTTTGAAGATGCTGGCATGAATGCTAATCTTTTCCTATCCACCATCCCTCTCCCTGTCTCATCCTCTGTGCGTTAGTCCATACCTGAGTCAGGCTGTCAAAGTTGTACACCTTCTGTACCCAGCGATAGTTGGCCGACAGACATTCACTCTTGTTGGTGATGTTTCTTGTGTCCTGACCCAAACAGTAGTAGAACTTCCCTTTGAACAACTACAGTGTTTGTGTAAGAAAAAGACAGAGACAGTGTGTCTGTTGTGTTATTTTACCAACTGCATCAAACATGTCACTTTCAGTGCCAAGAATAACAGGAGTGAATTCCTAGGAGTTTACTATGAGTGCTGGGGTCATGCTGTTAATTTCCACAGCTTGATTGTTACTCAGGGTATAAGAAAGGTGTGTGTGTGTGTGTGTGTGTGTGTGCGCGCGTGTGTGCATCTGTGGGTGCGTGAGTGTGCATCCCTACAGTACCTGCACCCCAAGAATGCCATAGAAAAAGAGGAAGGCGCAGCAAATAAGAACGATGTTCCCAATGGGTTTAACAGAGGCGAGCAGGGCTTGTACAGCCAGCTTCAGTGTTGGGGCTCGCTTGATCACCCTGGAACACACAAACATAAACAAACAGATGTTTGTAACAACCAGCACATGTACGTACAGACACAAACTGACCCAAATATGAAATAAGATGGGATGCTGACAAAAAAACAGTACATGTACATAAGCACTGGTATCAACCCACACAAACAGAAAACAATCATCACAGTACTGTATACACACACAAATAAATGATGTACCTCAGCGGGCGCATTGTCCGTAGCAGGCGCAAAACTTTGAGTATTCCCAGCATATGTTTTTCACTTGTACTGGCCAGAGAGACTAAGATGTCGACTAAAGACAGAATCACCAAAAAACCATCCACGGCATTCCAGGCAGACCGGCTGTAGCTCTCCTTCCCAAACAGCAAACCAAGAGCTATAACCTGGTGTAACAATACATCAATTCCAACATATTACTTAATATACAGTATTACAAATTATTTAAAATTCTTGGTCCATTGGACTTCTCTTATACATTTGTCTTTATTTTTCATATCTGATCTCAACCCAGCAGGGGTTGGAAAGAAGTAATTGTATTCATTAGAACAAATAAAACATTGTAGTTAATAATAAATGCCATTTCACAGTAGACCTCTACAGTTACAAAAAAAAAAAATCTTTACCTTAAAGAGCATTTCTACAAAGAAGACAGCAGAGAATACGTAACCGGATATATTCAGGATCCAACGCTCCTAAAGGGAAGAGTGAGATTCCTTTTTAACGTGCCTGTTTGTATCACAAATAATCAAACTCATTACATATTATTTGTCATGGTTTTGGTGTTTTGTCTTATTTTGGTAGTCTGTTTTGTATTTAGTTCTGTTTCCTGTTTTATTTTGTATTCTGTTTTCTTCATGGTCTTGTCTAGTTTTACTTCCTGTCTTGTGTTTTCCCACCTGTCTGATTGTTCTGCCCCACCCTGATGTGTCTCACCTGTTGTATCACCTGTCCCTTGTTTCCTCGTTATCCTCTGTATTTAGTCTTTGTGTTCCCCTTGTCCTGTGTCAGATCATTATACTGTTTTTGGTTTTGTGTTCCTGAGAGTTTCTGTTTGTGCTCCTGCTTTTGTATTTGTGCCCTGTTCCGTGCTCCCGTTTTTGATTCCCCCGTTCTTTGAATTTTCTTCATTTTGGATTCCTTTGGATTTTCTGCTGCACATTTTGGATACCTTGAGTTTTGGTTTGTACTTTGCCTTTTAGTTAATAAAACCCCACTTTGGACACTCTCCTGCTTGCCTGCCTCCTTGATCTCTGCCTTTGGGTCCACTATTCCCTGCAACCCTTAACATTATTTGTTTAATGAAATGCAAAACTTGACTGTGTGTAAGTTTGTGTTTCTAAGTCTGCAGTGACTGTATTTGCCATCTCTCATCACAGATTACATGTAGCATGATTATACTGTGTGTGTGCATCTGTCAATATTTATCGTACAATGCTTGTGTGTGTCTGATAGGATAGGATTGTGTGTTAAGGGTTTACTGTATATCCCTCTCCAGATGAACAGTAATTGTAGGTGTCTCACCATGCTTTCAGGGTTTATTCCAGGCCTCTCCATAGCAATGGTGGCGCAGCTGAGGAGAATGAAAACCAGAACGATATGGTCGAACATGGGATGATCGATCAGGCGTTGACAACAGATGCGGAACCTGAACACAAACGCACACACTTAAAATAGCTACAGTCAGTTAAACATCAGAGGAAAACCAAGGGAATAAAAGAGACAGTGAAATGTCCCTGCAATAATCCTTCAGTCATCTTTTGGCATAATGTATGCAAATTATGTATCAAAGAAACATTTTTGAGTGTTTAATATCAAAATCTCTCTTTCCCTTCCTGTAAAAAAAGTAAAACATTTCTGATGACTCATCTGGAACTCATTGGCATAGATATAAATGTATCCAATCAGATGTGATATGTCATGTAACATGGTTTCTGCAAATTGCATGTAAATGATCACATTTACATTTTTCATACCACATAGAATGCAATTTGTGTGTGTGTGTGTGGGGGGGCTTACCTGTTCTGTGGAGAAAACACATAGAATGACCACTCTTCATATTTTTTGCACCAGCTGACCATTTTCTGGATCAAGTTCAAACATCTCTGCATAGGTGAAGAGTTACACATCAGGCACCTCTCTTTATCCATGAACAAAATACTTAAAAAAACCACCAGCAACACTACAGAGGGGTGGTATACCAGCAAAATACTGCTCAGAATATAGGCAGAGACCGAAGTGGCATTGATCATGTCACTTTCTGCTGCATTATTGTGTGTAAAACCTTATAAAATCTCTCACGTCCCAAACCAGACTTCTTAAACTATCACTATTAGGAACTTACATTGTCCCCATTGGTATTGGTAGGTGCAGAGTCTTCCCCTGGGGCTGGGTTAATCGCAGTGGATCTGCTGGGCCAACAAGCAGAGAGAGAGAGGCCTCGTTTGAGTCCTGAGGGGCCCTGTGACAACATGAAATCATACTGAAAAAGGTGCCACATGTTACCCCCCTCCCCCCCATTTAATATAAAATAAAAATAAACATTTTCTTCAGGTAAAAACATAAAATCTATTTATTAACACCACTGAACATAAAACCTGGCCTGTACTATGAATCAAGATCAACATAAGGATAACCTGTGTCACGACGGTGGTTATAACAACTAGTAAATCAACCCAGGGTTTCCCAATCCGGTGACACACACATTTACATGAAAGAGACGGTGTTTGCACAGCATGACCAATTGCAAACATCTACCAGAGCCGCATATTTTACATAAGAAGAGCAAACTATAATTCTACATAAATATGAAGAACACAGACACGAGGCAGGCAACACGCAGGACGTAAAGCTGGCAAAAACAGCCGACGCTGTTATGCGTAAATCACGCTTATCAATATCACTTCCCCATCAGTCAGATACAAGATCTGACCATAATTACACTTTTGCTTTCCATAAACTGTCGTTGCTTTAGACTATTATATTATCAGTTGCAACCCAGGCAGTGGTAAGTGATCATGGGAGCAAATCAAAAATATAAAAACATAATTCAAACCGATGTGCGCATTGGCAACACACGGCTCAAGAAGCCGAAATTCCCTCCGCTGAAAATATAGATCTTTCATAACAACGGCCATCAAGGAATGTTAACGGGGTTGTCGGTCTGTAAATGTTTTAACTTTTATGACCGCACCTCTCTCTGCGGGCTGAGCTCCACGGCATCTTCAAAGAACGGCAAATATTTTATCATAGCACAGGCCTCAGATGTTTCGATCACTCATTAACGTTAAACCAGACCTTGTTTCATTGCGTGTTTGTTTTCATTTTTCTCATATCTTACGACAAGATATAGGCTACATTAAAAATCAGATAACAATATGCAGTGGAGGAGATAGCCTTGCCAAAATACTTCACATTGAACTAACACAGTACATTGTAGGCTAACAACACAATTCGCTGATCTTATTAATGTTAAACATGTTAACAACAACGTTAAAGAAAAGCTGAAGCTGAAAAGCTAAAGGAAAGCTGCAGCCAAAGAAGACGCTGCCGTTATCTTGATTGTGATTGGCCAAATGACTCGCGTGACATATCATCAAAGATGTTTTATTGTGAAGAAGACCGCAGTAGGTTTTTGAAACTCCCGTTTATGGGAAATTTGGATATACACGATTAACGTGGATGACATTTTCTTACTCAAAATGGCGATTTTCGCCGAAAAGCGACTAGTTTGCAGGTATGTGAAATACAGCAAAGGTGTGTGTGGAACAGTGGCTATGTTTGCACAAGTACAGCACCTTGAGTGTCCAAACTATAACTATTAGTAACCAACTCTCTCACCACCAAGTACTATCTCAGAGACCTCTCAATAAATTCTGAAAACACAGTTTGCACTCTTAGGAACTTACTTTTCTCTCGTTGTTATCTGTCTGTGGAGGGTTTTCAGGGGTCAAGATTTCCAGAGTGGAACTGGTAGACTCACAGGCAGGGAGAGAAGAGTCTTGATCCACACTTGAGACGTGCTGCAACAACAGAACATTTTTGGCAAAGGCATAGGTGTAAGTGTTTGAGTGTGCCATACTTAAAAGCCACGTTTGGTGTAAAACAGCTAGCTCTTGGAGAAAACTAAGACAGAGGTCCTTACCCTAGCCTGGAAGCTCTGAACCACTATGCCCACAAGTATATTGAGAAGAACATGTTTTCCCAATATAATGACCGCAACAAAGTAGATACAGGCCCATTTGGAGGTATTTGCCATGGCGTTGTACATCACCAGATTCCAGTCCTCCTGAGTCAGAATCTGGATTGAGAGATTTAATAAAAGAGAGTAGTACAGACAGAGATTGAGGCACAAATTGCATGATGATAGAATGAAATAATAAAGTCAAAAACTAACCTGGAACACAGTGACCATGGCCCAGAGCAGGGTGTCAAAGTTTTTTCGATGAACGATGATGTCTCCGTGCATCGTCTCGAAGTAAAATTTACCACCAAACAGGTGCATACCAATTAGACTGCAGAGTACCAAGAACATGCATGCACAATCATTGAGATGCATCTTGTGGGCAATCATCATCATAATAGTAATAGAATAGCATCATTTGGAATTTGCTGTGACATTACATATGTCTACGGACAGACACATGGGGAGGAAAGATTTGTATGTGTACATGCCTGAAAATAAAGATGACAAACAGCAGTAGCATGCAGAGTGTGGCTGCCTCTGTCATGGTCCTCTTCAGCACAAGCAGTTGTCTCTTCAGGTAAGGGAGGAAGTGAAGCAGCCTCACAAACCGCAGCAGACGAAATGCACGCAGAACTGACAACCGGCCGTCTGCTTTAGATATTAACTCCCACACACTGAAAGCCACAAACAGCCATCTCTTTAATATAGTGTATGTTGAGGTTATAGGTTATATTGTGTTCACTATATTACTTAATCTAGTTTGAAACTAACACAAGTTACTAGTATCACAATACTGAGTCAGTGTTGTCCACCTCAAGTTTAATAGAAACAATGAATTTTGCTTGATACCTGAACAGTTTTTGTGTGTCATGGTTCCAATGAGAGTCAAACCCCACACAAGGAAATTGGGATATAATGTTAATAATGGCATGTATTACAGGACAAAGCAATAAAGTTAGACTGCATGGAATCATATTACCTGATGACAACAATGGCAAAGTCAAAGATGTTGTTCTGGTCCCTAAAGTATGTCCACGTGAAAGCCAGCAGCTTTAAGACCAACTCCACAACAAATATAATGGTGAAGACAATGTTACTGATATGTAACATATGTGTCAACTCCTTAGGCTGTAGGAAGAGAGGATGAAAAGAAATAAAGCGAGGAAGGGGTATAGATAGAGAGAAGGAGCAAAAGAAAGTGAAAATGCAAAGAAAGGAAGGAAGGAAAGAAAAGGAAAGAAGTTACTACTGTATTCTAGTATTCCTTTGGGGCTCTTAATGTTGGAAGATTAGGACAGAATTTAAAAAGCCTCTTTCTTAATCCCCAGCATAAAAAAATACTCTAATCAAACGACTGCCATTAAGCTTTGAGCCTTTCAACTGTTCAGTCTGTCATTCACCTCACACACCTGAAATTAAATTCAGAGACGTAAACAAATAGTAAGCAGACAGAAATACTTTGCTCCTCACCTGGTCATTATGCTCTATGGCCATGGTGACAATACTGAGGAAAACAGCAAACATGACCAATCGGTCGAAGAGTTTACTGTTGATAGTCCTCTTAAGATTTTTCATGAATGGTCTCCAGACCTGAACGATCTGTCACAGAAAGGTAGTCAGTTAAGATAGGCAACAATGCTGCTGTTGGCGGTTCTGCAGAAAGTTGTTGACTAGTCTCACCAATGAGTCCTCAATCCTGCTGCTGTCGTCATGAGGGCGCACCTTCCCACGATATCTATTGGTAAAAGGACATGAATAACAGTCAATTGTCCGGTTAAATGAAGACATGTTTTGCTCTGGTAATGTCTGTGCGTGTGACGTGTGTTTGCTTTTGAATCTGCATCTTTTAGGAATGGACTCTCAACATTTTTGGTGTCCCATTGTGAGGAACACAAATTAACTAATGCAAACTCAATTGTTCCACGCTCAGAGCATGGAACCCCATAATATAAAAGAAGATTTAATCGTTTAACTTCAAACTCGGGGCATAGGTGAAATTCATTTTTTCTACCTGAAAGCTTCCAACGTTTTCCTGAACGAGTACTACATGTACTAAAACATAACAAAGCATTTATATCTACTTTCATCCTGAGTATGAGGGAATAATGCATCTGACATAATCTTCTACCGTTATAAACACAGATATTACTGCAAATCACAAATCTGACCACAAACACAACAAAGTGTTGTAAGTGCTACTTTAAAAGACTTCCAGGTTGTATATAGATATTATACAGTGACTGACCTCTTGTATTTACAGGAGATCTTCTGCAGCCATCCAGTTAACTTGCCACAGAGCCGTGCGATAGCCACAGCACCAACACTCTGCTCTTCTGTGTGTTGTTTCATGTTGTCCGAGAACTGGGTGGCGATGACGACTGCGCACACGTTCATCATGATAAAGGAGCCCAACTGGTGGGGAAGTAAAAAGTTGCTATTTAGAGCAAGGGTTTGAAAACTGCTTTGAGGTTATTGCACCAGCGATTTAATCATTACTGCCCTCAATTTAACTTAGCTACTTAATTTAAGTGTTAACAATAAATCTGTTTCAGGAGCAACACAACAAGCTTTTAAACAACAATTCTGTCTAAATGACAGCATTACAAGAGGCCCAACTAAAGTTGACAAGTTAAGTGTGGTTATGTCTGTCTTTAATTTATGTTTCTACATCAGAGCATTTATTTAAAACAAGACCCACATTAGTGCGTGTAGCACTGGGACCGATATTGAAGACCAAATCAAAATGTAGTTTCAATGTATTTTGTTGCCTCTGTTGGATTTTTATAGTTGCTACTGAAATGATTAAACCAGAGTTACAGACCATTATGTAGCCCAGACTTACCAGTATGGAAGAATACCAAAACATCATTTTGAAGTTGTTTTTTTAGATATAGGAACACGGTCAAATACTATAGTTGTTAACTAAAACAAAGACAAGTGGCTACTCACAACAGTGACGAGTACAAAAAATATAATACTCCAGCAAGAATAAGCATCCATAATATAAAACATGATCTCCGCCCATCCTTCCAGTGTGACAACCTGGAGGTAGACAGAGAGTGATAAAAAATTAAATATTATTATGTGGCAACATTTTAATAAGCTCCTAGTTAAAAACATGGTGAACAGTGGAACAGTAACTTCAGAACAAAATACAAAACTGTTAAGAGTAATAATGGGTTTTCCAGCCAGAGGAAACTAGACTCACCTATGACTTTATTATTATTATGATAGATATGTTTCTGAACATGTGCAATAAAAGCCCTCGTTACCTGGAATACGGTTATCCAGGCGTAGCCAATGTTATCAAAGCTGATAGTTCCCTTGTAAGGGTTGTGGTCCCCGGGCCGACATACATTGTAGTACATGTTCCAGTTGACACAGGCGTTAGCACTGGCCCCGGCCACCGTAGAGACTAGCCCATCTACAGCTAAAGCATAGTGGTGAGCAGCCAATGAGCAGTTTTTCCCATTCTTGGTGTAAGGTGGCACATTATTGCAGCGTTGCATCCCGCTCTTGGTATCAGGTGAACAGATAAATGGGAGTTTTTCACCA
The DNA here is from genome assembly GCA_023631565.1 of Gymnocephalus cernua. Lineage (NCBI taxonomy): Eukaryota > Metazoa > Chordata > Actinopteri > Perciformes > Percidae > Gymnocephalus > Gymnocephalus cernua. Next base: position 21,815,523 of record CM042432.1, on the reverse strand, counting down.
TACTTGTTCATGTAATATGGACTTAAGGACACGTTGTACTTTCTGGATAGAAAAAAGAAAAAAGGTTTATACACTCTAGAATGAATAGACTCTACATTATGACATAGCTGTTAGATTTCACATGACAGTTCTTTTTGTGCTATGTGTTGAAAAAGAAAGAAAATGTACATACAGTGGGTCATGTTATATTTGATACACACAGTATATATGCCAGTGATGGAGTACTTGAGTCCTAGACTTGGACTCAAGTCAATATTCTCTGGACGTGTGACTCGACTTGAACTCCAGCACTAATGACTTTGTTGTAAAATGTAAAATAATTATTATTTGATGTGAGTTAGTGCCTTGCTAGGTCTTTTAATACATTAAAAAAGGAAACACATTCTTATCAATATCATGATATTGTTTTAACTCTATTTCTCCATTTACTATATATATAAAAAGTCACCTCTGGTCCTGGGATATTAGCATGGACATTTTTCTTATTTATTTTTTACAATTTCTTGACAATTGATAGACCAAACTATAATCAATAAATCAAGAAAATAATTGGCAGATTATTTGACAACTGGTTATTGCTAGTGCAGCCCAGAGAGAAGAGAAAAAATGCAAATACTACAAAAGCAGAACAAGCATTTTCTTTACGTGGGAATATCCTCTCCCAGGAAGCAGCGGTTGCGCAGCTGCCCCGCCCACAGCTGGACTCCCACAACAGCAAAGATTTGGATGACGAAGATGTAAAGGACCATAACATTTGCAAGCATGGGCACAGTGCCTATGAGTACATTCATCACGTCGAGCATACCTACACAGATGTACACAAAAAGATGGCGTCAGAAGTTATTTTGACCACAACTTTGTAACACACACACACACACACACACACACACACACACACACACACACACACACACACACACACACACACACACACACACACACACACACACACACACACACACACACGCACGCACGCGACTTGTTCACTTGTTTTAAGTAAAAAATACATGACAGATAGTGGACCATCTTTCAAACTCTGTTGACATGGTAAACTTGGATCATACAGGTACACTTACATACACATACTGGTAGCCAGCATAACATACAGGTTAATAATACTTTGATCCTCTGGGACTTGAACTCACAGCATATGTGGCTAGTTGTGTCTGTCTGTTCAACATCAATCTATCTTTAGCCTTTTTATTGAAATATATGCTTATAGGATTATGTTGTTGTATTGGATTGCATTATGCATCAGGATGGATTACTTAAAGCCCCATTGTGTAACATTTGTAGTTGTTTATTATCAAAATCTGTATTGCCCTTCACAAACTTGTCCTTTTTTATGAATATTGACCACAACCATCAATTCCAAGTATTCCTATTGGCTTGAAATTTTACATTTGCGCTTACATGAACTGGGGTAGACGCAGTGGCACTGACTGTGACGTATGCCAGGGAGGGAGGGGGGAGAAGATTATTTGCTACTCACTGCGGCAGATTTGAAAGCCTGTTGCGTCTATTATCGAGGACATGTAACTGAGTCGCCGAGGAAATTAAAATGACGTGACAGTCAAAGCAACGCGACCAAAGTTAATATTGGTGTGGCTTTTCCAAGATGGAAAGAGCTGATGAGGAGCAAGGATTTTAAAAGGGACGCCGAAGTTGCCTGCTTTCTTCTCGACAGGTAATTCTGCCTATTTGTGTAAAAGTTTTATAGTTGCTACTTGCTTGGCTAAATATAGCATGGTTGTGCATAACGCTAGAACGACGTCTACGATACTTTTCCTCGCGTCAATGATGAAAAAGGATTGTCTACCTTGTAGCATAAACGTAATCATATGTGCCGTGATTTCCCTGGCAGACAAGTCACGTCATGGATCTGTAACACAGACTAGCTACAGCTAGAACAGCTGCGTGTAAACGATGGAGACACTAAGAGATCATTTCAGTTTCATTGACATTGTTCATGCTGCTCAGAGAAATATACTAAAAACACAATCCTCCGTTGCTTCTCTCCTACGCTGTAAACATCGCCTTACACTATTAATCTGGTACAATATACAGAATAACGATAGCACTGATACTTTACTAACATTGGCTTGAATATGTTTGGGAACCTGATAGCTGATGTTAGCAATGAAATGGTACCAAAATAACGTCAAACTATTATTACACTGGAAGGGACATTCACGGACGTTTTGTCGCTAATTTCAGGTTCGGCCACTGTAGGAGTTAGAACGCACTCGGAATGGGGGGGGGGGGGCTACAAAGTGAAATTCAGTTGGTTGTCATATACAATTTCACCGCTAGATGAGAGCAATTCTTTCACAATGTAGCTTTAATAGTAATACCAAACTACACTATCTGAAATGACCAAAGAGTCCATAAATGTATGAATCCTTATTTTTCTGACAAGGTCTCGATTAAAGCGGAATGTGACAAGCTTAGTGAAGTTAATATTTCTTACAAGGCTTTTGTATTGAATTGCATTAGATAGTAGAGGTATTACTATCTATTGATATTCAAAGGACCTGAGCGTGTGTGTGTGTATTTCAGGTCTGTGTGTAGTGTGTAATGACAACACAGTGTAAAATGTAATTTCCCCACTGGGGATTAATAAAAAGTATAAATTAAATTAATTTAATTAAATTCAGCGTAAATATCTAGATTATTCTTGGCAATGCCAGATAGTGGACATCATTATATAAGGTTTACATTTTATTATCCAAAATTCTCCATTCTCCACTTAAATTTCAGAAATAGCAAAAGGGTGCTAAAAATGTGTGTACAGTTGTTAAATGTAGAATGTGTTGAATGTGTTCTCAAAGTACATTTGCCACATGGCTTGAAAGCTTTCACTCATATAATTGTCAATATTAAAATGACTACATATTGCACTTGCTGTAGATAGTATGTATGGAAACAATAATTATTAATAATAATAATAATAATAATAATAAGTTCTGAGGACCAATGCAAAATGTTGAAATGTCGACTTACTTGGTACTCTTCGGATTAATCGCAACGGAGAGAGCACTTGACAGAATACCAAGTGGATGCCAAAGATTTCAAAAATATAATCCAACAACCTGAAGGGAAAGTTACAGACAAAAACAGGGAGAACAGTTTTATTTTGTGTTCTTTCATTTACAAAAATCTAAATGTACAGCATTATAATGCTAAATATGAAAACTGTTCATAAACAAGCCATGAGAGGCTGGACATTTTTATTAAGGAATTCCTTCTCTAAAATATAAGTAAAAGTCAGGCCAGTCTGACCAAAGCTGTCCAAACGTGTTTTGTTTTTTTGGGTTTTAAACTAAGAGCCCTGCTGTATTTGTGAGTGAATGGTTATGTGCTGTATGTTATCTTTAAACACAGGAGAAACTGAGACATTCAGTATGATGTTTCCCTAAGGTGTCTGCTGTTGTTTATCAGCAGATGGAAGGAAAAAATAGAAAGGCATTGTGGAATACTAACTGTCCACAGTTGATGATGAAGTCCAGCTTGTACCAGTTGTTGCTAAGGTAACTCCCTTTATAGCCAATGACTCCCAGGGCCACCATCTTGATGAGCATTTCCACAATAAAGTAGGCAAAGACAAAGAGATCCACTATCTGGCCATACACAATAAAAGAAAAACATACAGTTAAACAGAGTAGAAACAATAACGCTAATGCTAACATACAAAAGTACTATTGTGTTTACTCATCAATACAGAGGGACATTTTCAATTGATTGTATATAAGAGGTATTTTATATACAATAGGTTATCCTTCGCCTTTTATGTTATGTAATTACGGGTGGTCTCAAATGTGGTGTGATATGGCCACTTTCTCTGCCCAACATCTGGCCCAGTCGACCCGTTTCAAGAGCAGAAAAGTGTTAATGCTGTCTGTGACTGAACCAGGCCAGAACTGAAGGACTGGAGTGAAACTTATTGAACTTGAACCTTAGTCTTTAGGTTAAAAATAGAATCTGTTTAAAAATTAGACAACCATTTTCCACACACAAAAAAAATCATGTATTCAATGACAGATTCACAGCAAAGGTATCTAGCCACACTGCAATAATAGAAATTGAGGTCATCAGTATTAAACAATGTTGTTTGTGTGTTTTCATGGAGAGTCAGGATTTGCAAGGATTTGGAAAATCCACACCAAGGGTCACACTAACCTCTTGCATGGTGCTCTTCATGACACCGGGCTCGTAAATGGCCAAACTCACACAGCTGAACAGGATCATCGGTACAGACACATAATCCAACCACGTGGAGGAAGAGGTTAAGGTCAAAACACACAGGATGAGATTATATTTATTTATTCATTCATTCATATTATTCATCAACAACAACAGATAATAGATGATTACGTACTACACATATTTGGTCTTTTCAGACAAGGCTAAACTTCAAGCAGTAGGAAAGGATATGGGTTATAGGTCACTTGCAGACACCAGTTACGGAGTCTTGTGGTCTGTGTGAAGCAGTGGAAAACTACAGGGGCCAGGGTCGGGTAGGGCAGCTTCTCCTCCTGCTCGGAGACACAGTGTGGGTTGGGAACTCCTTGTTCTGGTAAAGCGAGTGCCACCTCCCGCCGCTGCTCCTCCTTCTGTCCCTCAAAGTCAGTCATGATGAAGTTCAAGCACAGATACACTATAAGGAAGTCAAACAGAGGTGCAGAGAGGAAGTGGGTAAACAGAGGGAAAACAGGCAGGTGACAATTGGAAAGGAGAAGAGGACGGAGAGACAGACAAGAAAAAATGCACAAATAAAACGTTTTGTTTCTAAAATGCAATTTGGCAGTGATGTGGGCACTACAAATACATTTCCATACATCATCATATTAACTAATGTTGGCTAAAAGCCTCAACACAAAAGATAATTATCTGTATGGTTAGATACCAGGTTATGTGAGAAATACATTTATTTAATTTAAATATGTATTTATTGATGTGTAGAAGAAGCATTCAGATCCTTTACTTGAGTAAAAGTAGCAATACTGCAATATAAAAACACTTCATTACCAGTAGAAAGTAATGCATTAGCTACTTGTCACATAATTCAGAAAACTTACACTGTTATATCCTTTACTTGAGTAAAAGTAGCAATACTGCAATATAAAAACACTTCATTACCAGTAGAAAGTAATGCATTAGCTACTTGTCACATAATTCAGAAAACTTACACTGTTATATATTATATTAGCTAGATATTTATATTATAATTACTCATGCATCAATGTGTAAGTAGCATTTTAGGTTTACTGGTATCCATATTTTATGAGTTCATCAGGTTTATTGCATGTAATGTTGAATCTCAATATGTAGCTAGCTAGCTAGCTAAGGTATGCTAAAATGTGTAAAATAAATGTAGCTAACGTTCGTAAAAAGTACAATATTTCCCATTGAAATGTGACCAGCTAATGTTTACAAAGAAACACGCTTTGAACTAAACAGAAGAGCACAAATATGTTAAGGTTAGGACAAAGTAACGTCAGCTAACGTTACTGTAATGCTAGTTTTAAGTCCTAGCTAGCTAGCTAACCAGACGTGTAGCTAACGTTAAGGTAATTATACGAGCTAGTTAACGTTACTGTAACGCACATAGCTTTTCGGCTGCTAGCCCATAATGTTAGCCTAACAGCATGACACGAGTTGTCTTCCGGCTGATAATAAAAAATAATAATCTGAAACTAGGCTTAACTATTTCTCTGTATGAACGTTTGTTAATGTTACTTTCACCGGTGAGTTAGCTACCTAGCTAGCTAGACAACTGGTCAAGTTGAAATAACGTTAGCTAGCATAAACGTTAGCTAGCGTTAACCGTTAGCTAGCAGTTTAACTAGCTGCATCGCGCGTCGGATTACTGTAACGTTATAACATTACAATAAAGACAACTTGTACAGTCCATTAGCTAATACAAGGCCATCCTTGGCCGTTTTCCATACTAAAATTAGATATATTTCAGTAAAGTTAATTGGTGCAGTAAAACTCATTAACATCAACGTTCGCGCGTCTAACGTTAAATAGATCGTCAGATTATGTGACCCAATTAGGAACATCAATTTTGTGGCAAAAACACTTACCAGAGAAGCAAGTGTAACTTGGCTGCGGTTAAATTGTTGTCCACCTGTAATATGTCTTGTTATCATCTTTGAGATTACCTGGTTAACGTTAACAGGTAGCTAGCTAGCTAGCTAATGTCGTGGGAAGCTCAACTGTTGTTTCAGTTAGTTCGGTTAAACATTTGACTGTAAACATCAGTTTGAGCTTTCACATTCTGGAACTTGTGTGGGAACTTAAACGATATTACGTTAAACTGCAAACGTTATAGTAAATAAAACATTTTGTCAAACACTGAATTTTGTTTGTTGTTATAATAATCAGAAACTAGGCTTAAATATTTCTCTTTATGAACGTTTGTTAATGTTACTTTCACCGGTGAGTTAGCAAGCTAGCTAGCTAGACAACTGGTCAAGTTGAAATAACGTTAGCTAGCATTAACGTTAGCTAGCGTTAACCGTTAGCTAGCAGTTTAACTAGCTGCATCGCGCGTCGGACTACTGTAACGTTATAACATTACAATAAAGACAACTTGTACAGTCCATTAGCTAATACAAGGCCATCCTTGGCCGTTTTCCATACTAAAATTAGATATATTTCAGTAAAGTTAATTGGTGCAGTAAAACTCATTAACATCAACGTTCACGCGTCTAACGTTAAATAGATCGTCAGATTATGTGACCCAATTAGGAACATCAATTTTGTGGCAAAAACACTTACCAGAGAAGCAAGTGTAACTTGGCTGCGGTTACATTGTTGTCCACCTGTAATATGTCTTAGTTATCATCTTTGAGATTACATGGTTAACGTTAACAGGTAGCTAGCTAGCTAGCTAATGTCGTGGGAAGCTCAACTGTTGTTTCAGTTTGGTTAAACATTTGACTGTAAACATCAGTTTGAGCTTTCACATTCTGGAACTCGTGTGGGAACTTAAACGATATTACGTTAAACTCCAAACGTTATAGTAAATAAAACATTTTGTCAAACACTGAATTTTGTTTGTAATCTCTACATATTTTTGGTTTTGGTGTGATTTCATTATTTTATAAGGTGAAAAAAGCGTTGCTGTAACTATGTAGGCCTGTAGTGTGAGTGCAATGTTGATGAACGTTATACTGTTTTGTTTTGTAACTCAGGCAGAGTAAGTTAGTCGTTTCCAAGGTAACAATAGACTGTATAATAATTTGTATGTCTTTTTAAAATAAATCCTTAAATTGATTAACAAGCATGTTGATAAACGCATATAGGAATAATACAGTTAATTTAAATGTATTTTAAGCCAGGCACAGAAAGTGTAGTTTCAGAAAATGTACCAGATGTAAACACATGTTTACATCTGGTACACTGAAGTGATGAGAAAGTGATGTATTGTCAAGTGTGATAAGACTGGAGCGTGTAATTTGAAACTATTGTAATGGTCAAGCAATGTCGGTACAACTTCTACCATTCAGGAATGAAAATAAAATTAGCAATATTGTAGTTTTGTGTCATAAAGTTAAGTAGCCTATACTAACACAGGATACAGTTAGTGTTGTCCCTCATCCACTTTTTCACTACTCATTAAACATTCATTTGTCTAGTGAGAACTAGCAGTAAATTCCATTTTTAGATACAAATCATCATCAATTTGCACAATGGTGGCCTACAACTGCAATGTATGCATCTATCAAAGGTGAAGTGTTGCATTGTGGGATTAATAGCAATAGGTAGTGTAGGCTATCTGATATAGACCCAACATTTTTTGTGGCATTTTGATAAATGTTTCTCTAGTGTAATACAAATTAAGACACAAATAACATATAGGATAGACAGAAATAGAATTTTTTTTCCCCAGGTTCTTAGTTTGTGTCCCTTTGATAATGGTTCTGTTTTCTCTATAAGTGAAAACATGTAAAAAAAAAAAAAAAAAAACGTCTTATATGTTAAAAGATTTAACAGACAATTTATTATATTTTATTATTACAATTTATTATCTTCTAGTGTTCCACATCCAGTCCAGTAAGGGGAGATTATGCACCTCTAAACTGGCTCTCCAAGTGAGGAGTTATTGGCTGTAGTGGCCTGCAGGAAGGTGTGGTTCTTCATTATATTTGAGTATATATATATATATATATATATATATATATATATATATATATATATATATATATATATATATATATGCTCAAATATAATGATATATATAGTATATATATAGAATTTGAGTGTTTTTTTTTAATTATTATAAATAGGCAATTTCAATTAAACATCATGATTTTTTTTCAATAACTTCCATCTATTGTACACAGTGACACATTTAACACTAAAATGTATCTCTACACAGGACACACATCTTCATAGGGTTTTATGTTTTTTTCAATTTAATATAAATATTTTCATGTAGTCAATAGCCTCCATGTCATGTGACCCAGTGACTCAATTTAACATTCACTGTATGACACACTTCAAAGTCAGGTCAAGTTTATATTTATAGTCCTTAATCAGTCGTGTTTTAAAGAGCTTGACATCCTTCATTTATTAGGCTGCAGATCATTTATATATATCTCCAAATGTGTAATATGTGAGAGATGTCTGACAGCTCTGCATCTCATTTTCTATGTGCTTCACTTCCTACCATCACATTTATTGCAGGATGGGTCATTGAAAACATGAAACCAGTCTGGTCTATACTATAGTTGATGTTGACAGTAACATGAAGACTTTGCCAGACTGTTTACAGTAATAGTCTTTCAAGGTTGAGACTGGTGAATTTAAAAAACTCAAAACGACATGTTTTGTGGTGAGAAATTACAATAATATTGGTAAAATAGAAACACATTAGCCACAGTCATCACAACTGATTTTGTTGGGTGAGAGGTTAATAAGCCATTACACATAATGATGATCAGGATGTAGATTGGCAGGAAGTTGTGAGAGACCCTCACCTTTGCCTTTATTATTTTTTTTCTGGCTGCTTAGACGTGTGGACATACTTGTAGCCAGTAGCGTGGTGCCAGTCCCGAGTGATGGTGACGAAAGCAACCAGCATGCTTGGGATTAGAGGAGGTCAGAGTGTATAAAACCACCTGTATCTGCTCCTGTACAAACACTACATGACCCCCCCCCTCTAAATATACACACACCCTGGCAAGCTCTCCGAATCTGTGTGAGTATAAATCAATGAGTGTGAGAAACAGGAGCAGGCGTGTGTGTGTGTGTATTGGGACATAATCACAGGGTCCAGGTCTAGTTGGCTCAGGCAGGCTGTGACAGGATGGGTGTCATTCCTCCAGCTATGTGGGTGGTTTCTCACAGTGTAAGCACTTAAGCTCTTTCAGCCAGTGACACTCCTCGGTCCCTAACTCCTTGACACACAATTTAAAACGTCCAACGTGACGGACACCATAAATGAACACTGGTTTTAGTTTCCATCAAAGTTGCTTATTAGGTTAAAGGTACAGGTAGAGGCCTGTTTGTTTCCCAGATATAACCTGGAAATCTAGTGGGTATAGTGAAGGAAAAAGTCACTGTACTTAAGAATTGTATAATTTCAGAAGGAAATATTTTTACTTTATACTTTGCTGCATTTTGACAGCCATGGTTACTTTCTGGATTATGATTTTAACATACAAAACATACGATCAGTTTGTAAAATAAATGTTGAATGGTAAATGGACTTCCCCTGTGTGAGCTTCAGTGTCGTGCTCAAGGACTCTTTGACAAAGAAGACAGGTGGGGTCCAAATACCAAACTTTCATATAATGGAAAACCTGCCCTATGTGATAATGAATTTGATGCAGTGTTATAGATTAAATCACCCAACAGTATATAGAAACGTTTCGCATGGCTGTTATTTCATCACTTATTATTTAATGACATATGATAGAACAGTGAGTCTTTTCACTGCCCCAATCAGTACTTATGACATAGAAAGTACTTTGTGTTTTTCTTTAATTGTAATTGACTATTTGTACTCAGATCATTTTCTTAAGTAAAATAAGGTCAGCGTTCACACAGGTGCATACCAATATCAGTCGAGGTTACCAGTATTTACAATTATAAAGGCAATATGTGGCATTTACGTGAGATAAATAAATCAGTTAGCTCTTTATAAGTTCCACAAAAAAAAAACACAAAGATAGAATTATATCAACAAAATTTAATTTTGCAATGACAATTACTTTAGAAGTATGCATCTACTTACTGTATATTAACAGCAACTAATGCATTTATTTGCAGGAGAATGTGACAAATGGTCCAGTACAAGTCAGTGGTTTAACACAACAGTAACACAGTAATGCTCTGGTTCAGCAATCACTTTAAAAAAGGAAAAACTAAAATATTGATCATATGAAGACGATAAAAAAATACAATAACTTAACATTGCTTTGTTGTTTACAAAAAAAACTTCATAAAACAATCCTTGGGCCTATTTACAAGTTCTGTACAGGGATGGAGACGAGTCTTCCTGCTGCAAGAAAAACAGAAATTGTTAGATAAGTTAGATTTTTTTATTGTACAAAAAGGGTTTATATACATGTTTTTAAGTACATTTGTTTTTTCTAAAAGCAGAATATTTTTAGCAGCAGAAATAAGACTGAATGTGTCAGCCCTCAAATGTGGCAGATTTTTCAAACTAGGATATACGCGCAGACACCGCTAAATGCAATTTCTGTCAAATTGGAAACGGTTTTCTTACCTATAAACGATTAAGCAGATTGTTCTGAATGTCCTCATACACCTGGTTGTAGATCTCCTCTTTGGACTTCAACCCATCCAGGCACTCTGCAACACATACAAAGTTTATCAATTAATAACGTTTAAATCTGTCCTAAAAAAATAATATATTTTAATTCTAAATAATAGAATAGATTACAATGAATTTCCCAAAGCATTAGCTAATATAAAAAACACAAGCTGCAACATACCAATATTCAAGCCGCTGTTCTCCATCTCTCTCCTGTGCTTCAGGTACATCGGCCACACATGACCATCAAACAGGCCGGGAGGGTCGGGAACAGTGTACTGTCTTGTACTGAAGATAATAACACACCATTAGAAAATGTGCACTTGCCATATTAGGAATATGGGGGAAATCAGCTAAAGTCAGTGACTACAAAAGGGTAAATGTGAGAATGTATTTATTAAAAAAATAAAGGGTAAACATTAACAATACAATTTTTGTGTCGACTCACCTTCTCCTTCTCTTGCACTCCTCATAGGAAACCGTGATGTAATAGCTCTTGTTGAAAACATCCAGCAGGGGCCTAGAGAGGAGATGAACAAGGCCATCAGTGATGATACAGGTTTTCAACCAAACTAGTGAAAAAGGAGCATAGTTATGCAACTGCTTATACCGTCTCTTATCTATGTATCTGCAGCATGCTTGACGTTCACCCCTAGTACACCGAGTACTGAGACTACCCAGCAGTCAGCTTTAAGAACAACTCAGAGAGTCACTTTCTGCTGAAACCCTTATCTTTAACTGCAGGACCTGCTCGATGGGGTCTGAGTACATGTACCAATGTAAGCATGCAAAATTACCACGTGACACCACAAACATAACACCAGGCTTCCAATCTCTGTTGTCATGAATTTAAAAATACACAACACAATTTTCCACAGAATAAATTGTATAATAAGCAAATACGCACAAGTTCTAACTACTACGGCTGGGTGGTATAACAATACATCGTCAAAACGACAAAAAAGACTATCATGTATATGTTGCTACATCTTTTTTATTGCAATGTCACAAAACCAGCAGCGTAACTGTGTTTGGACAACGCTCTACACATTCAGATTAAGCCTGTAACAATTACATAATTGTCAATTTTTTTTTTTTTTTTACATAATCACGTTTTTTTTGTTTAACCGCACTTAATTGCTAACATTAGCTAAGGTCTTCAGGGGTATGCTGGATTATAATTATATAAGCGATTATTGGTCAGACTATATATTTTATTATGTCAACCCTATGTGACCCTATACACGTTCATAGCAACAAAAATGACGAGGAGGCATACAGTTAGAACAAATGTTTTAAGATAATAAAGAGCAATGTTTACTTAATAGGCTATGTTTATGTGTTAGTACATAATCTGGGTCACTTGACAGTGATATATAACTAAAAGATGTATCCTGGGACTTATTCACAACTTTAATTTGTTTGGAAAAGTAATAAAACATGTATAATAATTTTATATATATATATATATATATATATATATATATATATATATATATATATATATATATATATATATATATATATATATATATATCTTTCGAGATATAAAATTACCTATATTGGGATAAGAGATTTTGGCCATATTGCACAGCTCTATTAACCACACTTTTTTGGAACAACTAACCACATTTTCTTTGATAGAGTATATTTATATGTCAATCAATTTCCATGCGAGAACTTCCTCATAGATAGCACACATAGCGAGCTAAACAGAGTGAATTAAAATCAACATACGGGTAGTTGTAGAGCAGGAAGCCCTCCACGATCAGAATGTGGGTCTGCTCGTCTGGGTTGGCCACGCTGGATGCAGAAGACAGAGTAATGCCGTGGGAACGGGCAAACTTCACTGGGTTCTCAATCCAGCCTTTTACTGTGTTGGTCATGGCCTCCATATCCAAAGCTGTGATAACTGTAGAGCCAGATTGATAGAAAAGGAAGATGATGGAAAAGATACATTGTGAATTAGATCAAACTTAATAAATATATATATATATATATATATATATGTATATTATAAGCTTAATAATATTGTGTGTGTGTGTGTTAAATGGCTATAATGTATGTAGTGTTGGAGGGTGGGGGTATATGATATGCCATTAAAAAGGGAAAACAATGAGTCATTGGCAGTCTCTAGTAAGGTCTTACCATCCCATTGTCTAAAGCCGTCCTCCCCGACTTCTATCTGATCAGGTTTCTGAAATAACAGTCACCAATAAAACATTGCTGCAACCTCACAGCTCTGAAAGATCCCACACACATGCCAGAGCACTAAGGCTTAGCACATGCACACACAGAAGAAAAAAGTTTCACAAAAAGGGCATGCTCAAAATAAAGCAAGTAATTTACAAAATGACACAGCTTTAATGAAATTGGAAAAAGGGGAAATGCTAAACATTATATAAGCTAATGTAAAGTTGCTAACGGAGACCAAAGAGGAAATGGATGCAAATGGCCCAGTTAGAAATGTTTTGTTGAACTAGCTAATGCAAAGTTGATTTATTTAGCTAGAGGTGTCAGATGGCTATTGCAGGGATCTAAAGAGATGTAAAGAACACAAGGGAGGAAAATCGTGACTGAAGCAGTAAGAGACAACCAGTTAAAGATACTAGGCTCCATAGCCATTTTCATATCTACTCTGAGGGAACATGCAATGTTTATGCCGAGTTCATAACGGCAAAAGTAGGCTAACAACAACATTTAGCTACTATCCATTCGCTCAAACTCACCTTGAAAAAGTCGTCTTGGTGCACAACACAACAATTGGGCAATGTCTTGATCAACTTATTTGTCAGGGTGGTTTTGCCACCATTAGTGACTCTGTAAACAAGAAGGGAAAAAGTGATCAAACGCACATTAATAAAGTGTTGCCAGCGATAGTTATGGTTTTAAACCAAATTATTTTGACTTGGTAAGCTGCTTCAGTAACGTTAAACAAACGGTGCTGAATAAAAAGCACAGAACGTTACTCTGTTATAATAAAATAGCTGAAATAACATGCATTAAACTAGTGTCATTTCTTAATTTAAACGTGTGTAGCTACATAATTGATGAACTAGCTAGCTAAACATTAAACGGATGTTGGTTTAGGACAATACTAATGATAAATCTCCCTCCACTTTTGAACCGAGGCTCGCGGTGAATTTTCAAATGTCCCGCTCGATTTATGACAACAAACCAGCCACACCGAGCATGCCTTTAAACCGGCTACGTTATCAGAACAATTTTCTGGCAGCAGCAGATAAAACTGTGGCCAAAAGAGCATGTCTATCAACCAGAAGTTAATGTTATTCACCATTTGTAAAATAAATTACTTTATCTGAACAACTAACATTAGCTAGTTACTAGTTACTACTTACGATAACATTACCTCCGCGAACAATAACAACGTTAAATATTTAAGATAGAAACATATGTATCTAGCCAACTAACGCTACGTAAAAAAAGTTGGCAAATAAGTTGTTTCATACAAATAAAGCAAACTTACCCGCCAATTCCTATAATGTATTTCATCTTTTCGTCTTTTCTTGACAGTGCTGCTAAACGTCAGCTGAAAAAACACTCGACAGTACTACTTTGTACTAAAGTCGAGGATAAAAATCCAACAAATGAGAAGCTAAATCATATATTTCAGTCGTTGTAGGTAGATCTGATGGCTTCACTACTGCAACTCCATTGAAGCACTGCGTTTATATATCCAACTTGCGTCGTATTGCGTCACCACTCACGCTGGCATAGGGCGTTCTTGTCATTGTTCTATATGGTTCTCTCTCGTGATCTCCTTTAACGTGTTCTACGTGCCTCTTCGCGGTAGCCAATCAGTGCCCGCAGAGCTCCTGCCACTAGCCAATCATGGCCCGCGAACTTTCACATATTTACATATTTCACAGAACCTGCTCTTTTCCATCACAGCGATGATCAGCAGTTCCAACTATTTCGTGTTAATCCACCTGATGATGACACAACGTACTGTGGAAAACTACCATTGATGGTGTGCTGCTGTTTACCAGTAAACTGATGGATACATCTCTGTTAATGCTATAAAAACCAGTGAGGAAGTTTTAAAACAAAATCATAATAATAAAAAATCATTGCGGAAAATATGAATGTAGCCTAATTGTAATTGCTGGATGTTATTTAAGCCATATATATATATATTTAAATATACTTTTTAAGGTAACGCAATACTTTAACAGTAGTCGAAGTAAAGCAAGCCCACATCACTTCATAACTATTCACATGGTGGGATGTTATCAGTGATAGAAGAAATAGAACAAATACTCAATTACAAGTAAAAGGTCCACATTTAAAATGTCCTTAAAAGTACAAAAGTATTATGAGCCAAATTTGCTAAAAGTATGAGAAGTAAAATTATTGTCAGTAGGGCCTTGCTAGTGTTATAGAATTATATTACTGGACCATTACTATTTATGCATTAACACTAAACAGTAGCCTACTTTAAGGTTATAGCTTGTTGCGGTGGAGCTAATTTCAAATGCTTCACATACTTGAGGGTAGTAACATTTATAACACAGCATCATATTTTATATACTGATCATGTTTTGTTTGCAAAATTTTGATCTGAAAAGTACCTAACTATAGCTGTTAAAGATAGTGGGATAAAAAGTATATTTGCTTTTGAAATGTAGTGGAGTAGAAGTATAAAGAAATATTATAAAGACAATTTGCTGGAGGACAAGAGCACACTGTTTTCCCCTTGACTGCAATACATTATACAATACATGTAAATGTATTCTGTTATAAGCAGATCGTGCATTCAAAATACTAAAAATGCTAAATTAAAAAGTACATTATGAGCAAAATATACTTTACATATAAAAAGTAAAAGCAGTTATAAACAATTGGCTATTTCAGAGAGTTATACTATCATAAATATCATATTGAATATATACATATATTCAATTTCAACAGTTATTTAAATTGGTAGCCATGGAGCTAATGTTGATTACTTACAATATAATGTTCTATGCATCATATTTTCAATTACAAAATAACTAACTGTAACTGGTCATTCTAACAAAAAATAAAATGTTTCCCTCTGAAATGTAATGAAGCAAAAGTATGAAGTACCGTCAAAGTAATGTAGAAATACCTCAAAATTGTACGTATAGTACTTAGAATATGAGAGAATATGATAGAATCAATTTGACTACTCGAGTACTTAGTTTTACCACTTATCAGATTCTTTCAAAATCAAACTAATATACAGGATCATGTTAGAGATGCAAAAAGAAACCCAAACAAAATGCAAAAATGTATCAGTTTTATATCCATCTTTGCCTCAAAGTGGCTTCATTATGCTAGTAGAGCAATGTTCGCTTTAACAAGAAAATATTGTAGTCATTCCTAAAAAATGTAAGGGCAGTGTGAGCCAGCCAGCAGGCAGCTACATTTATAGTGAACTAGTGCAGTGCCTGTTGAAAATGTGCCTGTTTGGAACGGGCGATTACTTGGCCTGTGGTATTGCTGCTTGTAGAATTCATCAAAACCAAATTGTACCCCAAAATTATTTACAGAAGGACCCCAAACCACCTTATATGCAACTCCACTAGCCTAGTACTGACTTACAGTGTATAGGTTACTTCTACAGTAACTTCAGAAGAAGACATGGTAGGCCTACTACTGTATTTACCTGACAGAGACCAGGGCAGATTCAGAATGTAATCACAAAATATCACAATGAAAATGTGGAGTAATCAGACATTAGCTCATGGACTCATGGCAGTGTGCTACCCATCCAGCCCGTTATGAGAGCTAATCAGCACCTATCTGCGTTCATCGACCACCAAAACCGGACCATGCATGTGCGCAGAGAGAGAGAGAGAGAGAGAGAGAGAGAGAGAGAGAGAGAGAGAGAGAGAGAGAGAGAGAGAGAGAGAGAGAGAGAGAGAGAGGTGTCGGATCATTGATGAATTTAACAATTCAGCAGACGTGTTCATTTCCATACAGGTTTAGTGGCTTGACGGATAACAGTGAAGTAGGGGATTTGATTTGTATTTTGGCGACTTAATTAACCCGATCCAGGGTGAGTCTGATGAAAACTGATGTATCTGCCTGGTTCAACTCTGAGATTTTCTCGCATTGCACAGCGCTGTGAAGGAATAATCTCCAAGATTATTTATGTTCTGCCAGCTCACAGCAGTTTAATACAATACCTTCACCCCCCAAACATGGACACACATACTGTATATACAGATACGTCTCGCTTTATAAGATAGATAGCCTGCCTATAGTGGCATCAGCTCTGTCTGCACTTGTTGGTTGTGCTTTGCATGTGTGTGATTGTGAAACGTCCTTAAATTTTGTTGTTGTTTATTCAAAGTCAAAGACAGTCCAAAGTAGTGCAACTTTGCACATTTTTGTGGGTCTGAGGTGTATATCACATTTTAGCTGCCAAAGCTCCGCTGCTCTCTCTGTCTCATGGTCCTCAGTGTGAGAGGGAGAGTGGCCAGCGGCTAGAGTGGCAAAAGCCAATGTGTGCTTCTTTTACCTATATATTTAACGATATCTTTTGCATTTCTAATCCAAACAATGTCAAACTTGGCACTGCATTTACTCGTGCCTGTAGCAAGACACCTGTCAAGTTTGAAATCCATCAGACATTCGAGAGATATGCGCATAACAGACGGACAGACAGACAGACAGACGTTCCTGCAATTTATAGATAGATTTTAAAGAGTTCATACATGTAACTCAGCGCAATGTACAGCATTCCTGTAACAACGAGTTTTATAACGTGAGTTATACACACGTGGTAAGACACTTTCTGTGTCTTGCTCTCTTTCCCTGACAGTGTGTGACATTCATGTCTATTTGTGTGTATGGCAACAGCCAGTGACCATGTGGTCAGGGGTCAACAGCCAGTGTCTCTCATGTGATTATCTTATGGTTAAGGTGACATCACAGGACTCCCTTGATCCAAGAAAAGACAGACATTTCTCGGGAGTCAAGTCAAACCTGATCACAGTCCAGACATTCAGGGCATCAACCTGAAGCTGTGACATTTCCCTAAAAAGGTAGTACCAAAAGTAAGGTGTCCTTTTGGGATGTCCTCATGCACCTCTACATCTTCATCAAGCAGAAAGTTTGGCATTTTCTGCCTGACATCAAAAGCAACAAATAATACTTAAATATGTTCTGTGCAAGAGATGTGTTGGAAAAAATGAAAATTCAGCATACAGTACACCATGGAACCATAAACATATTTATGTTACTCAAAAAGATTACATTTTGATCAACCCATGTAGTTCAGGATACAGCTGTTTCTTGTTTAGATATTTGACTTTACAACTGTACACTAGTGGTTCCTAACTACTTTCTGCAATGCCCTGCAATGAGTAAATATTACAAACTTGTAGCAAACAGCTGCCTGTTTACACATCCAGGTAAAAATTGAATATGTAATAACTCTCCTGTATGAGTACACAGAAAGTATAATAACATAAAACAAAACATATTATGGGAGGAACAGTTTATTCAGTTATGTTTACAAGGCAGAACTGATCATGTCAATCTTAAGAACTTGAACCATGTATGATGGATCATCTTTCCCATTTAAATCTGAGAGCATTTTACAGCACACAAATGCAGGCAAAGATAAATAAATATTGTGCTTTTATAGTCAAAATGAACATTTAGATTTTTGGAAAGGTCATATCAACTATGTTTATGCAAACCTTGCTTATAATAATAGGTGTGAACCTATAAACTACAATGACTTTAAAAGGGAAAAGGCTACACTTCACATTCCTTCCCTTTTCTGGATTTCTTTTACTCATTTGGTTCAAAAATAGGCACTCAGTACAGCAAACAAACCTCAAACACAAAGAATAACGAGCTGTAACTGAGCTGTTCCATCATGGATAATAAATATTTGATGAAACTGCTCAGGTTTGGTTTACTCGTGTGAAAACAGGACTCAAAATAATTGAAAAGTTAAACCCTTTCTTTAACATTATTGTATCAGAAAGGCAAAAGAACAGAATTGAGATGGCACTTTAGAAACAGACATTTCATGAGTCCTATTTTCTGTACAAAAAAGAATAAACATGTTCATGCTTTACTAACAGCTACACAACTGCATGGCATCAGTTATGCTATTTAACAACACAATATAAACTTTAATAGAACTTTTCTCCTATTAAACATAACTGAATCCAATAGTGCAATCCTCTGCCCTACTGCTACAATAAGTTGAACAGATGGAAGACATGAGAGAAAATCAATGTAACCCTAGAAAACGTTTAATAAATGTTAAGTATGAGAATGTGCTCACATTGTCCCAAATGTTCATCAGAAACAACCACACTAAAAAACATAAGTGAATGTCGCTCTGCTGAAATGAACTTCACTTTTCTAAATCTCCACATTAGCTTTATAAATCTGAAATAACAACCACTTTACACTTCATGAAGTTGGCGATCAGAACATGTTTTCAGAATCTGAGCTGACAGCAAATGTTCCCATATGAAACAGAATTATAGCACAATTTATAAAAAATAATATGCACTCATTGTGTACAATGTTGTGTATTATTGTCTTGATTATGGCCACTTTGATACAAATGTCAAACAACATTTTTTGCAGACATTTTGTATATGGTGGGTTAGTATTACTATTTGTGAATGGGAAAGTGTGTCCAAACGTTTGACTGATACTGTACATGACATATACTAGAATGTACCAGTAATATGTGGAATACAGTCTAAATATTAATATAAAGCATATATGTTTAATGTTGTATGACATCTATTTATGTGGCCATAACCATGTTACACAAAATAAACAAGAATTGTATTTTACAACATTTGTTATAGTATAATTCTTACAGATTTTCTCATATGGGTTTTTCAGGCCACAAAATGTAAAATATTGATCATGTTTGTGTATTTTCTAAGCACAATACGACTGAGGCACAAGGTACAGTACAGATGTTAGTACATTTGACATTTTCAAAATGTCAGTACAGCAAAAGTAGAGTTATGATACAGCAGTTATGAGGCAAAACTAATAAAGAATAAAGAAGGCATCTAATGCATTGTTATTTACATCTAACACATTATATTTCCCAAGATCATCATCTGTTACATCACTAATGTAGCTGTTAGACATCTCTGGTCTTGCCAATTGTTATGTCTCTCATTACATATGTACACATTACTAGTGTCAGGCAAAATGCTTATAAGCTATCCAATTGTCAGATTTTCAGATTCTTTTGCAAAAGTCAGCCGTTTCCATTTAATTTAGTATATTTATTTCATTATTAAAATAATTATGTAAAAATAAATTAAAATTTGAAAGTTGTAATCCTTTAATGAAGGTACAACATGAGTATCCATAATTGGAGTTACAATTTGTGTAACATTATAGAGCGTGCATTTCTGTCAATGTCCTGATTTTCAAGAGTCTTACAATGGTGTGATATTACGATGTAAGGTATACAACAGGTCCGACCACACAGCAGATGATGTGTTTATGAATAGATAAACACTTCCTGTAACAGAGTGGCGACTTCCTTCGTACATTTTCAAGTTGCAATATGAAATCCTCCAGCAGAGAGGAAGAAGGGGTTCCACACACAGCGTTAATGAGACGGAGCGTTTAACGTCTTGACTGCACAAATTGTCAGCTGGATATTGGTAAAATACAAGGAAGCATTTGTTTTGCATTTGGGCTCGCTGCTTCATACGGGAATCATTCGGAAAAGTTCATGCTCCATAAGTCTGTCTGTCACACACTGCATTAAAAGAAAGAAATGTTTGTGGGTGATGACAGCATGACAAGACAATAAAAACGTCTTGCTGCTCTCATATAATTCAAAGAAATCTGCATGCACTTTGTCTCTGTCTGATCCTTTTAAGGGGATAAAACAAACTGGAACTGGCAACTGCCTTCAGAACCAATTTTATTGTGTTTAAAAATGTGTTAGTGTGTAAATTAAAAAAGAAAATCTCCTAGTTAATCAACACTTATAAAAGAAGTCTTGGGTGCCAGAGATTTGAAGAATCCCTTTTTTAAATCAATTGCAATGCAAATTGCTGCAATCAACCTCTGAACGAAGCAAGCAAATTCGTTTAGCTAATTGGAGCAGATAATGAAACAATCTGTTGATCCTGACATGTAAAAATAGCTCACAGCTCCAGTCTCAGTTTAGCCCTGAAGTTATGTGAGGGTACTATTACTCCTCTTCTAACAAGTAACGTTTTGCTATTTTATCCTACTCATTGTTTTAATTCAATTCTATGTATTTCATCACTGTAATACTACTGCAAATATCCTTCAGCTAAAATCAGTCCAAAGATAAAGCCTACACTAAAATGAACAGGACCTTGCACAATCAGGCATGAGGAACACTGACAGTAAGAAAAGGGCAACCGAGAGAAGCTACTCTGAAAAGCCGAAAAACAAATCTAACAACCAAGTGTCAGCTTTGTTAACTACAGACAGCTGTGCTCATGCATGTAATGAATGCAATATAATAAAGAATAATAAAGAACTGATTTTGTTTGTCATAATAAGTGTAAACAGTAAGCACATGTACTGAAATATTAGACACCTATCTTAATCAGATATTTCTTCTTAAATACATACAAAACAGTACACTGGAAAATGATTGGATACTATTAAGACATTTGTGTGGAGATATAATGGACTATGTGGTGAATTTATTTCAAAGCATATAGCCACACCGGGGCTTCTACAAGAAATACAACAGTGGTTTATATTACCTTCACCTGCAAAGCTGTGTCCTTCTCATAATCCTTGATTAACAATCATCGACTTCGGCCTGAAAATGCACCAAAGAAAATGCACTGAGAACTTTTAGAAAGTTGGAGGGATGAAAACGTACTAAAAACTAATGAATGTCCCAACTAGTTAAATTTCCGATGTGAAAGTATGATTTTAAAATCCAGGTGAGGGTGGACCAGTACCTCTCAGACTTTTTAATTGGCTCCGGTGCGACTGACTGCTGCTCCTGTTGCTTGTGCTCCTGCTCCATCCTACACACACACACACACACACACACACACACACACACACACACACACACACACACACACACACACACACACACACACACACACACACAGAGAGAGAGAGAGAGAGAGAGAGAGAGAGATACTCATTTGGTGGGGAATCTGAACACAGTCTTGTGTACCTAATAAATCCAGGTTAAGTGCTTAAACCTCAAATCATTTTGAGTGCAATTCTGTATGAGCAATATTACAGTATTTTTACAACTGCTTCCACACCAAATCTGTACATGTCACCTGATGTTTGAAACCTCTCACTCAAAGAGCAAAACTACACACCAAATCTCCAAAACCATAAGCTATTTCTCAGCCTTTCACTCAGTTTTCAACTGCATAAAACACTTTTTTCATAACACTACACACAATTCTCTATCTAAGACACAAAAATCTAACAGGAAGTGACTTGCTTTCCTTTTCCAAACACAACCAATCAAAATGCTACACTTATTCACCAGGTCCCACACACACTCCTCACATGTGCAAACACTAAATGCTTAACTGATCACTAACCAATCACAGCTTTTGTATAGGCCTATATAGGTCCAAGGTCAGATTACCAGGTCAGGATGCCAACAATAGAGCAAGGGGAGTAGGAGGGAGAGGCAGAGGCAGGGGACGACAACGAGGAAAAGTTCAAAGAGGGCGAGTTGGAGGAGGAAGAAGAGGACGAGGGCAAAGAAGACAAGGAAATGTCTTCTTTGCCATGATGAGATCATGGTGACACTTTACTGATCACTGGTGATCCCCCACTCCCCACCCACCCCTTACGAACGTACACACACACACACACACACACACACACACACACACACACACACACACACACACACACACACACACACACACACACACACACACACACATACACCAATGTGTATGAATATGTGGCATGATGGCAGCCTCGGCCACAGTGTATAAATACAATGTGTGTGAACTGTGCCTGTAATATGTAAAAGATCTTTGAGTAGTCGTTACAGTAAGACTAGAAAAGTGCTATATAAATACAGTCTATTTACACACACACACACTAAACTGCAATGGAAGTAATATAGTGCAGCTGGCCCGTAAAAAAAACTGTTTGGCAATTAATCTATAATTAACTGCACAACTAATCCTAAATAATTCACATTCATAAATTAAAATGTGCTGTATATTCATCAACACACATATTCACAAGATAATGCCATATGCCCCACACACACACGCACACATGCGCATACACACACGCACACATGCGCATACACACACACACACACACACACACACACACACACACACACACACACACACACACACACACACACACACACACACACACACACATGTTCTTTATTCTAAAAATGACATTTTGTTGGTAGTTTTGTTTTCTTGTATGCTACTGTATACAACACTGTACACATAATTTTGAGTGTGCAGTTTTGGAAATTGTGTGTAGATTGGAAATTGTGATAAGAGGAGACATAGTTTTGAAAATGTGTGTAAGCAGTTGTAAAAAACTGTAATTAAGTAATCTTTTAAAATTGATTTTACCTTTCCCTTCGTGCTTTAATCCTCTCCTCATCAAATCTGAAAATGAGTAACACTGTTATATCCTCAAGTAAATCCAAGTCACTTTAAAGAACTACAGTACTAATCCTTTTTTACTTTCATTCAAACACACTAGACTTATTCACCAGATACACATGAATGATCATTTTAACAAAGGACAGCATGACCAGCTGCTGCCTGCAGGTTGGGGTTCTTTTTCTCCATCTAGTGGTCAGATATACTTACTGCACCACACACTCAGGAACATGGACGTGCTCCATGGGGACGATCTCTGCCAGTTCATCCAGGCTGTGGACATACTGGATCTTATTCATGAACTTCACACTGCAGAGGGCAACAGGACGACAACAACACGACCACCGTTATGTATCACGGACGTCATGATTAAAAGCATGGTCTGATGTGTGTGTATGTGTGTGTGTGTGTGTGTGTGTGTGTGTGTGTGTGTGTGTGTGTGTGTGCGTGCGTGTGGTGTGCGTGTGTGTGTGTGTGTGTGTGTGTATTACCTGATAAAGGGCCTGGATATTGCCAGGACGGTGCGTATGAACCACGTGGGATGAGCGATGACCAAAGACTTCAGGTTCTTCCTCAATCTGCCATCACAACACAAATAGCAAGTACATTCAGTTAACACAGTTCAGTTAATGTTTACAAAAAATAATATTAACCACATAGAAATGACCATTAAACAGAGTAAATGCTGTAAATGTAGCCTGTGAGTCATCCCCAGTCTTCTACTGACTGGCAGCAAGTGACAACATTACCTTTGCCTTTGAGTCTGTCAGTATCAATGTTATGCATTTCTGTATGTTGATGGTGAACAGTGTTCAGCAGCTAAATATAGCAGACATAGATGGGCTTAACTCATATTTAACTTCAGAATAGTAATTCTTTTAAATCAATCAAAATTATAGTCAATATGTTAGAGTAGTTTCTCCATAGTATCCCACCTTCTGTCAATCATTTGGTAACATTTCTTGAGCCAGCTGATCCCAGGCATTTTACTCCGAGGAGTGGCTCCGTTCATGTAGATGATCAAGTAATCTTCAGCCACTAGCATCTCCAGACTGCTCACCACAAACCTGGAGGAGAGGGATGGATGTTATTTGCTGTTGCTTTGCTATAGGAAATAATGGATAACCTCAAAACAGTTGAATCAAAGGGAACAACATCATGGACGGATTATGAGACAAGTGCAAAGATGCATGAAAAGAACTGGAACCAAAAAGACATGATCAAGACGTGCATACTTTTGACGGAGCCATTCAGTAATCCATCTATGCACATTATCAAAGCCTGTACTTTAAAACTGAAAGTCACTCACAGGAATAGGTTCTCCATGATGTAGTGATAGTCTGGACAGCTGCTGTCAGGCAGGTAACAGGCAGAGAAAACAATGATGGCGTTAAGGCCCTCGCCATAATAACCTGAAGGGAGAGAGTTTCAGTTAATAGTGAATAACACTTCTCTGCATGTGGGTTACAGGCTGCATTTATGTGTATTACTGGAAACCATGTTCCAAAGTCTTTGAAGAGATTGATTTGATTTCTGTCCTATCACTGACCTCCATGTGTGATGACCCGGAGGTAGGGTCTGATGACCTGCATGTCAATACGATGCTCCTGTTCTCCGATGATCACCGTCCTCCAGAGGCGTCCGTTGTGGGCATTCCCCTCCTCGTCCACATCTCCTGAACCGTCAGCAGGACCTGCTTTGGCCGAGGCCACCGGCGTGTCATCTGGACAAACACAGAGCCAGATTTTGTTCTTAATTCTGCCGGAAGTAACACTGTAACACTTAAAAGATAATGTTTTTCCTTTTTGGTGTGTTGTTACGCACTTATTGTGTTTTTTATATTTTATTGATGAAATAAAATGAAAAGAAAGAAAGAAAGAAAGAAATATGTGCCATGCAGTATAGCGTTGGTTCCAAAGAAGAGTAAAATATATTGTCTGTGCGTGTAAACTCCTTTCAAAGTGAGATTTAAATTGAACATTTGAATTAGGATTACCTTCAGTTTCAGCAAAACTAGTTACTTTTTGTCTTGCTGTCTAAAGATTAAGATTAAGATTAATTTAGGATTAGGTTGAAGACATCCTCACTCTTTAGTTGTGGACAGTGGTGGAACAAGTTTTCAGATCCATTACACACACACACACACACACACACACACACACACACACACACACACACACACACACACACACACACACACACACACACACACACACACACACACACACACACACACACACACACAGATAGAACTGTCACCCCCGGGGTTAATGCAATAGCAAACTGTGCACTAATGACTGTGTGTAATACCTTTTGTGTTTGTGTTTTTAAGTTTAGTTTTTGTGTATTTCTTATTTTAATGCTGCAAATTGCATTGCTCCAACATAGTTTATTTGTATTAATATATGCAATGACAATAAAGATCTATCTATCTTAAGTAAAAGAAGTATTACAGTATCAGCAAATTTTACTTAATGTATCAATCAATAAAATGAGTGCCTTCGAAGTTGATTTTAAGATTCAGATGAAACTGAAAACGTAATCTTAAAGCTAGTTTTGAAAGGTCAGTGTTAAACATAGTGATAATAAAGGGGGTTAAAACAGTGGACAGTCATGCATGTGCGTTTTTAACCACTGACCTTCCCACTCTAGCTCGTTGCCATTAGTGATGAACTCCAGCGAGTCGGTCTCGTCAGGTGTATCAATGTCATCGACGTTGATGTCCAGGTCATCCGGTGTATCCAGGAAGTCATCTGACAGCAAAGAGCCCTCACTTTGGTCCAGTGAAAGGTTCATCTCCGGGGCAACCAGGGTACGGCGTTTACGGTGGGACGAGGACAGGCCACCGCTGCTGCCTCCTCCTCCCCCGGGTGGGCTGACATTCAGGGAGTTAGGAGGAGCTGCAGCAAGAGGAGAGACAGATCAGGAAATACAAGTGATGTCATAAAACAGGGTTATTATGGACTTCCCATTATTGACTAATACGTGAGCTCCCACTCCCCAGGATTACTCACAGGCTCTGTCGTCTGTGAGACCACAAGAGGGATCCATATCTCCGTACTCTGGTAGTGGTCTGGAGGGAAACATACACAGGTAAGCAACCAATACTATGCTTGTTGAGCGTAACATAAATATATAAAACCAGTCATGATACTGCAGACAACCGAGGTTCGGCAGAATAAGCATTACTCTTACTGGGTCTTGAATAAAAGCAACATTAACTTTTGGCTGATGAGATTTATTTCATGTTTTTTTTCTGATCTCTGTTCTCCAGCATGAAGCAGTCTCTAACTCCGGCCTCACAATAATATGCAACATTGTGATTAGGATGGTGTCCAATGGACCAATCAAGGCGTGGGTGTTGTCACTGATATGGCTAAGCACTAAAAAGAGAAGCAAGCAGAAAAGGATAGAGATGGTAATTAACTTCTCTCAAGGGAGAGGTGACCATTACAAGGCTGTCACAGTGCATCAAGGGAGGAGGAGGAAAGACAGAAAATGAGTGGAAGAGAGAAAAGAGGGAAGACATTTGTCTCTAACAAAGTGGCGCGGCTCTCTTTCCTTTTACGCTGCTTGTGATTTACTGCTGACACCCTGTGCAGAAGGAGGAGCGCCAGGAGGTCAAAATCCTGCTTTGCATATGTTTGTGTAGCATGTGCCCATCTGTGTGTTTATTTCAGAGTAAGCAAAACTATGAACATTAGGACAGAAGTGTCTATTTGCATATTAGCAACAATAGTGCAACCAGGGAACTGAAAAACAGACAGAGAATTGTACAATGAAATGGTTCAAATGCAAGAGATGCAGAGAGCTACAATGCAGGGTAGTTCAGCAAAGAGGGTCTTAGCTGCATTCCTGTGAAAGCCAACTGCTTTATCCTCCCATCTAGAGGAGGACAGTGTGCGACACTGTGTGCTCCTCCTGAGCCAACAACACTGGCTTTAGCCCAGAGAAACATGCACTGATGAATGGTCCGACCCTTTTCCCAGGGGACCCCTGCAGTGATTACTAGTCCAGCGCTTCCTTTGTCAGAAATGAAGTAAATTTTATAAACAGATTTATGGTGATTTCATCTTATAATAAAAGCAAGATAATCTCTTTTGTTCCGGTTTATGGATGCATTGTCCTTCAGCTTCAAACAACAATATCAGGATGAATTGATGATGCTTACCTTCTGGAAATAGCACGGGGCTGCTGTTGTCAAAGCTGATTCGAATGAACTTTAAAACCTCACACAGCTTTAGCTTTGGCTAGCTTACTCATTCCCTGTCTTTTTAGCACATAACAGACAGCGTAGAGCAGAGCATCTCTGAGGGGCTGCCTTAATAATCCATTTGCTGCTGGCTGTTACTCCGTCTCTGTCTGTCTTTAACCAAAACCTGCCACCATTTTTGTGACGATGCTGTGTTGTTGATCCGTGACTGCTGTTGCGTCATATGACGTAGCCTGAGACCATGCATTTACAGACAAAGCTGCACCTGCTGCCTAGCTTCATGCCGTTCAATATGACGGAGGAAGGAGGAAAGGGAGGAGAGAGGATGAGGGAGGTGGGAGGAGGAAGGAGGGAGGAGCCCAGCACTGATCTCAACCTCTGATCTTCTAATTGTCACACTTCTCCTGTAGCAATCCTTATGTTGCTTTAATAATAACTTTTCCGTCATTCATCTTTCTCTCTGTTTCTCTTATTGTGAACATGAAATTAAATGTCTGGGCTCAACCCTTGCTGTACATTTCATATCAACACAATGATCATTAAAAACCTTCAGGTCAAATAGTAGATAATAGCTCCATTGTTGCTAATGCAGTGGAACAGAATCAAGATAGGGCTATCATTACTTTGAGTAAGCTTTTGTAAAATAAAAACCATTAACATAAACAGAAATGCTTCTAAATCCACCCAGACTAAACTGTAATGGAAGTAATATGGTGCAGCTGGCCCGTAAAAAAGATTACGGTTTTGCCAATTCATCTATAATTAACTGCACAACTAATCCTAAATAATTCGCATTCATAAATTAAAATGTGCTGTATATTCATCAACACACACATCCACAAGAATGTGCCATATGCCACACACACACACACACACACACACACACACACACACACACACACACACACACACACACACACACACACACACACACACACACACACACACACACACACACACACACACACACACAGACAGCTCTAAGAGATGTTATAACAACAGCTTTTTTGCTCAGCTGTCTCATAGTTTCAACATCAACGAATTGGCTGTATCTGACATCAACAGAACACTTTCATAGATGATGAGCAGTAGAAAATAAAAGGATCCCACCTGGGGAAGTCTTCGTCCTGCCACTCGTCTTTCACTTCCAAGTTCTCCATTCGTAGAGTTGCCTCTGTGGTGCCCATCCCTCAGAGAGGAGAGCAGGGGCCTGGAGGTGTGAAGAAAAATGTTTATCAATGAACCCCATTTACAATAACAACGGAAAACTGGCACATGAAATCAGTGTACTAACTAGACAGTCAGCTTCATGGCTGCACTGCTGGAACACGTGTTTGACATAGATGACAAAGGGAAAAGTCAGCATTGTTACATTACAATTTGGGGGCTGTAACCGCACTTTAGTCACACGGTTTGTATCCCCCTGCCCAGAGGAGCACATGTGAGAGGCATGTGACTGACTTGGACAGAGCCCACTTTCTGAGCTCAGCTCTCCTCAAAGTCAAATATCACATACAAATTTCTTTCTGGGTGGAATTTAAGAGGCCAATGAGGAGGACGAAATGCACACCTAATCCTCCCTCACTGTTGGCTAATCCTGCCGCACTGATGTGATGCTGCCTGTTTGATCTCGACTCACACTCAGGCTTGTATGTCACCAATAGAAAAACCTCTCTTCAGATCTAATACTAATTTGTTTGTGCTCAAGAGTTTAAAGAGAATTCACATACTGATGAATGCCTACAATACAATGATTACACACTGGATAACCAATGGTGGCATTAGGATTCACTCCACTCTTCTAAATTACAGGATTTAATGCTGAAATCCAGATGCATTATCACAACACAATAACGACACTGTTTTGACTGGTGAACCGCATGAGAGGAGCACTGTGGATATTTAATTGGACCTAAAGTCCTGTTCTCTTTGTAGTTCTCCACTCAAGTATGAAATAAAAACCACAATGACAGAGGACTCCCAGGTTTGTGTTTGGAGGTTATATTTAGAAACAGACACTCTGAGGAAAGGCACATTATAAGTGCTTGTCTAGGTGGCAAAACTGTAATGCAGGTCAGAGCGTGTTCAGTGACTAGAGCGCAATGAAAATACTGTTATAGGAAAATAAAATACAACAAACCCTGTGTGATCCTGACATTCTTGTCAGCAGTGCAGTGTGTAAATCCTAATGAAAAATAATTCAACATGAGTTCCTGTAATATAATTACTAGAAGGAGCGGTGTGGTTTTGGTGGTTCTGGCAGCAACACTTGCGGTTAAACTGGATGACAGCCGAGTCTCACATAGAGGAAATAATTAATTTCTGCAGGCCTTACATTACACACAAGGAGCAAAGCAAAGATAAGAGATTGTACCATGAAGCAAAATTACACACTTGTTTGCAGCAGGTCAAAGTCACATAATCCAATGTAACAACACCCAAAAAAAGAAAGCAGTAGTGTGGTAGTGTGCGATGTACACTGTCAGTTTAATAAGAGTGGAGAGCATAAAACAAAATAAATCATTAGTCATTCATTTAAAATTACAGTATTATAAACACTGTATGGAGCAATTGACCTTTACCGTAAGATGTATGTCACAACATATGTCATTAAAAGGCTCCTATATACATGTATTGTACTGCCCATGTTCACTAATTCTGCTTGAAAACAGCAATGTTGCAAAAAAAAAAAATGTATGCAAAATGAATTGCCACCAAATCTGCAGCACATTGCCAATGCCGAGTTAAATGGCCCCACAGCCTTTCTGGGTTATCCCAAATTTAACAGCCAACAGGGGGGAAAAAACGACATGGATTTCATGTGTTATGTGGGCAATCTACAGCAATGTGCAAGCAGTCAGTGTAAGGTGTCTGCCTTGTGCAGCAGGCAGAACAGAGATGCAAGGACGTTAAGTCAGTGACAATACTCACATGAGCGGTGTAAGATCCCCTCAAAACCTCTATCTGGTCTGTGTGTCTTCCCTCCTCCTCAGTCACAGACGCATAGATTCAAGGAGAGAAAGTCCTGCTCCTCCACATCAACAGAGAAGAGGGGGGTCAGGCTGAAATTTCTCCTCTCACGCTCCCTGTCTTTCACTCATTCACATGCGCACACACACTCATGCACAGACACAGACATACAGTGTCCTCGATGTCAGCCACTAGCCAGCAGCAGGTGTCTGAAGACAGGGGGCACCTCTGTGCTGGACTCCCTCTCTTCTCCTCCGCCTCTGGCCACCGTTGTTGAAGAAAGACTGGCCGTGAAGAGCGAGTCAACAGCTTGCCTCTCAGCCCCTACATCCACACCAAGACACAAA
Organism: Gymnocephalus cernua; assembly: GCA_023631565.1. NCBI lineage: Eukaryota > Metazoa > Chordata > Actinopteri > Perciformes > Percidae > Gymnocephalus > Gymnocephalus cernua. Next base: position 21,784,584 of record CM042432.1, on the reverse strand, counting down.
ATGTCTTTAGTCAGAATGCATCTGCTCTGGCATCATGATCGCTCTCTCTATCTCCCTCTTTTCTCTGCTTGTAACTCCAAATACCTTTAGCGTATCTTTGTCCACTCCCTTTTCAGTGGTCCTCTATATGGCTGCTGTTCCCTGGCAACAGCATCTCTCTCTCTCCATCCATAGCTTCCCCCTCCTTCTCTGTCTCCTCGCCCCACTCTTGTTCATACCCACTATACCCCCACTCTCGTTCACACCCACTATACCCCAACTCTCCACACATATTAATTATTCAGTCCCTTACTTCACTTGCACCCAACCAATCATATCACCCCTGCCCAGTTACCCTGCATTGTATGCTGCTGGCTGCACATTCCTATAACAGGCTTCTTTCTATAATTTGTATATATATATGTTTTTCCCCAGTTCAGGTTTAGGCCTATAGCATAGCCTATTTGTCCTCAAATGTGTGGCGCTCCTGTCCCAAGATGGAAGATTATGATTTCTAGGCAGTTTAATGAGAATCTAAATCTTATATTTAGTTATTTTTTTTCTCTCCATAAGCAGTGCCTGGTATTTGGGCTACCTAAGATAGATATGTATCTATCTTACCATCGGTGCAAGCCATGATGCAAGCATGACTGACAAGCACACGCGACATTCAGCCTGTATTCACCAGACACAGCAGGTGAATACACATGCAAAGCGAGATGATTCACTTCAACCTACTTCCATCTTCGCGTGAGCCCCGTTTTATAGACAATATTGAGGATAATGGAAGCATTTTAGCATTGCAGTTTTATTTATTTTTTAACCAGGCTCAACGAATTGACCAGATTTCTTTTTTGGTTGTCGATTTAGTTTCATGAATAAATTGTCTTCCTATCAGGAGTGATCAGAAAACAAAGAGTTATCATCCGCTTTCTTTTTTCTGTTTCTATAGCCTACTAATAACTTTCTAGTGTTCATTTTAATCATATTATATCTCACAATGTCTCACAAGCAAAAAAACAAATATATATATATATATATATATATATATATATATATATATAGGAAGCTATATATATATATATATAGGAAGAAAGCTATATATATATATATATATATATATATATATATATATATAGAGAGAGAGAGAGAGATAGAGAGAGAGAGAGAGAGAGAGAGCTTCCTTCTTAACGATAGTTGTTCTAATTTTTGGTGCGCATGCGTTACGCATTTATGGGGAATGCAAATAACATTGAAAAAGCAATTGATGCTAAACATGTTACAGTAAATGAACTGAAATTATACATTTACACGACATGTTTCCCTGTGTTTTCGTTAATATCTTACTCACAGTTGTGTGTAAGATATGTTTTTTGTATTACGCAGTTCCGGTGTAGCAGCGATGTGTCATTGGCTGCAGTAGAGGGGGTGGACTATCTTGACGTTCAGTTTCAGGGTTTTACTGCTGTTTGCCAGTACTATGACCTCTTTGACTGTACTGTGCTGGAGATGCCAAGATGGCTGCAAGCAATTATTTCGGCTTCACACATGGTGCCGGTCCGCAATACAGGTAATTCAAGTAATGCTGATTGGTGTCAGTATGTCTATGGAGTCACGTTTATTAGCCACTGGTGTATAATGGTCGGTGTTGGGATTTCACTGCGTGGTGGTGCTGCTGACACAAGCTACACAGCTAGCTTGTCCCGCTAGTTCGGTTAGCTAACGTTAGCTAGCGTTAAGCCAAGTTCGCAGGCCAGCTCTTCCCGACACGCTGCTTGACATTAGGTGAACCCCAGTACGCTCATCTGCGGTTATTGATGGATCAACATTTTACCACTTTAAATACTTAGATAAACGTCAAACAAGAAGTCAGTTATAGCAAATATCACGCAACTGGTTTAGCTAGCTAGTTAATCGAGCTGGCTGCAGCTGTGACGGGTGATATTTTGGCCGGCGTTTAGGATTAAGGAGGGCTAACCCTGGTCTAGCTGTACTGAAGGTCCCGTGCCTCACAAACAGTGCACTTGTTATAGTTATAGGTGTAAAAAGGACATGCTGCTACTACAGGAACATTTCAATAGATTCTTATGTAAATGTAGAAAGGTAGAAGGCAATGTGACAGGTAAATACATACATTCTTTTTCACTGCGCTTAGTGAAGGTTTCCAATTTTGTCTGGTGTTTTGTTTTTTCTTGAGTCAAGTCAACAAACCTTCTCAGTACATGTTTGACTTTCTGCACTAAAGTCTGCACTTCTCCTGATTAGAGTTCATTGGTGACCAGTCTTAAATTGTAATGCCAACTCTTGTTTGAACATAAACTTCTGCAGTCTTTCTTTCTTTCTTTCTTTCTTTCTTTCTTTCTTACTGGCTAGATAAAAATGACCAGACACGGTTACTCCCTCAGCCTGAATACTAGTGAAATAAATGAACTTGTCGACTTGCATGTAAAAATCCTAAAAACAAATAGAGTATTGCCTCCTGCCCATTGGCTGCAAAATTCCAATGATGACCTCACACACCCAGCTATATTAAAGGTATAGCTACAACAGCATAAACAAGTAACAGTTATAGCTGATAATAAAGACAATGTTTGGTCAGTCTCCGTTGTCATAAATGAACAGTGGTGGAAAGTAACTAAGTAACGTTACATTTACTCAAGCACCAATTTTGAGGTACATGTACTTAGTAAGTATTTCCATTTTCTGCTCCTTCATACTTCTACTCCACTACATCTCATAGGCAACTATACTTTTTAGTCCATTTTACTTTTATTTGACAACTTGAAATGGGCCATTCTGCATAATGAGTACTTTAACTTTTGGTACATTAAGTAGGCTATATTTAAAGCTAATACTTTTTAACTTTTACTTAAGAGTTGCATTCATAAAGTACTGTTATTTCCCATGGAAAGTTTTAGGGCCCTCCTAAATCCTAATTTCTGGCTTTCGAAGCTTCGTTGACAAATATTTGAATATATTCAAACCTTCTATTCACATTTTAAGAAGCTGGAATCAAAGAATTTTTACTTTGGTCTTAAACAATTACTCAAACCGAATAATTGATTATCAAAATAATTGCCGATTAATTTAAGAGTTGACAACTAATCGTTTAATCGATTAATCTTTGCAGCTCTATTTTGTCTGTTTATTTTTTTGGTGAAGTTTCTAAGTCTCCACATGGCATGTTGCACTTATAATCTAATTATTAGATTGTGGAAATTCTCGCCCATAGTTTGAGTAATGAAATTACAGGCAATTATATAGAGGAAATATTAGAATACTCAATGGATAATGAACAGAATAGTCAACCAATTTTCAAATCCCATCTTGGTACTCTATTAGTCAAACACATTTTCCTGTATACATTTTAATGTGCAACTGTTTTTTTTTATTTATTTACACTGGATCCTGTATATTTTTGTAAGATAACCTGTTGTTGTGATTACTCTCAAAGCATTGTGAGTCTGTTCTTTTTTGACATTACAGCGGCATTTAATTTTATCCATGTTCTTGTTCCTCAAGACACTGAAAGCTTAATAAAGATGCTGATATCATCAGTTACTGATGTTGTTGTCAGTTATTGCTGTCCCCATCCCAAACCATGCTAACTACAAGGCTGCTGTGGAGTTGTCTCTGTATGCTTATACAAATTAATCAGAGGTCAATGCAGGACGGCTCAGGCAATCATTTAATATTAGTGATCACAATTTTGTCCTCCATGATAAATTCATCTTGATTAGGTGTTGCATTCAATTTGTCTCCCTATTTTTATGCCTGTCCTTAGCAATGCCAGTGGCATGACTCATGGTGGTCTGCTGGTTCGTTAGTCGGTCCGTCCACCACTTTAGTCCAGACTGAAATATCTCGACAACTATCAGATGGATTTACATGAAATTTTGTACTTCTATTCACGGTGCCCAGACGATGAATCCTGCAAACTTTGGTGATTCCCTGACTTTTTCTCTAACGTCATCATAAGGTTCACAAGTGTGGATTTTCGGTCTTTTCAGTCTGTTGCTCCCAGACTGTGGAACGCCCTGCCCCTGTCCGTGCGTCTGGCCGACTCTGTTGTCTCTTTTAAAAAGGATCTGAAAACTTGCTTATTTAGGAAAGCTTTTGGTTGATGGGTTCTCACTAGCGTCCCTTTCTTTTGATATATGTATATGCATTTTATACTGTTTGTTCTACCTATTCTGTTGTACAGCACTTTGTGATTTTATCTGTGAAAAGCGCTTTATAAATACATTTTACTTACTTACTTGGATTTAAGAGTAAAATATCTCAACAACTATTGGATGGATTGACATGAAATTTAGTATGGAGCACTGACATTCATGCCCACCTGAGAATGAATCGTAATCATCACTTTGGTGATCCCACATTAGCATTTAGCTCAAAGCACCCCTCTTCCTAAGTAGAAGACTCTTAATCTTGTTAAAATATAATGTTTATGAAGATATCCCCTGAAGTTTACCTGCTTGCTTTACTTAATGCCCTTCTCCTCTCCTTCAGCACCCAGCCTCCCCCGGCCTACTCCCATCCCTCCACAGCCACTTACAGTGTCCAGCAGGCTCCAGCTGTGGCTCACGCAGTGACTGCATCCTACTCTCCAGCTCCAGTCCAGGCAGCCCGGCCAGTGGTCACTGCTCCTTACCCTGCCTATCAGAGTCACCAGGCTCCCCCTGACTACGCCTACAGGCAGCCAGACCCCCTGGCACCCCCACAGCCCACCACCACCCCACAGACGTACCAGGTATACTCGGACACGGTCAGTCGCTTTCTGCTTCCTTTATGATACCTGCTTCTCAGTTTCTTGTAGCATGATGTGGTCATATTGGATGTTATGTAACGACTTTTGTTTTGAGTCATATAATCTGACGTTTAGCCACTAAAACATGGGATTAAATGCTGTCTTGTAAACACCAGCAGGACAACTACAGCTACGGGCGCCCTGCAGCTGTCACGACCTATGACAACAAACAGTACTACCAGACGAGTATAGCTTCAGCTCAGAGGACACCCACAGAGAATTACTACCAGACGGGTAAGTCAGTTTATTTTTACTATCATGTTGTGTCCAAAGTTTCAATTATTGTAATGGCTGAGTGATTATTCAATATGAAAGGGAAATCAATTTTAAACATCATTGTCCGTTCACAGCTGTTGAGTACTACTGAAAAAAATACTATAAACCCCTTTGTAACTCCAGAGGGAACTGCAGGAAATCGACTAAATTGTCCCCAGTGATGTCACTTGTGTAAGCATTGGTTGGGGCTGAAGACGACAAGTTTAAAAATGAAAAAAATCTAGACGTGTAGAGCTAGAGGGAAGCGAGCTTACCAGACCGAGGCTACGTTAGCTGCTACTAGCATAACACGCCCAGATCTCTGATCGAACAGTCAATGGTCTAGTTGTATTGTGGGTAATGCACGCACCAGGATTTGTGGGTCATCAGTCATGGTATTATTTACTCTTATTCACTCATTAAGATGTCGTGATATATGCGGAATGTGCCGGCTGCTCATTTGCTCGTGAAATGAAGATCCTAAAATCTCTCAGACCAGACCCAGTCCCAGAAGATGCATCAGATCTCTTCTGCGGTCCAGTCTCCTCACTCTAATGCCCTTCCTCTCTACCTCTACTCCCCCCTGTCCTCTTTGCCCCCTACCCTTTCCTATATCAGTAGGTGTAAAGAGTGCTTACAGTCCAGCCCCCTCCACTGTGTACAGCCAGCCACCTCCTCCCCAGAGGCAGGTAACGGCCCTGAAGCCTCTGGCCCCCTCTGTGTCAACCAGCTACAACATTTACCCAGCGTCCACCAGTGTCCAGCAGCCCCCCACACCCATTTCATCCTACACCCTAGGCTCCTCCTTTGGATCCACTGTTTCAGCCACTACCTACTCAGGTAACATAAGATAAGAAGAGAAAAGATAATTTGTCCCAAAGGAAAAATGTGTGCCCTACTCAATGTGCATATTAAAATAGATACATACATTTCAATGTCAATGTTATATATATATATATATATATATATATATATATATATATATATATATATATATATATATATATATATATATATATATATATATATATATATGCATGCATGATGCGCAGAGCAAAACCAAATTAAAAATGAAGGGAGATGCAAAGTACAAATGCATAAATTAAAGTGTGGGGTAGCGCCGGTTACTATGTTACAAATTGCAAGCAGAAGACTTTACATAAAGGTGCATCCTTGTTACTATGTCACAAGCAAAGAAATGTAGAGTACAGTAAGGAGAAGGTGATGGGAAGTGGCGCCTTTTTGAACATGTGTAAGTCATTCAACACAGCTGCAGTATAAAACCGACTTGTGTATGTGAGAAGTTCATTTATTACAACATATTTACTTGCACGCAGTAGCTGATATATTTATTATTTGTATATTCTGCTCTAGTCTGGTCATTACCAGCACGTCTTTGTAAAATATAAATTTCTAGACACTTGTGACGTAGTGACTACCCGCAGTGCTAGTTGGTGAACTACTTTAGCTGGCAAGCTAAGCGCCAACTCTGCCTTTAGTAAATGACTGCATATTGGGCTTAAGTAATGAGTGCTGGTGGATTCTTAAGATTCCGGTGTTTGGCTTGTGTCACAGATGTTTAGTTGGATGAGACTAAACTGGATGTCTGTGGTGGAGAACAAAGGTTTGAGCTGATATTGAGTGGCAGGGACAGGTGTATAAAAACGTTCAACTTACTTTGCTAATTCGACACTTGTCAAAGACAAGTTAATTTGGGATTGACTTTGTCCTTCTTGGTCTGGATGCTGGTGAAATTGCAGTGCAGCTTATTGCTTGCATGCCTGCTAAGTGTTCATTAGTGACCCATATCTTGTATGCTTTTCTTCTCTCTAATAACTCTCTGTCCTCACTCTGTTCCTCCTGCTCTCTTACCCTCAGGCATTAGCTACTCTAATTATGACTCAACTGGCTACACATCTACATCCACCCCCTCCTATTACCAGCCTGCCCAGCAGACTCTCACCCAGCCACAGCCTCCACCTCAGCAGCCCCAGCAACAGCCCCAGCCCCCCATCCAGCCACCACCTAAGCAGCTGACAAGCTCTTCCTGGAGCAACTCAGGCAGCAACATGGTGACAGCTCCGACTGTGAACAGCTACAAAAAGCCCACGTTTCACCAGAGCAAGCTGCAGAAGCCCAAAGGCCCTCCCAAGCAGCCCCAGCTCCATTACTGTGACATTTGCAAGATCAGCTGTGCAGGCCCTCAGGTAGGAGTTAATAATGACATGGGACAAGATTGTATTATATGAAAGCTTTTAACATAAAAGCTTTATTGTGTTTTGCATTACAGAGCTTTGAATTACACAAACGAATACAAAAAATGACAGCAGAACAAACACATAATATATTTAAAGGTGCAGTAGGTAAGACTGATTTGCTGAAACTGCCCCTTTGTTCGAGTAGAACTACATGAAGCAGGTAAAAAGTGCAATTTGCTCCCTGTTCAGATGCACCAATCAGGGCCAGGGGGGCTGTCTAACTGCGTGTCAATCACTGCTCATGCACACGCATTCATTCTTCCTTGTGGGGGGGAGGGGCTTAGGAGACCGTTTTGGGCTTTAGCAGAAAGGGGAGAGGGACTGAGAAGTTGTCGATGTTTACATTTTTTGGCTAAGTCCTGGATCTTCGCAATCCTACCTACAGCACCTTTAAGACCGAAAATCAACAAATATATATATATATGTGCATTTGGAAACTTGAACCTGAGTACGTATATATACGTATTTCTTTATGTGCATTTGGAAACTTGGACCTGAGTACAACAGGAGTTTAACTGTGATCTAAAAGCTGGCAGAGAAATGTTCTTTGTGACAACTTGCTTACTGGTTTATTTTACTGCATCAGACGTACCGGGAGCACCTTGAGGGCCAGAAGCATAAGAAAAAGGAGGCAGCCCTTAAATCTGGGGGGCAGACGGGGGCCAGCAATGGGCCCAGAGGTGTCCAGACCCAGTTACGCTGTGAGCTATGTGACGTCACCTGCACCGGAGTGGACGCCTATGCCGCCCATATCCGTGGGGCCAAACATCAGAAGGTTAGCACAGCTGTGATGCTTTTGTCTTTATCTTCAAGTGTTTCAATATTTGTTGTTATTTAAGAAAACATAGGCAGCTGTAGGAGAAATTAACATGTAATATTGGACATGACTGTGGTGTACGCATGTGATGTTCCATCTGAGCGGCCAAGTCTTGGAATGAAACCCGCTTCAGGGATTTGGGATGGGATTAAGTATCAGCAGCCTTAAATGGTTGTATCCCCCTCTGTCTCTTCTTTGTCAACCTTGGAAAGGTGGTGAAACTTCACACCAAGCTGGGCAAACCTATACCTTCCACTGAACCAGTGTTGGTGAATTCAGCTCCAGTTATCACAACCTCGACAGCTGGGAAACCTCCCGTCACCACATCCACTCCCGCCTCTGTCTCAACCACTTCAACTCCCACTGTGACACCCAAACAGGGGGCAGTAAACACCCTGGTCAAAATAACGGCACCAGTCAAGAAACCAGCTCCTCCCAAAATATATAACATTTGTAAGTTTGTTGAGTTGTTATGATGATTTATGCTCCCAACAAATGGAAAGTTTGGAGTTTTATAACGTTTTCATAGCTTTAACTACAATGGTTTTCTTCTGGTTTTGCTTGCTGTGTCATTAAATACATGTTTATTTTGAATGGTTAAGCTTCAGCTTTGCACTTCGGTTATAGTATCTGTCCTATAAGTGTCAGTGCAGGATCAAATTTAATTAACAAAATGAACGAATGTGACTACATTTTAACAAATCAAATAACTGTTGGTTAACACAATTACTAGTTTATCAATGGTTAATTACCAACCTTTGAACTAGAGATCCAAATTATAGACTAGAAGAGAATATTTTTTGGAGAGGCATATAGCATTAGCCTTCAATAAACTCTCTAATTTGTAATATCTTGCCTGCCACATAGCCAATAAGCCTGTCAGCGCTCCAGCAGCGGTGGTGGTGGCTGCCAAGGTGGAGGAGCCCATGCAACAGTCAGTCCAGAGGAGGGACCCTCAGAGTGACGATGAGGACGGTGACAGAGCTGGAGGCCAGGGAGACATCCAGCCAGTGGGACACGACTACGTAGAGGAGGTAAGCAGAAAATCAGAAGGACAATGGCCGACAGCCAATTAGAGCTGGGCAATATATCTATATCAATATCGTGATATGAGACTAGATATCGTCTTAGATTTTGGATATCGTAATATGGCATAAGTGTTGTCTTCTCCTGGTTTTAAAGGCTGCATTACAGTAAAGTGATGTCATTTTCTGAACTTACCAGACTGTTCTATTATTTGCCTTTACCCACTTAGTCGTTATATCCACAGTACTGATGATTATTTATCAAAAATCTCATTGTGTAAATATTTTGTGAAAGCACCAATAGTCAACGCTACAATATCGTTGCGATATCGAGGTATTTGGTCAAAAATATTGTGCTATTTGATTTTCAGCCCTACAACCAATCTATATATTGTAGGACTGATATATGTTGGTTAATATGCAAATTCAAAAAAAAATATTCTAGTTCCTTTTTATAAAGATATATAAATATTAGGGCTGTCAAATGATTAAAATTTTTAATCAAATTAATCAGAATTTTCAGTGGATTAATCATGATTAATCACTATTTGCAATTACACCTGAATCCTAACCATTTTTTTCTGAAATGCATACCAAAAGATACTAGTGCTGTCAAGCAATTAAAATATTTAATCGCATTAATGTCATAGTTAACTCGCTATTAATCGCAATTAATCACACATTTTTATCTATTCTAAATGTCCCTTGATTTCTTTTTGTCCCATTATATTTTCTCATTTTAATTCTCTTATCAGCATGGAAAAGTAGATTGGCTTGCTTTGTGACTGTTTTTTTATTGAAAACAACATTGTCATATACGTTATGTTCAATTTCACACTAACATTCACACTTGGAATTAATAATCTGTCACATAATGTAACGCTGTTACCTCGATGTTCCATTGCAGGTAGTACTACAGGTAGTACTGCCTCATGCCTGAGGCGAGCGTGGCTGGTCCTACTGTTTATGGGCTCATAGCCTCGTCAGCGGCATAGCCGTCGTCATAGCAACGTGACTCATTTCCTGGTTCTCTTTCATAACCAACGTAAAATCAAGGAGAGGGTTTTCCTGCTCCAGGTTTCCCACCGTGGTCAGAAAGAACAGAGGAGACACTTTGTTTCTCTCACTGACTGTAGAGTCACTACTCGCTCGCTCTGAAGATAATCGCCGTCACAAGCCTACAAGCTACGCGGCTAGCAAGCTAAAACCGGCCGAGGCTTGTGTCTGTTTTGTTTGCAGTCTGCGAAATTACAAGACCCGCCCTTCAATCACTACTATTGGCCAGGCATCGAAGGTAACGTAACTCCATTTGTTCAGGTCCTATCCCCTGACCAATCCACTATCCTCACCACTCGCGGTGAAATGCCTAAACCAAACCAATCAGCTGCTTTGTAGGGCGGGACATGGCGTGGCCATAGACAGTTAAAGAAGTGGACTAACAGATCCCGTGGGTCTCTCGATGCGTTACTCGTGCGTTAAAAAAATTATCGGCATTAAAATGGGTTTGCGTTAACGCCGTTAATAACGCGTTAAACTGACAGCCCTAATAAATATAAAATATTCGCATCAGAGCCAGAAAGCTCATTTATGTTGCGTTCGTGGTCATTCATGGTGTGTATTTACCTTAACTACCTTAACTGTTTGTTTCAGGTCCGAAACGTTGATGGCAAAGTGATTCGATTCCACTGTAAACTGTGTGAGTGCAGCTTCAACGACCCCAACGCTAAAGACATGCACCTGAAAGGAAGAAGGCACAGACTCCAATACAAGGTAAGTTAGTCGGAGCATCACTGAGCTGAGTCCTGTCTGACTGGTTATCCAGAGAGACAAAATGAACAGCGTTGAGATGCATACTCTTCCTTCCTTTCTTCGCTTCATCAAAAAGCTACACAGTGGGTTATTTCAGCCATTAACTGACAAGGAGTGAGGTTAACTACGTCAAAATGTTGGCTTCTTAAAGGTGGCGTGTAGAGTTTTTTAACCAACATAGTGTTTTACTATGAGTGGGTCCCCATTTTGTTGCAAACGCGTATTGGATGTAATACACAATCCTAGCAATGGTGTCACACGATTGCACTGATCAACAGGTGGCGGTATCACGCCAAGATACGCAGAGAAGAAGACTTCAAGCTAGTAAACATAGATGGATGTAAACCATGCTGGATTTAAAATACTTGAATGTCTGTTGCAAATGTTTCATGAACAAAATGCACTAAACATGTTGTTAGACCTCTAGAATACACAAGATGCATTTTAGTGAGTAACACTGAATGTAAAAATAACTTGTTTACAAGAAACTCCACGGGGCACCTTTCAATCAACTCATTTTGGCACATTAAATTGTACGAGGTACAATTCCAGTGAACTGTGGCTTTAAGGAGAGGTTTGACTAGAGGAAGACTTGATCTTATCTCTGAAGGTTGCTTTTTAAGAAAAAGCTCAGTTTTTAGGGGTAACAATTCCAGCTTGGAGTGCGTGGAAGACCAACTAGAAAGAAAAGGATTATTTTAAATTGTATCTGGACTAGTGTGAGAGTGGCCTGAGAATGTGCAGGATCCCGTGTGGACTGACATTACATTCCCTTTACATTTATTCTGTTCTCTCTGTAGAAGAAAGTGAACCCAGAGCTTCCTGTGGAGATCAAGCCCAGTAACCGGGCCAGGAAGCTGCAGGAGAGCAAGCTGAAGAAGCAGAAACAGAAGGCGGTGCTGAAGAGACAGCGAGACGATGAGCAGTGCTGGCACATGGAGATGAGGTCAGACTCATGGCCAAAGTTAGTAACTTAAATGTCTTCCTACTTTGACGTAAAACATGTTTCCTTGGTTGGCACAGAATAGACTTAAAAAAAAATGCATTCATACAGGTAATATCAGTGAAGGGGAAGTCCTAAAGCTGAGCAGCTGAGTGTTAGTCTGACGCATGTACACATGGAAAAAAGGGAATGTCTTGCCTCATTTAATAGACTCTCTTCCTGTTTTCTTGTCAATTACATCAGCTTTCTTGCAATTATAGTATAAATACAGTTTCAACAGCCAGAGGAAGTTATATAAATAAGTTAGTTGTGAGGATTTTATTATGAAAGCTGTACAGGCAGATTAAGGGCATTAGGGCAGGGGTCTTCAATGTTTTTTAAACCAAGGATCTTTAACTGAAAGAGAGATGGAGCAGGGACCCCCCTATACATATATTGTATACAATTAAGTTGCATATTAAACTGGACCTACAAAAGCTTGTAGGGCAGCCTAAAGCCTTTACACCTGAACACCAGAATACTAAGCTATTCAAATAATTGTTGGCATGATTTGATAAATCATCTTTTAATGTTACACATAACTGTGGCACAGTGAATCCTTATTAACTGTATCTGTGGATGGCTACCTCAGTGACTACCTATAGGCCAGTAAGCAGAGATTTACAATAATAATATGTTGGATTCATGTTAGGACATTTTCATTTTGGAAAAAACTTTCAAAAATTAACAATAATTTTGGAGGCCCCCCTGCAGTGACTCTGAGGACCCCCTAGGGGCCCCTGACCCCCTGTTGAAGATCCCTGCATTAGGGCATACCAGGCCTGTGCTTTAATAGTTGTTTTACAAGGGGAAATGCCATTTTTATAATCATGGATCAACTAACAACTAACAATGCTTTTGACACTATACCTCTGTATAATAATTACCTTATATCGTCAAAGGTAGATTGCAGTAAATGTTTTGGTAAAGTGCTTGTTTTGATGGTCTACTATGTCTCGTTAATGGCAGCCTTAACATTCCCCTGTGGGAGTAAATGACTTTTAATGAATGCCATTAAAAACTTGTCCTGCAGGCGATATGAGGAGGACATGTACTGGAGGAGGATGGAGGAGGAGCAGATGTATTGGGGGGAGCAGAGGCGCAGGATGGCTCCTCCACCGTTGATGAGCCGCCCTGGTATGCCAGTACCCCCTCTACTGGTGAGCGCCACAACTGCAGTTCTTTTCTGTGTTTTGTGTTGTATGGGGGAAAAAAAACTTGAAGTCCAAGTGTGATCAATCACTTTATTCCCTCCTCCCCCATAAGACTTGTGTGCGTCGGCCAGACTCTCCCGACGACCGTCACATCATGGCTAAACACTCGACCATTTACCCAGTAGAGGAAGAGCTGCAGGCTGTTCAGAGGATTGTCTCCCACTCCGAGAGAGCCCTAAAACTGGTGTCAGACACCCTGCTGGAGAAGGAGACACCAGCTGTTGATACGGCTGCTGCTGAAGGTGGAGATGAAAAAGGGTAAAGAGTGACTTCTGGCAGATAATTCACATTTTTCTTTGGGCAGGTTGGTAATAACGAGGATTAAGGTAGTTGAAGCCAAGGGTAACATACCTTTTATTGCCGAGTAGGTTATAGATAGTTCAGCTAAACTGTTTGTTTCTCATGACAGTGCTGAGAACTCAAGACGGCTGCTAAAAGGTGTGATGAGGGTGGGCATCCTGGCCAAAGGCCTGCTGCTTCATGGGGACAGAAATGTTGAGCTCATCCTGCTGACTGCTAAGAAACCCACCATCTCTTTACTGAAGAACATCGCCAAGCATTTGCCCAAAGAACTGGAGGTAAGGAAACGTCGCCGGTTAATTTAGGACATTGGTTGAAGTTGAGTGAGGGAAGAATTGTGGTAAACTTGGACTTTACAACGTTTTAAGTATTTAAAATATTTTAGGATTCCATGACATACCTGGGTGTGGTATCACAAATAGATAAATTGTAAATTCTGACAAAAATGGCATGAAACTGTTTTCTTGCCAGTTTTATCACTATTAGTTTAATATAATTTAGTCGTATGCAGTAGATTTAAAAAAAAAAAAAAAAAAAGAAGAAGAAGAAAAAAAAGAGGAAATTGTCATCCACTGCCTTATGACTTGTGTCATAAGAGCTGGATACCGAGGGACTGAAAGGTTAAATATAATGGGAACGGGAGGTTTTCACTCTATATATAAAAAAACAAATGAAACCTTGTGATGTGGTAATTGCACTCTCATGTGTTACAACCAAAATACCAACCCAGAAAAATATTCTTCTGTCGAATCACTTCATCCTAGATGGGTTTCTCTCATATGCTAGAGCATCTCACGTATCATTAGTGAACATGCACGGCTGTCTTTCACAGTCAGAAACAACACAGCAGTTTGTATTTGTATGTATTAATGATTAGAATGATTAACCGTGACAGTAAAATCAGTAGAGTTGACTTTGTCATTTTAGCTTGCTGTGGATGTACGTACACTACCACTGTTTTGGTGTTTCCGAACTGCCACCCTGTAAAGTTAATTGTGAGTCCGTTTGTTATTAGAGGACTGTTTTCTGCTACATCTTAGAAATGCTGTGTGGTTTCTAGTTGTTCACAAATGACTGAACTGCCCCTAGCCTAAAGAGAAAAACTCATTTGAATATTTTTTTTTATTTTTTATTAATTTGCTGGCATTTTCTCCTCAAGACAGAGGATTGCCACCAGGTACAAGGTTGTGATGTGTTGCAATTGCTCACTCTTCCTCCCTCCTGCTTTAGCTGTAATGAGTGTTGCATTAAAGGTGCTTTTGACTGATCTTTAGATTCACTGCCTGGTTATGACACCTGAATCCTACAGAGTGAGATGGGGCTTTTATCTTCTTAAACTTCCCCATTGCTTTCCTAAATATTACATTTACAAAGATGTAGTGAATTGTTGGGAAATATATTTATGGTAATGTCACAGACCCTGTGACTGAAGGTAAACTACTTTTGAGAGAAAGTAAATTGCACAACCCAAAGTTAAACACATAACAGTATTGCCCTGTAACCTCGCCAAACAAGGCTATTATTTGCCCCCTACACCCCTCCTCCTCTGTAGTGAGTAATCCCAAGTGTCCTTTTAACCGGCAGACATTTTCTGAAGATCAGTATGAGGTGCAGGCTCACCCTGAGGAGGCGAACATCGTGATATTTTCAAGCAAGGAGCCCAAAATGCAGGTGACCATTTCTCTCACCTCGCCGCTGATGAGGGAGGACCCTGCTACTGAGAAGGAGAAGCAGGCAGGAGGAAAAGCGGCTGAGAAAGGTTAGAGAAGCCAAAGCTTTCAGTACCAGACGACCAAATGTAAGCGATGTGTGTAATGCACTTAAATATATATATATATAAATACCCCTTGCTCCATCCTTCCAACCACAAAAAGCCTACATTTTTAGGCTAAAAAGCTCTTAAAATTACACAAAATGAGAGGTGGGACTTGTAACCAAGGCCACGTTCATAGTAGTTTTTTTTTTCTTTAACCCCTAAAAAGATTTAACTCACACATTCATTTGTCCCACTTTTTTTCATTTCCCCCATGTTTTGCAGTTACAGTAGTCCCCGATTTCTTCATTTCTTTTCCACAACATGGGAATCAAAAGCCGGGCTCTCCGACCTTTCTGTGCCACTAGGGTGTGTGTTTATCTTGTGAACACATGCTCAGATAAAACCTTTGGGAAACTATAATAATAGACTGAAGGTGATGATCGGTGTTTAGATAATGCCCAGGGATGAAAATGCTTCAAATGGTGATGCTATTTATTTTATTTATTTATTTTTTTTAATCCTTATTTCTAGACTTGACACAAGTTTAGCTTCTTGTTGCATTATGGTCACAATACCTACAGTGTGAGGGGATTTTGAGGTCCAGAGACTTCCCATTCCCTCGTCTCTCATCCCTGCATCATACTGTGGCATTATCAATGAAGAGGTGTTGGAGTGTCATTTTATCGCCTCACAATGATCAGTATTTGAAAGAATAAGATGACATCAGTACATCCATTATCACTCTCTCTCTCTCTCTCTCTCTCTCTCTCTCTCTCTCTCTCTCTCTCTCTCTCTCTCTCTCTCTCTCTCCCCCCCCCCCCCCCCCCCCCATTTAACAATAAAGGTAATATTGTATTGGTAATATTGGTATCATTGTGTTGCAAACACTCCTCCACCTGCTCTAATAACTGTCAGTATTTTAATGTGTTTTTCCCATTTTAGAAAACATGGTAGAGATGTTTTCTGTGGCCGTTGTCTTTTATTTTGTAACTTTTGTTTGGGTTTGTTGATCAGTGCCCCTACTTCTGTATCAGCAGACCTAGGCAAGCCAATGGCTGATCTGAAGACCACACTTATTTACATACCACTAAGAATAGAAACATTAAAGGAACCAGGTTGCCCATGTTTATTAAGCTTTTTAGAGGAGGAAACCCCCTCTTGTTCATTTTCAGGGGCTCAGCTGCTGCTAAATCAAAAGTCCCCTCTCTAAGAGGCATGATAAATATGGGTCTTTGATTCTAAGTGGTATGGTAGTGTAGACTTCAAAAAAGTGGCTTTGTTTTTGTTATGCATTTCCCCTGTAAGAAAGCTAATGTCCTCTGCTGTTGCTACAATTCTAGTGAACATAGAAGTGTGGAAAGTCCCAAGGCTGATCTTGAGAAATATTCCACATCACAGTCATCAGTAACCACATTGAATGTTTTGGACAAACCTGTCATTTGTAATTGACTTTACAGTCTTGTAAATGTCTCTTAAATGTGTCCTCAAACAGCCCACAAACTATTTAATTAACATCTAAATCCGACACAAGC
Organism: Gymnocephalus cernua; assembly: GCA_023631565.1. Lineage (NCBI taxonomy): Eukaryota > Metazoa > Chordata > Actinopteri > Perciformes > Percidae > Gymnocephalus > Gymnocephalus cernua. Next base: position 21,767,847 of record CM042432.1, on the reverse strand, counting down.
ATTATTCTTTAAACAAACATTACCATTTTTAGTACTACTAATTAGGTTAATCCTGGGCTTTGTCATGTAGATCTGACTTTCACTGGTTTGCTTTTTGATGTTGACATTGTCTGAAGGGATATGAATATGAAGGGAAAGAAGTATCCTTGCTCTTGTGCCTTTTATCTGCTTAAGAAGTTTCCTTTCAAACATTATTGCAGAAGAGTAACGGGAACCATCGCTATCTATGCAAAATAGGTTCAATCAAATGATGTAGAATGAGAGCATCAAAAGGAATAAAGTCTGTGTTTCATGATCAAAAGTTGTAGAAAATTATTTTTTTGGATCTGAAGCTCAGCTGCTCAAACTGTTTCAGTCAGGCTCTTGTGCAAAATCAGATGCAAAAATGAGGAAATCCACAACACTGAGTTTATTATAGAAAATGCTACAAGTCTTAATGTAAGCAGCTTAAAATGTTAAATTATTGAATAATTACAAATTCCTTGCACAAAATGCTTTAGTGGTGTGAAGGAAGCCACATCTGACATGGTTTAGATTTCTTTGTGTTAATTGTGGGGAAAAAATGTCAAAAGATGGGGCTCAATGATCAGTTCCTGAACTGGAGAAATGTTACAAAATGGTTTAGAGATGTCAAGAGTGATAAGACAGCATTATAGGAAGAAGGACACAAGGATTTGACTTAATAGATGAAACGTTTTTTAATGCGCCTTTCTCAGAGCACACATTTTGACTTGTGATAGCATGAAAACGACGAACGATTGCTCCGTTTCATTTTAAGTGAACCAGCATGCTCAGTGCCAGCGCCCTGAAACTGACACGAATGGACATTATTTATGTTATTAGTCACACTTGAGTTTAACAAGTCAAAATGTCTCTTAAGAGAAAGATGCACTCACGCAGATGATAATGGTGTCCACATTTAAAGACACTATGAAATCAATAGGTCTTTGTGGTTTAGTCACCTTAAACTAAATATAAACTTATATATAAACTTTTTTTGCATGAGTTTTTGTGACCTCCCACTCAAAGAATACCTCGGTAAAACACGTAAACTTCCATATTCAATGGTCACGTTTTCCTTTTCTCTCTCATATCGTTATTTTTTTCACAAAACAAACTGAAACCAACGAGTCTCAAGGAAGTGTCTGGTCACACGAGATAAGTGCGACTACGTCAACAGTAACAACACTTACTATGTGTTGCCGTCATCATTTGGGTTCTGCATTAGTTTGACTGTGAGTCATGAGCTTGTGCATGCTATCTCCTCCAGGTGTGGCTGAGAAGGACCCCACTGATCTTCTGAATAAGAGAAAATGTCTGGAATACCTGGCTGCTCTCCGTCACGCCAAATGGTTTCAGGTAAAAAGCGCCACATGCATGTGATAATGACCACAAAAATCCTGGTAGGTGTGGTTTAAGTTGTATGAAAAAGATTTCTAAACGTGCGGTCATCATCTCTTCAGTTCTTGAGAGTTCTACTCACAAAACAGGTTTATAGTTTTGAGTATAATCACAAATGTTTTTACTGTGCCTTTTTTCAAATATGCACATTTAAAGTCACCAGTTAAATTATATAGTGACATTGTCAGAAGTCCAGTCTATCTAAACTAATTAAAAATAATAATACAAATATCTGTTTCTCTTCCTGTCATGAAGGCTCGTGCCAACGGGCTGCAGTCTTGTGTGATCATCATTCGGTTGCTGAGAGATTTATGTCAGCGGGTTCCCACCTGGGGGAAGATGCCCGGCTGGGTAAGAGGCTTCAACTGTCTTATGTTTTTTGATTTTCTTTTTTTTTTTTTTTTTTTTTGGAAGGGGGGTAGGGGCATTCAACCTTCTCCTAATAAGGTTGTATTTAATATTGTGTCATCTCTCCAAGCACACATGCATTGTTGAACATTTGATTTGAACCGTTTCCCTAAATTTCCGTCCTCTTTTTGTATGTCTTGTCTCTCCTGGTGCCGTCTATTTGAGAACAATAACATAAACAGTATATTCACATACATTCATAGCTCTATCAGCGCTGAGTCAATGCTGTATCTGTATCTTGTGTGAGGTGACTTTTATACACACCAAATAGCTTGACGAGGTTATTTTTTTTATGAAGAGTCAGGACTGGTGGAGGACTACCTACTGTATAAGGGTACTTCAGTCCACTGTCTGAAGTGTCTTCTCCCTCCAGGCGATGGAGCTGCTGGTGGAGAAAGTGATCAGCAGTGCTGCAGGCCCGCTCAGCCCAGGAGAGGCCTTGCGCAGAGTCCTGGAGTGCATCTCCACAGGCATCCTGCTGCCAGGTCAGGCAAACATGTTAATGAGATTTGAATACGTAGATTATTTCACAGGATACAGAACTTGTATGACTTCCGAGAAAAAGACACTTGTTTCATGTAATTTTCTTGTCTACCGTGCCTCCCTCTGGTGCTACGCAATCAGCTTGTGTCAAACTTGAACCTTTTGAGAGGATTCACTATTTACTGCCTCTGATGAACTGACGTCTATTATTACTCATTACATTAATTACAATACATACATAATCACACTTGCATGTTAACGTGTTTCTCCTCCCCTTACTCAGATGGGCCAGGGTTGATGGACCCCTGTGAGAAAGAGACAACAGATGCTTTGGGAAGCATGATGCTTCAAGCCAGAGAGGACATCACTGCCAGTGCACAGGTACCCAGACACAGCATGTATGCCATGGCCACTGAAAAGTCTAGATTCTGATGGGGTGGAAGGTGTGGATTCACTTTTAGTAACTGGACAGCATAACGGGACACAGTTGTTTGCTTTTCAGTTATGAGTTGATGAGCCAGTATTAAACTGTGGGTAAAGACCGCAACAGTGTGAGGTTTAAGCTAACGAGCTTGGTGAGGGTTATTTGTGAAACCACCACCAGAACCATGCAAATTGAATTTCAAGCGCGTTTGATTTTTGGTGAATCCACTAACGGTCAGAGGAGGAAAGAGGGGACTTTTTAATAATAACGCTATCCACAGTGAAGCTGGTAGTCTGCTTCTGGGGGACAGCTGCGGGGGAAAGGAGAGGACCACAGCCTTTTGTTGCGTGGCTCTCTCTCACCTCGTTTCCCGTGTCCCTCCATAACGCTACAAAGCAACATTTCTCATTCCTGTTTTCTCTGGTTCCAGCATGCTCTGCGGCTGCTTGCTTTCCGCCAGATCCACAAGGTTCTGGGCATGGAGTCTCTGCCAGCGTCCAAGGCCAGCGCTCGCAACCGGAAGCGTCGACGGGACGGCAGCGAAACGGGCGAAGGGGAGGGGGAGGGCAAAAAAGACAAGAAGGAAGAAGCAGAGAGTGCTTGACCTCTGCCTCCAGAGTGGAGGCCTTTGCTTGTTGGTAGACTGGTAGAATGTCACATCTTTCAACTTTTCTTATCTTGAAAACAATCTTAACACGCAGCTATACACATATGAATATAACTGACTGTACACGTTACATGTCTACCCTTGAATTAAGAGGAGTAATGTGTTGGGGGGGAGAAAACAGAAGCTTAAGAATATGTACTGCAAATCCTTCTCGTATAGTAATTTCCCGCAGATTAAGTGTCTTTTAAAGTTTGCAGAGAAAATTGGCTTGGTAAGAAATCATGAAAATGAATGATTGCATCATTCCATTTCAGTATAATTGCAAACTACTGCTGACCACCCCTCTCTTGTTTATTCCCAATAGTTAAACCACCATCAACTACAATATTGTTTTATAAGATGTTGAAAGCCTCCAGTTAAATCATCAGAACCTTAGCAAGCTTTTTTCCCAGTAGGGTCTGAACTGGACTGCTTGAGTCAGGACTCGCTGAACTAACGTTGGTGCATGACATTTGTACACTAAAATGTTTTTCAGTCTGTGTTCAACAAACAAAAAGATATGGGTTCTGGTTTAGAAGCTTTGAAAATGAGAAAGATTACTGTTTAAGATGTACACACCTACTGTACTGTGATCTTCATTGTGCCTAAGATGAAACATTAGAATAGTGTGAAGGTCCTTCCTAAACTAAACACTCCCTCTAAAGTCTCCCGTTTCAACATTTCCTCCTCATGCATTTTGAAATTGTGTTACGTTTGAGTTGTGAAATTCTAAGGTCCTGCATTACACCTTAAAGACGAGACTACAATAAAATAAATTCCCCTTGGAAACATGTCAATAAGGTTTTGCGAGAAATGTACAAAGAGAGATTCTCTGTTTTGTGAGGTTTTTCTGTGGAGGTCACTGGAAAGTAAATGTCTCTCTTGAGGAGAGAGAATTCTTATGTTGCACAGTCTGTAGCATGCTGAGGGAATGAAGCACTTAAGAAATGACAATGTTACTGTATGCAGCCATCGTTTTATCATTTGAATAATATCCCTGCTAACCTTTTTTTCTTCCAGAGTATGGTTGGCAGAAGAGAGAAGCTTTAGTCCGACTGAATATCTGTTATGATCATCATAATAACAATTATAATCATAATATAGTCCTTTGACTTTCTTCCTTGTGCCTGCATCATGTTGTGTATTACAGATTAAGGGGTACATTTATGAGTTGTTTTTTGTCAGGTTAATATTGTAATGACATTATTTCACAAAGATGTAGGACAGGGAAGGGACAGTTGCACAACTCTTTGGCTTAAAAGTTGATGTGATGAGAGCATTATTGTGCCGTTTTTAGTTTGATTTTCAATTATCAAGAGCATCATAAGTATTGCTTATTTTATTTCTGAAGGATGTTGCAATCTATTTTGTATTGTTTAAATGGAAAGTGTGAACGTTGCTGTCCTTATATGTGAATGTCTTTGTAGTGTTGCCTAAAATTAGGGGAAATATATTAAAACACTTTTAAGCCATTTGTGTCCTGGGTTGTGTTGTCTCTCCATCACTGCACATTCTAAACAACTAAACGCTTTCTACAACTTTAAGAAACATTATTTTTAACAGGGGAACACATGTCACGTACAGCGTCACTTCTTGCGTCCCTTAATGTAATATGAACCGCATTTTCCAAAATATCGAGGAAGTGGTCTGGCAAATATCAGCGCTCGCTCCACAGCTGTAGTACATGTCTGGGAAATGAATATGGACAGTATCGGTTCCTGCTTAGTAGTTTTTAATGAAATTTGGAGAGAAAATGCCACCGCTGTATGAGACAAAGGCGATTTCGAAGTCTTCTTCCTCCAGTTAACGGACCGAGCTGTCCTGAAGAGGAAGCAGTCAGCATCTGTCCAGAGAGCCGCAGGTACTGAAAGATTCATGTCGACAAGAAACCAGACTGAACAAGCTGCCCGGGGCGTTTTACTTTGAATGTATGCGACAGGAGCAGACAGGAACAAAGCTGTCAACATCCTGCTATAACCGCTAACAATTCATTTTGCTTTATTGTATTTTTGGCTCCCTGTTACCTCGACAACAGCTACTCTTTATGTCTCTATTAGACATCATTTTATGTTTTTATTTAATTGTATGTTATAGTTCTGAGATATTTCTCTCCTGGACAGGTGTTCAACACAAAATTCTCCAACCCTCCAGCCCTGCTCATGACAAAGGTATGTACTATGATTCATAATATTATATTATAATATTCCTTATATTATAATATAAAGCAAACTACTTAATTTGCTTTAAGTAAATTCACTTTAATCTCTATTGTGTTGTTTTTTTGTAAAGCATGGGGCTGTTGAGAATTGATATTCAAGGATAGAAAAAGGGATATTGCAGCAACACTGTTCCCATAAATGACTTATATATATATTGTCTTTGAAATGTGTCAAATATTTATAACAAATGTCTTGAATTATAAATTCCGTTCTTTTGTCACATAAACACAAAATAATGCACATTAAAATAGTTACCAAGCCATAAATTACTCAAAACATTCTTTAATTATTAATATATATATATATATATATATATATATAATATTCTATTATTATAATTTATAATTATTATAATTTAGCTCAAAATGTTCCACCATGTTAGGTCTATAGACCAATATAAACCAGTCCACCCATAAGGATTATAATTTGAGTGCCTAAGATTGGTCAGTGTTTTGGTTAAACATGTCACTATTCTTGTATAATGCAAAAAACATGAAAAGTCTTATTTTTCTCCAAAACTTATGAGACCGAAATGTTGCTGCATAACAGAAATGACCCATATGATTAATAATTTAAAAAACAACTACAGTCTGAAGTCATTCAAGACAGCTGAATATTGTTAGAATAAAATGTTGGCTGTAGGCTGTGAGAGGGTTTTTAAACAACTGATTCCATGTACAGTTCTCATTGGTCAACCATGGAGCATAGTCTTGTGAGTGCAGTACTACATGTGAGTACTGTATAAAAAAGGATAAAATTGGGTAACGTTATAGCTAAGGCAAAAGGTTTTTCTTTCCACGTTATTTTGGGGGTCCCTAAATTCCTAATGATTTCCGACGTAGTTTCTTGGTACGACTCGTGATTTGGCAGAGATTATAGATAAAATAGAGACATTGTGAAGTTGGTACACCTCCAACTTAAACTTGAGTCTTTTAGTCAGTGCTGCTGAACACGCAAACGTGCAATTTCTTTACTGACAATTGAATTGAATTGAACTGAAATGTCTTTAACGTCCCCAAGGGGCAAATTGGTTCACAACAGGTAGCCAACACATACACATTTACACAAAAACACATAAAAACATGAAATAATAAGTAGATAAGAACATAAATACACATGTACACTATACTTAAATAAATGAAAATAATATGTGTTGTGACATGGGCAGGGATGACCTATAGTGTGTTGAGAAACCCAACAGCTGATGGTACAAATGATCTCAGGTATCTGTTAGACCTGGCACGTTTTTGTGACAAGCACAGATATTCAGCAGGAAGAATAACATTTTTAATAATTAATGAATCATTAAAGGTATTTACTTGGGTTTAAATGAAACAGTTCTTTAAAGATAATTCCTAGAAATGAACAATGACTAAATAACAGCTTTGTTTCTATTTTCCCGATTGTTAAATATACCAAATAATTACATAGTTCTTTAAAGGGATGAGCCACCGTTTGTTGAAATAGGGTTCATCACGGTCTCCCCTAGCTGTAGATAGGTGGGCCAACGCATTTTTTGTGCATGCATTGTTTTAGTCCGGTGCAACACCGGCAGCACTGCCGCTAGTTAGCTTAGCATAGTGAATGGAATCCTATGTTGCCGGTTAGCATGTTGTGAGTAAAAGTGAGCCAACAAAAGACAAAAAGACAACCTAATTGCATGCACTAAGCCAAAAAATGTGTTGGCCGGTGCCTCTCTTATTATTATTATTATTATTATTATTATTATTATTATTATTATTATTATTATTATTATTATTCTGCTCCTGCAGATGAGCTGGGCTGCCAGTACACAGTGTGTAGCCAAGGGGGACCACAGGAAACCAAAACCTGGAGAACTGACTTTCTACAAAGGAGACATCCTCACTATTGTAGACACAAGCACGGTACTGTCATGTTTAAAAGCAGCTATAGATAGTGTTTGTTCAGAGTCCTTGGGTGTTTTTTCTACCATTTGACCCAAGACTTTGCTCTTTACTAGAAGAAGGGATATTACAAGGCCAGACACAACACCACCGGAGAGGAAGGACTCATAAACGCCTCCAATGTGCGTGAAAGAGAGGCTCTGCGTGTCGACCCCAGCCTCAGCCTCATGCCGTAGGTCTCCTCTTCTCTCTCAGTTTTGCACTTTTTTTTTTTTTTGCATCAGTAGAATGCAGCCATGTTTGCATACAGTAAACACAAGCAGTGTGACTGTCACATGGGGGCACATTGGTTTCTGACTTTAGCTGCTGCCTTGGTCAATCTTGAAAACGTATCTTGTGACTACACAGTGTGGGTTCGACGTGCAAACAAACATTGTCAGTATTAATCACTCCAACTTCCTTTTTTGGTATGTAAACTCCTGACATGTTTTCACCTCCTGTCTGTTAGGACATTTGTATCTGTAAGATATTTCGGACTTATGAAACAGATGTTTTTTATGTGTCTCACCCTGTGCCGTCTTTCACTAGTTGGTTTCATGGGAAGATCTCGGGTCCAGACGCGGTGTGTAAGCTGCAGCCAGCCGAGGACGGCCTGTTCCTGGTTCGAGAGTCCATTCGCCATCCCGGCGACTACGTCCTGTGTGTCAGTGTCTCGGGAGATGTTGTCCATTACCGGGTCATTTATCAGGACAACAAGCTGACCATCGACAACACACAGTATTTCTACAACCTCATTGACATGATAGAGGTAAGAGGCTCTTGGTTCTTGGTTAGATTCAATCTAAGTTGTGTAATTCTATGTGGGCAGGAAAAATATAGCTACAACATGCACAAAATCCCTGAAGATCTTTCATGTGAAGGTGAAAGGAACCCTACACATATTGCTCCTAGTCTAAATGTACATTATGTAGCAAGTCAATGTCATTTAACAGATCCATGGGTACTTTCTTACTCAGAATTCAGAATAGGGATTTCTGGCACACCTATTTTCAAGGGGCATAGGCAAGAGAAGAGGTCAAAACTCCAGCAGCCCTTGTATTATAAAACAACTGCATTGTGTGAACAAAACATTTCAGCTTGTGGCCTTCATCAGATTTATCCAAATTAAGCCCACGAGCTGAAACACATAGGTCTTATAATAAAGTAGGGCTGGGCAATATATCAAAATGATATCAATATGAGACTAGATATTGTCTTAGATTTTGGATATCTTAATATCGTAAGTGTTGTCTTTTCCTGGTTTTAAAGGTTGCATTACAGTAAAGTGATGTAATTTTCTGAACTTATCAGACTGTTCTAGCTGTACTATTACTTTACCGACTTAGTTATTGTATCTACATTACTGATGATTATTTATCTAAAATCTAATTTAAATCTAAATCTAATATTTTGTTAAAGCACCAATTGTCAACCCTACAATATCGTTGTGCAATTGACATTAAAGGACATTAAATGGAAGAAATAGCTGAACTAAATTGATAATTATTTACACTGCAACATCTGGCTGAATTCTGAGTGAAGAGGTCAAAACTCCAACAAAACTTGTAGCATAAAGAACAACTTTATTATAGGGCTGGGTGATAAGGAAAAAATCAGATTACACAATATTATTGACCAAATACCTTAAAGGGTAACTACCGTTTTTTCAACCTGGGCCCCATATTCCCATGCATGTGTATCTCATAGACTGATGTGACCAAAAATCTTTGAATTTGGTCCAGTATTGAGCGAGATTGCAATGACAGGCCGGCGCAAACCGAGCTGCAATGTAACCTAATGGGGCAATTGTGGAGCCTTGCTTTTTGTAATAAAAGTTTTTTTTTTCTGCTGACAGATTGTTATTAAAATTGTCTCACAAAATAATTAATCTCATGACGTGACTTTTTGTCTGAAGACAGTGAGAGCCTATGATTTCTGTAGCCTACTCCGTAACAACAGACTACCTGAAGGCCTTTTTCTCATCTCGCGTTCCACTCTCCTCACCGCTGTCTTCGGACAAAAAGTCACATCCTGAGATAGATAATGTTGTCAGACACAATCTGATCCTGTCAGTGCAAAAAAGAAATCACTTTTATTAGACAAAAAGCAAGGCTCCACAATTGCCCCATTAGGTTACATACATACACAAATGTCAACCTCATGGTGGCACTGGTCAGAAAAAGTCACGGGAACACCAAAGTTAGTAGGACCCATCCTCTGGAGATCATGAATGTCTGTACAAACTTTAAAGGTAATTGACCAAAGACCAGCATGGCTAAAAGTCACCCTAATGTTCACACTTATGCCGTAACTTGTGACCAGGTGTCACAAATAGACAATTCCTCGTCTTAAAGGGGTTGGGAACCAAGGCACTCTAATGGCGTTTTTCCACTGCTAGTACCAGCTCGGCTTGGCTCGACTCGACTCAGCCGTGGTTTCACGTCCTCCTTTTTCCATTGCAGATTTAGTACCGCCTCATGCGTGAGGTGAGCGTGGCTGGCGCCTTAGGAAACTGCCGTGACCTAACGCGACACACACAAAGAACGTTGAAGCCGTGTTGTTGTTTCTACAGCCAGAAGACACATTTTTTGTTAAATGAAGCTGGAGGCAGCAAAAAAAACACAGGTGGCGAAACTATTTAAAAATAGTCGGTTGCTTTCACGTCACCTTTTGGTATCGGCTCGGCTCGCTTGGAACCTCGGCGGAGGTGGTACTAAAAAAAGTACCTGTTAGCAGGTACCAGGTACTTTTTTTCGTAATGGAAAACCAAAAAAGACGAGTAGAGTCGAGGAGAGTCGAGCAGGTACCATGTAATGGAAAAGTGCCATTATACCTGCTGTATTTATAGCCAACGTGTTTGTCAGCCTGATAACCCATCAGCATAACTGACACCAGTGTAAAAATACATACTTCATGTGTCAAAATTAAGAAAAGACGGGAAAACACATGAAGCACAGCCCTTTTTATGGTTTATCTTTATTTGTCCTGTGAGAGTGCGTTATGCTTTGCTGCAGTGAGGTTTCTAGATAGGCTCCACAGAGATGGCCAGCTCCCGTTCAGCACCGTCTTATCAGCAAGCCACAGATGACTTCAGGCCTGAGTCAGACCGGCTGTTACACTCCTGCGAGGAAACAGAGGGAGGACATCCAGATGTATATTTGGGATATATCATGTTATAGATGCTCTTTTGCTGGCAGACTGCTGACAATATAAAACTAGGCTCTGGTGTGTCACTGTATCATGTTTTACTTGTGTAATTTAATTCAGCTGCCGATATGACCTATATTTAGCTATTTCATGAGAAAAACTTCACCACATAATATATGTATAGATACTCTTCAGTTTCAGTTTAATGTCTCTGTTTCCTGACGACAAAACAGAAAGCATCAAGGGGCAGCGTTATACTCATTGTTCTTTTTGTCAAACCACAGTCCTTACCGGTGTTCAAAAGGCTTCCTGAATACTGCAGAGGTGTTAATTTTATCTGTCATAGTTTCGAGCTTATTATACTCTTTAGAGCTAGAGAAAATAATAATGAATTATCCTTGTGGACGTACCAAATTAAATTACAGATATTACAGATATAAAAAAACATCTACTATAAGTAAGTAAATATCTGCTGTTGTTGTTAGGGCTGGGCAAATATTGCAATATTTTTGACCAAATACCTCAATATCGATATTGTAGGATTGACAATTGGTGCTTTCACAAAATATTCATACAATGAGATTTGTGATGAATAATCATGAGTTATTCATCACAAATCATTGTCGCGGGTGACTTCAACCACTCAAATTTAAAGACTGTACTGCCTAAATTCCATAAAAATGTATCATGCCCCACAAGAGGAGAAAAGATTTTAGACCAAGTTTTCACTAATGTAGCTGATGCATACAAAGCTGCTACTCATCAAATGTGTGAAACCAACAGTAAGGACTGTCAAAGTGTGGCCAGAGGGCGCTTACTCTGCACTTCAGCAGCGTTTTGGAAACACTGACTGAAGAGTGTTCGCAACTCAGGCCACCCACAACTCCCACACTGACATTGACTCATATGCCTCCTCCTTTCTGGACTGTATCAACTCTCACATTAACAGTGTCACCACCCTCAAACGGATTACCACTTTCCCTAATCAGAAACCATGGATGAACAGTGAGGTCAGACTCCTGTTGAAGGCACGTTACATTGCATTCAGATCAGATGATGCTCAAGCCTATAACTCATCCAGGGCTAACCTGAATAGGGGCATCAAAAAAGCCAAGCATCAACCACAAGCTAAGGATTGAGGATCACTTCAAGAACAACTCTGACCCCTGATGCATGTGGCAAGGCATCCAGGCCATCACAGACTACAAAGTTACCAACTTTGTAGTCACCGATACTTCCTTGCCTGATGAACTGAACCACTTCTTTGGCCGCTTCGATCGGGACAACAAGAAGGTGGCCATCAAGGCTGTGGTCTCTGCAGATCACCAAAATGCAAAAAAGCAAGGCTCCACCATTGCCCCATTAGATTACATACATACACAAATGTCAACCTCATGGTGGCGCTGGTCAGAAAAAGTCACGGGAACACCAAAGTTAGTAGGACCCATCCTCTGGAAATCATGAATGTCTGTAGTACCGCCTCATGCGTGAGGTGAGTGTGGCTGGCGCCTTAGGAAACTGCCGTGACCTAACGCGACACACACACAGAACGTCAAAGCTGTGTTGTTGTTGCCACAGCCAGAAGACACATTTTGTGTTAAATGAAGCTGGAGGCAGCAAAAAGGGTGGCGAAACTATTTAAAAATAGTCGGTTGCTTTCACGTCACCTTTTGGGGAGAGGGAGCTGACTGCACTTCAGCATCGTTTTGGAAACACTGACTGAAGAGTGTTCGCAACTCAGGCCACCCATGACTCCCACACGGACATTGACTCATATGCCTCCTCCTTTCTGGACTGTATCAATTCTCACATCAACCCCATCATTATGAAGTGCTTCGAGAAGCTAGTCCTGGCCCATCTCAAAACCTGCTTAACACCTTCACTGGACCCCTTCCAATGAGCCTACAGTCAGAACAGGAGCACAGAGGATGTCATCTCTACGACACTTCACTCTGCCCTGTCCCACCTTGACAATAGCAACACCTATGTGAGAATGCTGTTTATTGACTTTACTTCAGCATTCAACACCATCATCCCCTCCAAACTGATCACTAAACTCAGTGAACTGGGCACCAATACCACCCTCTGTAACTGGATTCTGGACTTCCTAACCAACAGACCTCAGTCTGTTAGGTTAGATAATCCCACCTCCTCAACCATCACCCTGAACACCGGCGTACCACAGGGATGTGTGCTGAGCCCTCTCCTCTACTCCCTCTTCACCTACGAATGCACACCTGTACATGGCTCTAACAACATTGTAAAGTTTGCAGACGACACTACGGTGATCGGTCTCATCAGCAACAACGATGAGACGGCCTACAGGGAGGAGGTCCAGCACCTATCATCGTGGTGCACTGACAACAACCTGGCTCTCAACACCAAGAAGACCAAAGAGCTCATTACGGACTTCAGGAAGTCTAAAGCTGGCACACACACCCCCATTCTCATCAACGGGACTGAGGTGGAGCGTGTCACCAGCTTCAAGTTTCTGAGTGTCCACATCTCTGAGGATCTCTCTTGGACCCTCAACACCTCTACTCTGATCAAGAAGGCTCACCAGCATCTCTTCTTTCTAAGGAGACTCAAGAAGGTCCACCTGTCTCCTCAGATCCTGGTGAACTTCTACCGCTGCACCATCGAGAGCATCCTCACCAACTGTGTCACAATTTGGTATGGCAACTGCTCTGCCCATGACCGGAAAGCACTGCAGAGGGGGGTGAAAACTGCCCAACACATCACCGGTTCCTCACTCCCCTCCATCGAGACCATCCAAGGCAAGCGATGCTTGTGTAAGGCGCGCAGCATCATCAAAGACTGTTCTCACCCCAACCACAACCTGTTCACCCCACTCGCGTCCGTGAGGTGTCTCAGGTCTCTCCACACCCGTACCAGCAGGTTCAGAGGAAGCTTCTTTCCTGCGGCTGTCACCCTACTGAACTCTTGCTCTGCATCCCACAATTGAACCTACTAAGCCACCTATCTATACTTGTATATTGCATTGCACTTTTCTGCTTGTTTTTGCACTTCTGGTTGGACGCACACTGCATTTCGCTGTCTTTGTACTTGTACTCTGCACAATGACAATAAAGTTGAATCTAATCTAATCTAATCTAAAAAAATCTGTTTCTTAAGGCATTTAAGGTTGCTCCACATTGAATACTTGACTTGGCTGAGTATTGCTTATTGCTATTACTGCTCAGTCTTTTCATTGGTGTCACTCAGTATCTGGTGGTGCAGTTATCTAAGATGGAAAAGGCAAATAATAGAACAGCTAGAACAGTCTGGTAAGTTCACAAAACTACATCACTTTACTGTAATGCAGCCTTTAAAACCAGAAAAAGACAACACTTATGTCATATTACGATATTGCGATATCCAAAATCTAAGACAATATCTAGTCTCATATCACAATATCGATATTATATGGATATATTGTCGGGCCCTAGTTGTTGTGTGATTCCATCTTTGCAGTTCTACTCAAAGAACAAAGGGTCCATCGCTACAACTCTTCTGAAGCCCAAACAAAAACAAGGAACCAAGTCAGCTGAGTTGGAGCTGTCTAAATGTAATGTCAAGAAAATTTTAACAATACAGATCAAATATAATAATAATGATGATGCAAGCATGTAGTGTTACGTGTCAGGTTTACAGTTCATGTCCCTCTCCTCACCAGCTGGATGGCTGCTGGACATTACGAAGCTCAAACTGGGAGATAATATTGGAGAGGGAGAGTTTGGTGGTGAGCTTTTATTTTATTATTATTTTTATTATTTTATTTTATTTGATATACTCTCCTTATTATCTTTGTACCCTCACAACATTTATAATGAAAAAAATCAATCAAACCTTTACAAAAAAATAATAATTTTGTCTTAGTACAGATGTATTCTGATGGACAATTACTGTGTGATTTTCACCTCCAGCTGTTTATGAAGGAGACTATATGGGCCAGAAGGTGGCAGTAAAGACCATTAAATGTGACGTCACAGCACAGGCCTTCCTGCAGGAGACCACGGTCATGACGTGAGTCTGAAGATTCCCTAAATTTGAATGTTTTCACATTTTGTCAAAACACCTGATGAACTGGGAATTAATTACTAATAAAAACCAGCCCTTACTGAGTTTTCTCAATGAAAATTAACTATTTTTGGCTTATTTTGCAACTGAGCATACCATTTTGAATCAAATGTAACTTGTTAGTTTTTTTTTTATTTCAGCTGTCAGTGTCTTTAATGTGGATTCACTTCTTCCAGGAAGCTCCAGCATAAAAACCTGGTGCGATTGTTGGGGGTCATTCTTCACAAAGGACTTCATATTGTTACAGAGCTCATGGCTAAGGTACAGTGAGTGAACACATCATTCAACAGTGGTTCTCATTTGGTAAACAAAACGTGATTATACTAACAACTGGTAACAAGAAGAAGAAAAAAGGTAACATAGTGAATGAATAGAAGACGCCTTGTTACAACACGTAATGAAGCAGAAAATAAAATCACATATAGTAAGTGAAACAACTATATGTAAAGTAATTTCAGACATCAAGAAGAGTCATTGGTGGGAAGCATCTCCTAAACAGCAGCGAGGCAGCCTCTAAACAGAAAGCTGGACTCACCAGCTATGAATACATCATCTGTTTTTTTCTGCAAATTCCCCACCAGCAGCCAGTGAGAAAAAAATAGTTAAGCTGGGTTTAGTAGTTCATGAGGGTTGTTTTACTTTCTGGGTAATCAAGTTATCTGGACACCTCCTGGAGGATAGACAGAGAGGAAGGGAGGCACTCAGATAACTGCAGGTTTTCACTGATTGTGTGTTTCCTTGTAATTTATGTACTGAGGTGAGTAAATGGCTTTGTGACTATTTGCTTGTTTTATCTCAGGCTAGTGTTTGCATGCGTTCCAAAAACAATTACAGACTGTCCTGCTACCACTTGGAACCACTACTGATGCAGTGGTATGCCAATGATGGCAATGCAGCTTTAAGGAGTAGGAGTCAGAGTTCCTTTTCTGATTAATGACATTAGGCCAAAATCCAGAAGCTCATTGTGGTTGCTTGTGGTGCTAAATAATTAGTTTAGCTCTGGCTTAATGCATTAGCAAACCAAAAAGGTGTTTCTGTCTACGTGTAGTATATCTCATAAAAATAAAACTAAGAATTCTTCTAATAGAACCGTATTCAAGTATTCTGTACATATGTGTTTGTGTTGCAGGGAAACCTTGTTAACTTTCTAAGGACACGAGGACGTTCAGTTGTGAACTCAGTTCAGCTTCTCTGCTTTGCTCTGTGAGTTCAAACTTTTATGAATGTATTGTTCTGTAAAAAAAATGAGTGAAAAAATAAATTTACACAGAGGAGGGTATGGCTGCGATATGTGTGAGTGAGTGAGTGAGTGAGTGAGTGAGTGAGTGAGTGAGTGAGTGAGTGAGTGAGTGAGTGAGTGAGTGAGTGAGTGAGTGAGTGAGTGAGTGAGTGAGTTCAATAGGTAACTGTACAAAATGATTGAATGAATTGTTTGTGTGTCTG
Organism: Gymnocephalus cernua; assembly: GCA_023631565.1. Lineage (NCBI taxonomy): Eukaryota > Metazoa > Chordata > Actinopteri > Perciformes > Percidae > Gymnocephalus > Gymnocephalus cernua. The sequence continues at coordinate 21,751,692 of CM042432.1, read as the reverse complement.
TGGTCAGTGATGTGTGTCAGGGGATGGAGTACCTGGAGTCCAAGAAGTTTGTTCACAGAGATTTGGCGGCTCGTAACGTGCTGGTCTCTGACGACAGCATGGCCAAGATCAGCGACTTTGGCCTGACCAAGGTGGACTCAAAGGTGTCAGATAATGCCAAACTGCCGGTCAAATGGACCGCCCCCGAAGCTCTGAAGAAAGAGGTCGGTTTTGAGAGCTATTGTGTCACTTTTCTTTTACCTGGGGTTTGTTTTTGTTTCTATATCTGTTTCTGCCCCTTTGTAATACTTAAGTGTTATCTCTGTCTCTCCAAGACCTCTTTTTGGTACTTACAATAATATAAATTGTATAAAGCATTCATAGATTTAGAATATAGCTCAATTAATGGTTACCCCATGTATTGATACCTTATAATCAGTAAAAATCCATCAATAAGGATCAGGTTGGCGTAAGGACATGATTTCATATCTTTCTCCAGCATAACTTATATTTAGTTTTTTATTCCACCAGGATGTGAGTACTTACTGGGTTTATAACAACTTATAAAATATTATTATAAGTATTCCCTATTAGAAAAGGGGTAGACATTGTTTTATGTTTATATATTTGCTTCCATTATGCAGAAATTCTCCACAAAGTCAGATGTTTGGAGCTACGGTGTTCTTCTGTGGGAGATCTTCTCTTACGGTCGTCAACCTTACCCTAAGATGGTATGTAGCACGTGAACATGTCACTATTATACTGTTATGTTACTGTATGGGTGAATCACTAGGCATGTGGGTGTGTTACAGACATATCAGTTCCAGCCAACCAATAGTTTGACATTTTTGGAAATACTTTATGTTAAATATGCAGCTTACAGCCAGGCAACGGGTAGTAGCTTAGCATAAATACTGGAAAGGGGAAACAGCTGGCTTGGTTCTGTCCAAAAGCAACTACATCTGCCTAGTGTTACAACGACAAGTTGTGGTTGTATAAGGGGTTATGTGAAATAGTCCGTATTTCTTGGCCAGGACCAGTTGACTTCATCTTCTCATCTAACTCCAATCAAGAAAGCGAAGAAAAAAAAAGTCAAACTATTCCTTTAAGTCAATCAAACAAAATCAAGCTTCTGTCTGACATCTATAGAAGATTTGTGCCTAATACAGTTCTTACAATATATTGTACTTCATTTAATTAGTGTGACTTAAAGTGCTCATATTATGCTTATTTTCAGGTTCATAATTGTATTTAGAGGTTGTACCAGAATAGGTTTATGTGGTTTAATTTTCAAAAAACACCATATATTTGTTGTACTGCACATTGCTGCAGCTCATATTTTCATCCTGTGTGTTGAGCTCTCTGTTTTAGCTACAGAGTGAGACATCTCACTTCTATTCCATCTTTGTTGGGAGTCGCGCATGCGCAGTAACTACGTACAGACAACTACCCAGTCGGAAGCAGAGTATGAGGGCGTGCCACGCTAGCAGCTAGGCGAGCATTTGCCAACTGTAGCAGGGACATTGCCTTCAAAAATGAATTCAACCCATGCCGCTCTTCTATCCTCTGTGGCTGGGACACGATGGAGTGTTTTGTGCTCATCTTTACAGCCAACAACAGAACACTTTTCGTGGTGCTTCAACATGGTGTCTCCTAAACAGGTACTTCCGAATCGATAACACAATGGCGGCTATCCGAGAAGTTACTGCTGTACCTGGTGGGTGGAGACATAGACACTGTACGTATGCTCTGATAGGAGGGGGTGGTGGGTGGGAATATTCAAATGTTTCGGCTGATGAAGTAGACGGCCCTGCCAATTTTGACCAGCTCACCCGGAGACTGAAGGGAGGATATATTCAGAAACCCGTATCTTTTTCCAAGTTTTTATGCGTGTGGAAGCACCAGAGACACAAAATAATGCCCCAAATCCCAGAAAAAGTAATCATTTTTCATAATATGGGCACTTTAATATGACTTTATTTATTATTGTTTGACACTTTGGCAATATCAAACTGAACACAACCACTAGTCTGAGAATTTGCAGACCTCTATCACATCTCTTTCTCTCTTCGTACACTCTCCATTAGGGCTGGGCGATATGGCTGAAAACTGTATCACGATATAAGTGTTTCATATCAGTCGATATCGATAATTATTGATATTTTTTATGACCTATTTAAAATAAGGACCATATTTTAAGCTTAACCTTCCTCCTATTAAAATCCCCTCAGTTATAAAACCAGAAATGTCAAAACAACCATGGAAAACACTCAAATAATTCAAATGTAAACATAAGTCTAAAATCACAATGAACATTTCTGGGGAATGAAGTGTTTTAAAATATGTGCAGTGTTTTGTAAACATAGGAGAAATTGAAATAAAACTGAGGTAGACTTTACATCTGTAACATAAAAAACAAACGTGATACAGCACAGTAACAGTTATTATTTTTCTCCGTCTCACGGTACAGCCTAAACCGTACATGGTGGGGGGGTGGTAACCTGGCTTCTCAGCAGTGCTCAGCGAAGCATGTCTTTGGCTATATGATATGCCACTGCCTCCGTTATTTATTTGTACCATTTAGCTTTTACCGTCATAAGGCACTGATGCAGAGTACCTCTCCGTGGTGCTCTGCTGCTTGTGCGGGGTTCCAGCTGAAGATGTTGTTGGACGTTGCTGGCAAATACAGCTGTGCTCCAAAGGGTGAGCGCGGCTAAGGTGGTTAAACAGGTTTGCGGTGGGGACGATGGTCTTGCATAATTTGCAGATGACATTGGTCTGACTACGGTCAGACTTATAAAATCCAAAAAACTGCCATACTGGCGAGCTGACGTTTCCTGTTTCCGCTTCTGTTATTGAAGAATCCAACACAAGACAACAATATGGTGCAACCAAACACAATACTGTTACATGATTGGCTGTTACCGTGTCACTCCCTACGTTGCTAGGCTACCAGAGATTGAGATCCTTTGTTCATGCAACCAAACTTGCTTTGAAACCTCTGGTTTCTTCCGACGAAGAAAAAAAATTATCGAACTTTTATCGAATGCATTTTGTATTGATATTGATTACGTGTCTATCGCGAGACATATCGTTATTGTTTTATCGCCCAGCCCTACTCTCCATGAATAAAAAAAGCAGATTTTGAGAAAGGACACCCTATAAAGAATCTGCAAAAATAAGACTTCAGATAAATCTTTCCTCTTTCCTGACTTTCCCGCAACCGACAAGAAAGAGAATCAAGCTTGTTACGTTACTCTGTTGCCATGTCACTCAGGATTTGTCACTCTAACATGTAGTCGCCAAAAAAGCTTCTGCTTTGGTTTCTTCTTTCTTCCTGTGCTTAGCAGGAAACCTATTTTAGGTCATTCAGATCATAGTAGTGTGACAGAAGGGATAGAGGTTTACTGTACGTTGTGATGCTACAACATGTAGAAATAACCATATTGTTCTAAGCTTAACTAATCTACTTCATGAACTGTTAGGGTTGGGAGAAGGACAAAGCTCTTGACCTGTGTCGTACACATAGACGTCAAAGAAGGTGGAAAAAAAAGGTCAAAACAGATGTTGACGTCACATGAGGACCAGATTATGTCAAGGCTATAAAATAGAGACTCTGGAAAGGAAGAGATAAAGCTACTTAACCACAGCTCTATTAGTCACTCTAGTTTTCCTCTGGTAATCCGTGCTCCCTGACTGCTGAGGCCGGTGGTTTAATGAGGACAGCAGGATCAGGCAACATTAATCGAAGGGGCAGTTAGCATGTCTTTTTTGCGCCGTACAACAGGTGGTGTCCTAAATGCAGTCGATTACCTCCTAATCGCAGCCTGTTTGTAACTACTAGATATGCAGGTTGATTTATGTGGGTCAAGTTTGTGTTCCCTTCATTAAAACTCTGCGCCTGGTAATTTGTTATCTGTTGGCAGAGAGACCAAGACTGTGCAACCACCAACGCTGGCACAGTGATTAGCACTGCTGCCATACCAGATCCCATGAAATGACAAAAACCAGCCATGCATTATTCCAATTTATCGTAGTTGGATTAGTCTCGTCTGTGTAGCCAAAGCCTATAGTGAGTGGCACTACAGCGTCATCATGTTGGAAACATTGAGTTTAAGGGGCCATCCACACGGAAACGCTTTTTGGTGTAAACGCACGTTTTGCATCGTTTTGGCCGATCGTCCACTCGAATCCTGTAAACACACTGCCTGAAGACGCACGTTTTTGAAACCTGGTCCCAGGGGGAAAAAATTCAATCATCGCCACACCCCTCGACCTCTAGCCTTCGACCTCTTATCCTGCGACGACGTCTCATAACATCAACAATGGCGGACTACATGCTTGTGTTTCTGCTGGAGAAGATATTGAGCCTATTAGGGTTACTAGGGCTGTTTGGTTTCATCTTCTACTGTCTGTTTGTATACAGCCTGCAAGCTTTATGCGCATGCTCCGCCTCTTCTTTTCCATTTTTGGTGAATTTCTATAGCAGAAACAGCGCCACCTATAGGCCTGGAATATGACATAGCGTGTTGAGTCATTTACAAATGGATCCGTTTGGACGAAAACATTCTTGAAACGATGCCAGGGAAGACGGGGAAAAAAAGATCGTGGACGTGGCCTAAATCTCCCGAATGACATGTGTTGATGTTTGAATGTTAGTTCAGTCAGTCAGGTAAGAGCAACTGAGATTTAGTGTCTGTTTATTGCCATGTAAAAATGGTACCTGTGTGATCAAAGATCTACAGTTTTATGATGAGAAGTGTGACAGATTCTGTAGGAATATTAAAACTTTGTCACGCCATGTGAGGGTGCGCCTCTTTAAGTTCAGGATCATGCATCGCTTTTGTTGGACACCCTCCAGATTGTTTAGATTTGGTTTAAAAGACACACCAAAGGTGCTATGGTCCTGTGATAAGGTCCAGGAATGTTATACCCGGATTCATGATAACCCATGTCAGATTGCAGGGACCCAGGTTCCATTCTGCCCAAGATTATTTGTTCTGGGAGATGAGTCAGTCCTAAACGGGATGCATAAGCACTGCTGCCTCACAGTAAATAAGCACTGCTGATCCCCGGTCCGGGCAGGCCATTTCTGTGTGGACTTTGCATGTTCCATAAAGACACACCTAGCCAGTCCAAATGTAACCAGGCCAAATTTACTACTGTCAAAGGGTATGTTAGATTTCCCGGCTGAGAGTTTTCAGACTAAACCTAACAAAATGTGAGAGAGAATGATGGAATATTCAAATAGGGTGACTGATCAGGACAAAGAGAGCTGAAAGGACAAACATGAAAGCAACCACAGTTAGCTTTGCACTGAGCTTTTGTTTGTATGGACAATTGATAGGATTATTAGGGTTGGGTACCGTTCACATTTTTTTTGGTATCCAAAATTCGGTTCCAGTACCCAACGGTACCTTTTTCGGTACTTTCCCGCTGTAATAACAAAAATGTTTTCAGTTGTAAAAATAATTCCAAACCTGTTTACTTGGAACATTTTGTTATTTATTTAGAACATTTTACAAACCACACATAATACAACACCTCCCTCTTTCCTCCCTTTACCAGCATTGCTGTGACTCACTGTAATTTAAACAAACTGCAGAGGCGTCGTAGTTTCACTCTGTCCGCACCTCTGCGTGTGTGTGTCCCAGCCCTGCTCTCTGTCAACATGCAGAGGGGACATCAAAAAAGACTTCACTAACGAATTGGTGCAGGTTATGCTACATGTGCTACTGCTGATGTGTGATAAGTAAATATAGCGCTGTGGACACCTGGCATTGTACGGTCGATGTTGTAGAATAAAGTATCAGTGTAGAATCTCCGTTCAGTTGTCTGTCGACTCTTTGAGCTAACTGGCTAACTGCTAGCCCGCTCCACCTACACCATTCACATTACACTGGTATAATCATATCCCTTAAGAAAATATGTAATGGCAAAAACACATGCAAGGGTCTTGCATTAACACTAAAAAACAAGCATAAAGTGTTGGTAGTCTGTATCCAAGGCGATACTGGATGGATATCTTTAACAAGATAATGCTGCTTGTCCTGCTGCAAGAATTGTTTGGAAAAGATTCAAGAACTCTCCCTCACTCCTAATTAATTAAGAAGGGGAAAATGTAATTATAAAATGTCCAAATGAAAATAATATTAATATTATTGTAAATATTATAAGAGAAAAAGTGTGTGATTAGTATCTGAACTGAAATGAGAACTGGCACAAATCGAGCTGAGTCTTCCTGCAGGCTTTCTATACCACGCTAGAATGGCTTGAAACAATGAAACCACGGCATTCTTTCCACAAAAAATGTTACAGAGACCATGGTAGAACTTCAGACATTACCACAAAGTAATTAAATACATGTGGCAGGGCACCTTTAACATCTATAGGCAATTATACAAATGCTTCATTTCACCCACACAGTACTGATTAGTGCCTGAAGTCTTTGTTTGAGGTTGTAATCAGGATTGCTTTTGCAGTCTTGTGTTAATAATTTGCAATATTTTTCTCCTGTTATCTTTGAGTTTGTTATTATTATTACTATTATATTATTATACTCCTGTTCATGTAGTCGCTGAAGGAGGTGAAGGAGAGGGTGGAGGGGGGCTATCGCATGGAGGCTCCAGAGGACTGTCCCCCCAGTGTTTACTCATTGATGATGATTTGCTGGGAGCAGGAGCCACGCAGAAGACCTGCTTTTCACAAACTAAGAGAGAAACTTGAGCGAGAGATGGGTAAACGCAGCCCAGGCTCTGGGTCGGAGCGTCAGGATGGGAGCAGGTCTGGATCTAGATGCTGATCTTGGATGTGAATCTTGAACTCACAATTGTGGGAATAGAGTGGCGGCTGATGGACAGATAATAGACACACTGTTACCCACTCCTGTATTGGTATGCATCACCAATATAGGACAAGACAATCATTATTTAACTCTAGTGATCATGTAATGCTGACAGCCGGCCCTAACCAATTCGGTGCCTTGGGCAAGATATCAGCTGTTGCCCCTTGCATTGCAGCCAATTCCACCGTTTATCACAATGTTCATACACTTAAGAAAAACCGCATACGGCTTTCATTTACCACTTTGTTTTACAGCTTCTTTATTTTAAAATAGAAAATACCTCTGAATAAAAGGATGCCACATCCCTTGGCTGTGCAGAGGTGGAGGGAGCAGGAGTGCTCACAGATGTCCCAGGGATAGCAGGGGATGGATTTAAATATTTAAAAAATGCATCTGTATAGAAAGGATGAGCATTTGTGAAACAAGTATGATTTTACCATATGGTGTAAAAGCTAGTTAATAATTTGACCTTAGCTGCATTACTATTATTACTACTGTATATAGTACTACTATTACATTATTGTTCATGTTTTGTATGTTGTTAAAAAAATGTTAATCACAATATATATATATATATATATATATATATATATATATATATATATATATATATATATATATATATTTCTTTATTTATTGTTTATTTCATATTAAAGTGCTCATATTATGCTTATTTATAGGTTCATAATTGTATTTAGAGCAGGGATCTTCAACAGGGGGTCCTCAGAGTCAATGCAGGGGGGCCTCCAAATTATTGTTCAAAAAGTAACATGAATCCAAAATATTATTAGCAAATATGAATCCCAACTGCTAACTGGCCTATAAGGTAAGGTAGTCACTAAGGTAACCATCCACAGACAGTGTTTATCCTAAGGATTCACTGTGATTCATGTATGTATTAACACATGATTTTAAAAACCATGCTAACAATTATTAAGCTATTTGAATAGCTTAGTATTCTATGGGTCCCTGCTCTGTCTCTCTTTCAGTTGAGGGGTCCTTGGCTTAAAACACGTTGAAGACCCCTGATTTAGAGGTTGTACCAGAATAGGTCTATGTGGTTTAATTTTCAAAAAACACCATATATTTGTTGTACTGTACATTGCTGCAGCTCCTCTTTTCAACCTGTGTGTTGAGCTCTCTGTTTTAGCTACAGAGTGAGACATCTCACTTCTGTTACATCTTTGTTGGGAGTTGCATATGCACAGCTAGGTAAGGACTACTAGCCAGTCAGAAGCAGAGTATGAGGGCGTGCCATGCTAGGAGCTAGGCAGGCATTATAACGTGTGTTACAAAGTGACGCACGTTCGTCACGGAAGTAAAGGCTGGATTACAACAGAGCTGTTTGTGAACAGTGTTTTCTGTGGGAGTAGGTAAGTGCCTTTGTGGTGGAATTTGGGCTTTTTCATTTTGTAAACTTATAACACAAAAAGATATATAACACAAAAAAGGAAAGGGGGAAAGCCAAAAAGCATAATATGAGCACTTTAATGTTTAATATGTTTATGTATGCAGTATGCACCAATCACCAAGGAAAATTTCTTGTGATACTTGGCAATAAATCCTTTTCTGATTCTGAGGGGAAAAGATTACATACATACGTATGGGAAGGTGAGAGAAATATATATATATATATATATATATATATATTTAAAGAAAAAAAGGGGGAGGTTCATTTGCAGCAGATACTCTATAAGTCTTTCGTTATAATTCAGTAGCCTTATGACTTCAAAGATGAACTTTGACATTTGACATTTTCAGATTTGTGTTTAGAAACCAAACTACTCATTTTTGACACTGACTGTGCACTCCACCAGTCAGCATCCTCAGGACGGACTTAGAGTCAATTCATTCGAATATAATTTGTTTTGTAAATCTAAATCTATGGGAAATACGGCATCTATTTCTAAGTTCTCCTCCCTGTTTATGAGGATTTTGAGATTATAAGAGTGATTTTGTGTTATCCATCAACACCGTTCTCTTGGGATTTTTGCATGTGCAGAATATTTTCTGCTTTCCTAATCTTTGGGCTGCACATGATTATTTTACAGATACAGTTACGTATTCTATTTATTAGTGTATCACACTGTATGTAATTGTTAGCGGCTTTTTAATAGAAATGCAATGAAGTGTTCATCTTTCAAAACTCAGCACAGTCTCTTTTTTGTTTGATTGTTGTCACGTCACAAGAGCAAATTAAAATGTCATTTGACTTAAGTCTACACAATCCTGGTATTTGTCTCTGTCCCAGGAGACACACCCCAAATTGAGGCTTGATCCTCCGTCTCTCTTTATCTTGCAGTGCAAGCAAGGGTCAACCATGATTTGCTCAATCTGCTCTGTGTTTTCCTGGAGCTCTCTAATATGATGAGCAGCAATTTTCTGGACTAACCCTATGTAAAAAAAAAAAAAAAAGATTTGATGGCAGACAAGTTATATATTATTGAGTGAAGGATCCCCCCCGAATACTAGTGGTGATGTCCTTGCTGTTTATCAGTGTGTATTTGCATAGCACTGATGCAGGAATATCAGGACAAAGCTATTATCCTGGTCCAACATATGTTGATGAGTGAGTTCTCAAGATGTTTTTCAGAGGGTCTTAGCTTTCTATGATGTCAACATGCTGACTTTCAGCTTTAATTTTAGGGTGTTAACATGTAGTGTTAACATGTAGTGTTACACTTTTTATATGGACTTTAGTCCCCAACTTTTTAGTGGACCAACTGTAATTGGACATATTAAGATCCCCCTAAAGTCCTCATCTTATTTTGTGGAATACAGAGCAAAAACAACATAATTGTAAATCATTCAATGTCAGGGAATTATACTCTGTAACAGTTACAAAGCATTTTTTTCATTTGATTAATCTAATGCTAAGTTAGCCATATAGTGCACCACAGTCTGTCTGTCTCACTCCCCGCCACTAAGAGATAACATAGCATGACTGCAGGACTTTTACTTGTAAAGGCTTCAGATTACTCATAATGTCTTGTATTTTTTTCCCAAAGTTATTCACATTGACTGTTTTGATTGGAAAAAAAATAAATGAGATTACAATACATTTTATTTTCTTACCTTCATGGCACAGAATACACCTCTTAAACAGACCAGAACTTAGTTGATCGTTGTAAACATAATGTCATTTGGAACAATTCAATCAAGAGAGACCTCATTTTGAGTGAACAATTTATTTTAATTTTTTTCACAATAAAATTATAAATGATAGTCTTTGGTGATCAGACCCTATCGTGACATCGTCATATTTAAAGGGAGTCGAGAAGCCGTGAGTATGGATGGAGTCTAGGCACTGATGGTGATGACTGAAGAGGATGCTGAGATCTGGATGAATGAGAAGAGGACCTGGGAGCTGGAAATGGTAAAAGAGATTGTGGCTTAACCTGGTTGGTATAACTAAAAGAGTAAACGCCCCCGAATAGGCGAATTTACAGCGAACTAAGCTTCATTAGTCTGGCCTGGAGTCTACAGGTCCGCTTTCTACTGATCTGTGTGAAGTAGATTTAGCCCAGAACATTCTTTACAGTAAGTAGGTCATCCCCATGTGTGGAATTACATCTCCTCTGTGGGCTTGTTTAATGCAATCTTATGTCAAAACTTTGAAGATCAAACTGTGCAAGGGCACACATAATCCACATATGAAGCAATCTTTCATCATATACCATGAACCAATATGTTGCTGCTGACAGTCATTATATCAGTTAACTCGTCAGATCATGTAGCCTACATCTAAACATGTTGTCTCTCTGGTGTGGGGGGGGGGGAGCTGTAATTCAATTACATAATAAGCTTAAAAGCAGACATCTTTTTGTGTGACAAGGTGACTGTCTGACCGATTTATCAAAATGGAACAAAAATAATGCGCACTAATTTAAGAACAGGAACGATATTTTTATTTTCACACATTTTGATGGTACTGGATTTTTACTGTATATGCAAGCTCTGTGGAAATTTTAAACGACAATTGAAAACGTATTTATTCAGCACTGCTTTTCACTAATTGTCACTTGTCATGTTTTGCTGCTCCAATGATTTCCCTTGTGTTGTTCTGATTTTATATTCTACTGTTCTTGGCATAGCTGTTCTTAATGTTTGCCGTCTCTGTCTTTTGATGCTCTTTTGATTGTTTGGTTTTATCACACAATCACAAAAGTGTCTGCATTGATTTTATGCAGGTTTTTATTTGATTTTGTGGTTTTTCAACTTTGTTGTAAAGCACTTTGAGACACATTCTCTGTATGAAAAGTGCTACATGAATAAAGTTTATTATTATTATTATTATTACTATTATATGTAAACTTGTAGTTATTCATTTAATAAACTTTTTTTAAATTTGCTTATGGGTCATTCCTATTATGCAACAACTTTTTTGTTTCAACTTTTGGAGAGAAAAAAGGATGGATTTCTTTTATGTTTTTTTGCATCATATAAGAATGGTGACATGTTTAACTGTCAGTAAAACATATTGACAAATCTCAGGCACTTAAATAATAATCCTTATGGATGGACTGGTTTTCAACATTTTGAGCTAAGTTAGCCTTAGCTCTGTGAGTGATCCAGATTTAGCTAGCTAACTCACATAAAAATAACTTTTATAAATATATCAAATATAATTTAAAATGTGATGGTTCCCTCTCCGGGAACCATCACCTTATCGTGGTGGAGAGGTTTGGGTGTCCCTATGAACCTGAGGGCTGTGTTGTCTGGAGCTTTGTGCTCCTGGTAGGGTCTCCCATGGCAAAGTGGTCTCAGGTGAGGGGCCAGACGAAGAATGGTTCAAAAAACCCTATGAAAAAACGAGGAAGGGATAGAGAGACCCTGCCCGGAGGAAGCCGGGGCCCCAGTCTGGAGACAGGCCCAGAGGGAGGGCTCGTCAGCGAGCGTCTGGTGGCCGGGTTTGCCACGGAGCCCGGCCGGGCACAGCCGGGCAAATCCCCGGCTGAGCGCCGCAACGTTGGAGTTTACCCCGGTGGACCAGAGGGTCGCCTCCCTACGCCTGCGGGTTGTTGGGGGGAAAACTCTGACTGTTGTTTGTGCATATGCACCAAACAAGAGTTCAGAGTATTCGGCCTTCTTGGAGACCTTGAATGGAGTCCTGTATGGGGCTCCGGAGGGGGACTCCATAGTTCTGCTGGGGGACTTCAACGCACATGTGGGCAATGACGGAGATACATGGAGAGGCGTGATTGGGAGGAACGGCCTCCCTGATCTAAACCAGAGTGGTTGTCTGTTATTGGACTTCTGTGCTAGTCATGGATTGTCTATAACAAACACCATGTTCGAACATAGGGATGCTCATAAGTGTACTTGGTACCAGAGCACTCTAGGCCGAAGGTCAATGATCGATTTTATAATCGTTTCATCTGATCTGAGGCCGTATGTTTTGGACACTCGGGTGAAGAGAGGGGCGGAGCTGTCAACTGATCACCATCTGGTGGTGAGTTGGGTCAGGAGGTGGGGGAAGACTCTGGACAGACCTTGTAAACCCAAACGGGTGGTGCGGGTAAATTGGGAACGTCTGGAGGAAGCTCCTGTCCGACAGACCTTCAACTCACACCTCCGGCGGAGCTTTTCGTGCATCCCTGTGGAGGCTGGGGGCATTGAACCTGAGTGGACAATGTTTAAAGTTTCCATTGCTGAAGCTGCGGCAGGGAGCTGTGGTCTTAGGGTCTTAGGTGCCTCAAGGGGCGGTAACCCTCGAACACCGTGGTGGACACCGGTGGTCAGGGAAGCCGTCCGACTGAAGAAGGAGTCTTTCCGGGATATGTTATCCCAGAGGACTCCGGAGGCAGTTGCAAGGTACCGAAGGGCCCGAAGGACTGCAGCCTCTGCCGTGAAAGAGGCAAAGCAGCGGGTGTGGGAGAAGTTCGGAGAAGACATGGAGAAGGACTTTCGGTCGGCACCAAGGCGCTTCTGGAAAACTGTCCGCCACCTCAGAAGGGGGAAGCGGGGAACCATCCAAGGCTTGGATTCCCCACAGCTTGGATTCCAAGCTGTGTACAGTAAGGATGGGACGTTGTTGACCTCAACTGAGGAGGTAATAGGGCGGTGGAAGGAGCACTTTGAGGAACTCCTAAATCCAGCTGATGCGCCCTCTTTGTTAGAGGCAGAGCTGGAGGATGACGGGGGATTGTCGTCAATTTCCCTGGTGGAGGTCACTGAGGTAGTCAAACAACTCCACAGTGGCAAAGCCCCAGGGATTGATGAGATCCGTCCAGAAATGTTGAAAGCTCTGGGTGTGGAGGGGCTGTCTTGGTTGACACGCCTACTCAACATTGCGTGGAAGTCTGGGACAGTGCCAAAGGAGTGGCAGACCGGGGTGGTGGTTCCCCTCTTCAAAAAGGGGGACCAGAGGGTGTGTACCAATTACAGGGGTCTACTCCAAGGTGCTGGAAAGGAGGGTTCAGCCGATAGTCGAACCTCAGGTTGAAGAGGAACAATGCGGATTCCGTCCTGGGCGTGGAACAACGGATCAGCTCTTTACTCTAGCAAGGATCCTGGAGGGAGCCTGGGAGTATGCCCATCCAGTCTACATGTGTTTTGTGGATCTGGAGAAGGCATATGACCGGGTCCCCCGGGAGACTTTGTGGGAGGTGCTGCGGGAGTATGGGGTGAGGGGGTCCCTTCTCAGGGCCATCCAATCTCTGTATGACCAAAGCGAGAGCTGTGTCCGGGTTCTCGGCAGTAAGTCGGACACGTTCCAGGTGAGGGTTGGCCTCCGTCAGGGCAGCGCTTTGTCACCAATCCTGTTTGTAGTATTTCGAGGCGTAGTCGTGGTAGGGAGGGGTTGCAGTTCGGTGGGCTGGGGATCTCATCGCTGCTCTTTGCAGATGATGTGGTCCTGATGGCATCATCGGCCTGTGACCTTCAGCACTCACTGGATCGGTTTGCAGCCGAGTGTGAAGCGGCTGGGATGAGGATCAGCACCTCTAAATCTGAGGCCATGGTTCTCAGCAGGAAACCGATGGAGTGCCTTCTCCAGGTAGGGAATGAGTCCTTACCCCAAGTGAAGGAGTTTAAGTACCTTGGGGTCTTGTTCGCGAGTGAGGGGACAATGGAGCTGGAGATTGGTCGGAGAATCGGCGCAGCGTGGGCGGTATTACATTCTGTTTATCGCACCGTTGTGACGAAAAGAGAGCTGAGCCAGAAGGCAAAGCTCTCGATCTACCGGTCAGTTTTCGTTCCTACCCTCACCTATGGTCATGAAGGTGGGGTCATGACCGAAAGAACGAGATCCAGGGTACAAGCGGCCGAAATGGGTTTCCTCAGGAGGGTGGCTGGCGTCTCCCTTAGAGATAGGGTGAGAAGCTCAGTCATCCGTGAGGAGCTCGGAGTAGAGCCGCTGCTCCTTCACGTCGAAAGGAGCCAGTTGAGGTGGTTCGGGCATCTGGTAAGGATGCCCCCTGGGCGCCTCCCTAGGGAGGTGTTCCAGGCACGTCCAGCTGGGAGGAGGCCTCGGGGAAGACCCAGGACTAGGTGGAGGGATTACATCTCCAACCTGGCCTGGGAACGCCTCGGGATCCCCCAGTCAGAGCTGGTTAATGTGGCTCGGGAAAGGGAGGTTTGGGGTCCCCTGCTGGAGCTGCTCCCCCCGCGACCCGACCACGGATAAGCGGACGACGATGGATGGATGGAATTTAAAATGTTTTGATTGGGCTAACTATCTTCATAACTTTCTGTTGCCTAACAATGAATGTTTTTTTTATGTCACTTCCTGAAAATGTTCTCAATGGAATAAGTCTTATAGGGGAACTATTATATAGCATTTTCAGGTTCATACTTGTATTTTGTGTTTGTTCTTTGTGTTTACATGCTTTCTAAGATTATATTTTTGGCATTTTTGGCAATGAATTTACCTTCCCCGCACACCACCAACCATCACCCTTTCTCTCCCTCCCTCTTTCCCTCCCTCCCTTTCTCACTCTTCCCTCAGTAAGCTGACACTGTGCATTTACACGTTAGCTGCTTTTACCTCTAATAGGATCAGAGGGACTTACATTGTCATCTGATAAAAACTAAGCAGCTTGATAACTGCACTGCTCCTTCTTAACCAATTTGTGTGCAATTAGGATAACAGAGAAACAGTGGAAGGACAAAAATGTATTAACAAAATCATGAGGGGATAAACGAGCACCTTAGACTATCATTACTCTGTAAGCCTGTTGGCAGTGAGTTTGCAAACAAGGGACTGGTGACTCTAATGGGAATGAAGGATTGTTGAGGCAAAATAGTGTTTATGCTGCTACACTCTGGTTTTCTGGGCTGAAACGTAGATTATTATTCATAATGTTCGATTGTATATTAATTGGTATTAAAATTGTCAACGAAATTATGATAGCATTTGGGAGCCACAGTTTGAGTGACCTGGATTGTATATCCACCACTGTCTGTCTTCCACTCCTTTTCACCCTTTGAATTACTCCAATGAGTTGTCACTGTTGAAAAATGTTTAAACACACATTACAGTCTGTTTATTAAATCATTTATCATCCAATGATGCTAATAAAGCATAAGGACTCAATATTATTATTTTTTTTTTTTTTGCAAATGCACCATTCCATCACGTGAAAATATTCCAGATGTGCATCATTTTCTGCATGTTTTCTCCCAAAACTTAGCCTGGTATATCTAGTATCTATGGAAACTAGGATCTCCACCAGAATTAAAAATAAAGTCTGGTAAGTTTGAACAACGGTTTGGCTGCACAGCATAAGTTCGTACTGATTGTCCCACCAGCAGGAGGAAAGCTGTATTGAAGAGGTTCAAGCATTCAGCAATCACTGCAATACCTCAGTGGCATGTTTTTATGTATGTTTATTTTTTATAAATAAGTTGTCCACCAGTTGGCATGATTTAAGCCAGAACCAGTACACAAAACCGATCTTGTTTCTGTGTTCAAGCCAGATGTCTCTGTAATGGATTAACTGGTAAACTCTAAGGTAGACATGTCAGGGGTGTAAATAATAGACAAACAAGATTAATGAATTGTGAATCATGGATTGCCTGATCTGAAGAACCCACTTTGTGTTATATTTCTGAGCATTTTAATTTAAAATCTCCACTTTCTCCATGAAAACCTTGTTTTACATATTTTGTCATGTGCGCATGCTCCCAATAGTAAAGACTGCAACTGATCAGCTGTTAAATCGATGTTTCTCTAACTTATCTTTAGACATGTTTGAGGTCACAGGTAATCACTTTAGAGTCCCAGCTGATTACTGTGACATTAAGCCGCGGTCAACTCCATTGCTTTAAAGCTGCTAGCAGGTGGCTGTTGGCTCGGTGGTAGCAGGCACGCATGGACTGAGAGGTTTATGCCTCGATGCAGAGGTCCAGGGTTCGAGTCCAACCTGTGACAAATTTCCTGCATATCTTCCTCACCTAGCTGTCCTGTCAAAAATTAAAGGCGGAAAAGCCCCAAAAAATACTCAGAAAAAAAAAAAAAAAAAAGTTGCTAGCAGACACTTTCATGCTCCAGAACACAAAGAAACAATATCCAAGTATACGTGATGATAATGAAGCCGCAGCAGGGCTTTTGTTTCCTGTCAACATAAAGCATCACAACTTTTTATTGTCATCATATGATTGTCAAAAGTAGTTCACAGCAGCTCTAAAAGGGACATGTTACAAAGCTTCCCAGAAAATGCCTTGAAGAAATACTGCACCTCCACAAGAGGAATCTTACTGTACAATGTTTTCAGCCCACTTTTCACTGACTGGGCTGATGTCCGATTTACTGTTGTAGTTGGTCCATAACTGTCATCTGACGCCAGAATAATGGAGGTTCCTCCCAGAACACAAACACTTTGACTGACTTCATTAATTTAATTCTTTTTCTTAAAGTTTGAAGGTATATTTTAGAGATGCACCGATCGCATACAGATATCTGACTCAAATAGCTGGATCGGGTATCGTGACAATGGGGCTGATTAATTAAATTCTATTCTATGTTTATATACTATATACATTATATGCTGGAATTTTTGACCAATTTGTGGCTGCACTTAAAAAGGTTTGCACTTGAAATGTACTTCCTGTTGAAAATGTTTTACCAACGGTTGCTGGTGCAATACTTATTATGGTAATAATAAATCAGTAAATATATATCTATGTATTTATTTGTTACATTTTGTTTTGCAAAGTTAGGAAAGCCATGTTTAAGTCATGCCTGATGTTGCCTTACACATGAAAGAAGTATTCCACTTCCACACAGTGAGGCATACAGCTTATTAATTTAACACTGGAATAGGATCAATTCTCTCTGTCGGCCTATACCCAAAGCCCAGGTATCAGTATTGGGACTGAAAAAGTTGGATTGGTGTTCCCTATAGCCTTTTTGACCACTGGGCAGGCCTATATGATTAAAGAACAGTTTATTTTGTATGAACCATGAGTTATAATACAAATAGTGTATACTATACAAATAGTGCACTGCAATTATTTTTAAATTGATGAATTTTAAAGAGAATTAACATCAGCATACTGAATACAAGATACATTTCATAGTAGTCTCACTCATAATGTACATGAAGTATTTCAGAAAAAAAAAAATTCTAAAATAAGTATAGAGCAAGTAAACAGAGAGGTTTTGTTAGCATTTTACAGCAGCTTCACGTAAACAATAACAAGCAGATGTTACTGTTGTGTTATTGTAAACCTTGTTTTTTTCCAAATCAAACTAAATATTGTAATGAGACATAAGCAGACGTATTACATAGTTTCCTGCCTAGAAGTATCATACCACCTAAAATTGATTTAAAACAGGATAGATTATGTATTAAGGTTTTACAATTTAAAATAGATGTACATTTTTTATTATTTATTTTTCATTATTTAAAAAACACTTTTTAAATATCGCTAAATTAAATTGCTGTATCTGGCTCCTACTTTATTTTCTTGTTCATTAAAGTGAATAAAACATTCTCAAATAAAAGCATTTATCCCTGTACCAGGATGACAGATCACATGTAGGAAAGTCTCAGAAACTAAAATATTTTGGCGAGATTTTAAATAATCATACTTAGTAGTGTAATTTACAGTTTTGATTAATTAAATATACATTATGGTTTTGTTTGGATATAATGTGAGAAAAAAATTCTATATTAAATTAATAGGTTCACCATCAACATGAAGATAGTCTTGTCTATGTTATCAATTTAGTTTTTCTTTTTTCATGTAGCTCCACATAATGGAGGGCTGGGTGTCCTTAGTGAAAACTTTCAGTGGGTCTTTTGTCTTTAAACCATTAAATTAATGAAAGAAAGTCTTGTCCAGGCTCCATTAGCCTGGGCCCCCTCCTGTGGGGGTGAATGGAAATGACATTAAAAAACAATTACTTGAGCAAAAAAACTGCTGCCAATCACTCTTAGGGGAAGGATTCCAATTAATAACCTTCTCCTAATCCCCTCGTTTTGACTCCTACGCCCCCTTAGCTTTGTCCACCTCTCCCTCTCTGAGCTGGAGTGCATGGCGTCTGAATTCAGTTGTTGAGCGCTCTTTGCACTGGGTGGCTTTATTCAGTTGCACTTTATCGCCGTGTTTCTGTCAGGACTGTTTGCTGCATAGAGAAATCATTCAGAGAGATGCAAGGTAAGCAAAGAGTGACTGCAAGCGGTGCACATTGAGGATCTTGGAAGAGTGAAGTTGGAGGCTGCCAAGAGGAACAGGTGGAGCACTGGCATCAGCAACTTTAACAGTTCAACGTAACTACTTCCAAAAGGTAAGCTCTATCACTGTCTTGTTTTATGGCTTTCATACTATTCACTGTGATACTCGCCATGCAACTGTGGATGCATGGGTCCAAAAAGATACTTGTGTGCTCAGTAGGTAAATCTCAGGATGCACGGAACAAACACGCTGTTGAAACTAAAGGCTTTTAATCAAAACTCCACTCCTGCTCCTCGATGTGTGTGAGCATCTGAAATCTGCTCCTTTTCTCATGTCTGTAGATGTTTTGATGTATTTATATAGTGTAGCAGAACACAAATAGATACAAGAATGCAGACCCACTATTGTACACAATGCTTTAAGTCAATTCACCTTACTTAACTTATTTAAGTATATATTATTAACACCAATGTGATGTACTGGATGTCCTAGATTTGGCCATCTTTTTTACAGACATATCTTTTCCAACACATAAACCTTAATTGTTCTTCAGCCACATGCATTACTTTTTCAAACATTATATAATCAGTGAATGAATTGCTGCATAGAAACAGTCCATAATAACGGCATACATACTGCATACTTGTAATTCCTAGAAATGATTCATTGCTCCTCCAAGATGTGGATTCTTGATACAGTTAAAATTTCTAACAAACATTTGACATATTGACACCAAAAGACACATTTTTGTTCTAAGTTCACAGTAAAGTATTGGGAGGTAACATTATCAGTAGAATGTCAAGATATGGGCCATTGGTATGTGTAATATTTTATTTAAAATCATTTTCTATTCCAATAGAGAGACTTGCATTTACACAAATAAATCTGGGTTGTTTTTTTTATGAGAAATGTCATTCTTTTATATAAAAGGTGGAAATTGAATGTAAATGAAAATGTTTGCAGAGGATAAGTGGGTTTAGATGGATAGACAGAGAGTTTCATCTAAGGTAACCAGGTGATCTCTGCCCCTCTACTGTACCTTAAGTCCTTCACTTAAACCCCTTTCCTTTGATTGCAGGGCCCAGACGCTCGAATGCATTTATCACTGGATACCATGAGCATGGTGGACCACAGCTGCCTCTCACCCAGCCACTTCCACGAAATGGGGAAAGGTGGGGGTGTCACTGTGGGGGGCTGCGTCCACAGCATCGATGTCATTCTGGGTTTCAGTAAAGACCAGGACCCCATGCTCAGCCCTGCTGGGGCCCCACGGCCCCATAAAGTGGACATAGATGGCCTGGCAGAGCCTGGGAGGCAGCAGGAGCCCTCATCACACCCGACCTACAGCGGCCACCTTTCACTTAGAGACGGCAGCACAGAGCAGCAGCAGCAGTACTATGGTGAGTCAAGCTGCTGACCTGCCAAAGTTTTCTACAGTAGTATCACCTTTAAGAGCACTTAGTTTCACATCGCCTTTAGGTTGGGTTACTTCAGTGCAGATCTTGCTTCAGAGTTTGTCATTGAGGATAAAGTTTATGAACATCCGATCTATTGCCTCAAAACAAAAGTATATGGTCAAGCATATTGATTAAACGGCAGCACCTCTGGTTTAGACTGAGGTGCTGCTGGAACTGTATGAGCTCTGGGTGTAGTGTTTCAGAGATGTGAATTGGATTAGATATATAATTGATTTTGCTGCACTGAAGTTAGGATATTGACACCTGTGAGCAAACTAAAAATCTTACATAACCACTGACAGTTTTCTGGCCACCAAAACATGGTTCAAAAGTATTCAAGAGCCAGCTTGAAAACATCCACAAAACATTTACTATGAAATATCATATAATGTTTGCATGTTGACAAATCTGCACTGTAGGCCTACAAGTTTAAAAACTGCAATGGCAATGGAAAAAAAATATTTATAAAAAAAATGGAGCATCATTTTGGGATAATAGCCTATGTTTGACACACAGAGGCAACTGCCAATAAGAAATCTGACCTATTTAAAAAAAATTTGGGGGCTTTTCCGCTTTTAATTTGATAGGACAGTTAGGTGAGAGAGGGGGAAGACACAGGAAATTATCACAGGTCAGATTTGAACCCAGGACCTCTGTGTCGGGGCATAAACCTCTTAGTATATGTGCGCCTGCTCTACCTACTGAGCCAACCTGGCCGCGAAATCTGACCTTTTTAAATGAGGGTTAGGTACCATTGGCTCTTATGTGTTGGTGCAGCATTCTTTTGCAGTTGCATCCATTTAAAACCACTCACATCATGCAGTTTCAGAATTACTGTGTTACACGCTGTTGCCATGTGGAGCCTGTTGCATTAACTGTGTGGGCTGAGATTGAGAGATAAATCACAGGACAAGATGGTGTAGGGGGTTTATGTCCCCAAGCCAAATCCAATCCCCTTGTGGAATTCCCCTAATCTTCTCTTCTGTGCAGATTAGATTGTACAGTAGTTCATTCGGGTGTTATTGTTATCGTTCTGCCTCCGAATAAAATTCATCCTATTTAATCTGAAGCTATTTTCACATGCAGGATCTGGCAGGTGGTTGATTTTGTGGCACATTTTTTTTCCCCCATGGAGATGAAGTGATTCAAATTCTGTGGACACTCGTTTTTCTTGATTAACGTACATCAACACCAATGACATCACTCTTTTGTATGTAACTGCCCTGTGAAGTCAGCCCAGTTCTCCCTGAATGAGCAACTTTTCTGTGTTTAGTGTCAGTCGGCCCCCTCCTCTCTGGGCTGAGATGTTCTGCTGGCTGATAAACAGTGGGCAGCCTTCAGACCAGTGGCTGTGACGGGCTGACAGGCCAAGAGCTGGTCATTGAACCAGACCTGACCTCTGCCTTTGTCAGAGCCTGGCCTTTGTCATAGCTGCTTAATGAGAGGTGGATAAATGAACCCCTAAAAATCCTACTTTGCCTCTGCTCCCGTTTGCCAGTTGAAAGACCACAATGACCCCCCCCCACCACCACTACCCCCTTTATCTCCATCAGCACATCTCAGACACAGAAACATGCTGACATTTGTAAACTGTCACCAGTTTTACTGAAGCAGTGACAGGTGGATGGTAAAGTTTAGGAAAACTTGTCAATATGTTTTGAATAATGATGCTGAGAAAAACATATTCAAAATGATGGTTAAGAGTAAATTTGACATTTAAAAAAAAAACTGTAAATTTGACAACAGTTATAATCAACATTTTTACACTAACAATGTATGAAATGGCAATGTGAAAGGTGTGGCTTGTATCGATCATCCTACAGCGAATCTCCAGCTCCCTTCTGCTTTACGGAGCTTTACAGCAAGTTTGTACTCTTAACTGTCCGTAATGTAATGCTTTGGTTCACTCTCGTTGTGGTTTTCGGCTGCAGCAGGCAGCTGTTTTCAGTGAAAAAGCTTTAATAACCTAAAGTACCATCCTTTGCACCAAACAGAAGACAGCCACTAGTCTGTGTAATCAGACTAGTAATCACTTAGCTGGTGAACATAGTGGAGCCTTTCTTTATTAGCTAAAAAGCAAGATATTTGGTGGAGACCAAAAACAGAGCTAAAAGAGAGTGATTATTGGACTTGCATTTAGCAGGTGGACACAAAAATGACTCCAAATGAATAATAATGTTGCTCCCTATCTCCTGGTTCACCATATCAATATATAAACTATATACTGTAGAAGGACCAAACCAGGACCAAATAATTATTAATATTAATATTCCTACTGAGATGGTAAATTTGCACTTCTGCCATGAAATTGCATTCCAAATACTTCAACCAGTAAAGTAATTAAAGTCAATTTAATCTACTTTCTGTAATTTACAACGTATCCAACACAACCTAAACGATGATACCTGATTCAGGTTGATAGTATCTGCTTCACACAAGCAAATTATCTGATTGCCAGATCATCAACTTTGTCTAATTCAATTACTTGCTGGTTAGACTAATACAGTCTTCTCTTGAGAGGGACTTCATTCTTCTCTCTGAAGTGTGATCTGTATTTCTCTGGTGTTAAAAGTGATAAACAAAAATATTATAGAAGATTAGGAATTAAGGGGTGAGAGAAATGATTTGTCTTGATTATGAGGGGAGACAGTTTCAGTTAAAGCCTTGTAGTGTCAGTAAACTGCTTGTCAGTGGCATTTTTCATGTTTAATGTTTTTTGTGGCTACTGCTTTAATCACAATCATCTATACTGTGGGAATTAACTAAAGTGGTTTTGCATTGCACTGTCAATAATAAATACTGTTATATATTGTATGTGATGCTGTGAAAACAATACAGTTCAGTCCATAAAAAGAAATGGAACACTTTTTGTTGTTTCCAACATCTTTTTGAGAACAGTTTACCTTTGGAGAAGATCAACACTGGAAACAACATTTCTAAATCCGATTAGGAATGTTTCGAGCTTCATTGAAGTTCAGGGGATTGCTTGCTTCACTGACCTACAGTAGCCTATTGTCGCAAGTGTCAAACTAATGTCTGCTCTACTGCAAAGTGGGCACTACATTCTTCATTTCAGCTAACCACCCTGCTTTTGTTTTTCTTCTGAATTGTAGGTCATATTTGTAATATATGCATGTAATATGAGTGTATATATAAAATATACACTCCTGATTTTCTTGTGTGCTTAACAGATACCAGCTTCTTCACAAACAAATGTGATGAGGAGCTGAGTGAGCTAAGGACGAGCGTCGAGAGTGATGAAGGCAAGTCTCCAGAGCCATGCAAGGATGAACAGCCCAAGAAGAAGCACAGGCGCAACCGCACCACCTTTACCACCTACCAGCTGCACGAGCTGGAGCGTGCCTTTGAGAAATCCCACTACCCGGACGTGTACAGCCGCGAGGAGCTTGCCATGAAGGTGAACCTCCCGGAGGTCCGAGTTCAGGTAGGAGGAACCACAATGTCTGTTTACATAAATAAGCATTTAGTTTTGCTTTTCAATTTTTTTACATTTCCAGAGAGTGGACTGATAACTAAATAATAAATAATGAACATTCAAGCTCATCTTCTCAAGAAATGTTTGTTTAGTGTTGCAGATTTATGATGGCAAACAAACCAGAGCTAGAGGGTAAGAATGTGTAGGCCTTGTAGGTAACTACAACTTGTAGTTATATATATTTCGATTTAAATAACTTTAGTCTGAGTGTTTTTGTGAGTGTGGAACTTGAAAAACGTGTTTATTTTTCAAAATATTTTCAAATTACATTTAGAATTACATAATGATTGGATCACCACATCATGTAGTTGCAAGGCTACTCAGGAAAAAGAGTAACACTTGTTTTTGTCCTCTAGGTCTGGTTCCAGAATCGCAGAGCTAAGTGGCGTCGGCAGGAAAAAATGGATGCTAGCACTATGAAGCTTCACGACTCGCCCATGCTTTCCTTTAACCGCCCAGCACCAGTTCACACCAGCATGGGTCCGATGACCAACTCCCTCCCCTTGGACCCCTGGCTGTCCTCTCCCCTGTCCAGCGCCACACCGGTCCACAGCATCCCAGGCTTCATGGGTCCAGCTCAAGGCCTCCAGCCCAGCTACCCCAGCCACAGCTTCCTCAACTCCACTCCTCACCCTCATCCTCACTCTCATCCTCATCCATCCATGGGTCAGGGGATGCAGAGTATGGCGCCTCCTCCATACCAGTGCACAGCACCGTACCCTAATAAATATCCTCTGGAGGACGTGGACCAGCGCAGCTCCAGTATTGCTGCTCTGAGAATGAAAGCCAAGGAACACATCCAGTCAATGGACAAGACCTGGCATCCTATGTGACTAACAAACCTGGCAGTCCATGTGAATGACATTGGGAAAGGGAGATTTTGAAATTGTTTCTTGGGGTTCAGGGTCAACAGACATTAAGTAAAATGTTGGAAAATATGGCAGTGCCTGATACCCACAGGGCAAAGGAATTGGATTTTGAACTGTGAAAACTGAGGATTCTTCTACTTTATTTTTTTATTTTTCCTCATCTCAAGGACATTAAGCAGACACGTGAACTCTACAGTCTTGTTAAATTGTTCATTTTAAACCACCAATTACCAGACATCTGTTCCCTCCCATGTAAAGGTGCTTAGCGTTGCCTTGGGTGCTGTAAAAGCGAATCTTCTCAGTCTTCTTGGTGACCATTGCACCCTGGAAGCAAGGACATTTATTTCCTTATAACAAACTATAGTATCTTCACAGGCATGCTTCCCTTTGGATGAATGCATAGTTCCATCAATATTCGTGAACAGCTTGTCTAGTGATATAGGCAGGTTTTCAGGGGTCACATACATATGTTGAGCATATATGTAAGTAAGTTTAAATGTCCCTTGTGAAAGCTTGTGTCAGAGGACAGCTGCATGAAAAGGGAATTAAGCTAACACGAAAATCTTTATTATTGTTCTTATCACTTTTCTGTTATTTCTGTCAACCATCAAAAATCAAATTGGACAAAACATCCTACATTCAGCTGTCCATTTGTTTGTGTTTTAACTAATTAATCCAATTGTTCATCCATTATTATGGGTCAGCTAATCAGAGTCACAGAGAACGTTGTGATGAAAGTCCAGTCTCAGTTTAATGTGAGAGCAGCTTTTAAAAATCACAGCAGTGTATCTGATTGTGACTGTTGAATGCACGTCTCACTAATCTGTTGACTTATAAAAAAAAAAAAAGACGTGTTACTGGCTTTCAGCTGAACTCCAAATTAAAACATGGTTTATGTTGCTAATTACTGGCGGCCCAGTTTATATATATTGAGCCTGTAGCCTAGATAACCTGTTATGACTGGAGGAAGATGACAGCAGAGGACCAGTGAGGCCTACTGTTGTGGTTTTCAACATACAGGGAGAGGAGAATCTCTTAATTATGCTGATAGACTAGATCGTTGTTTGGTGGGAAAGTGTACTAGAGTCAGAGATGTAATGGCACCTTTGAAGTGGTCCACGGCTGAGAATATACCAAAAATAATTCTGCACAGTTCTAATCTTTTTTTTCTGATTTGTGCTGAAATGCTTTAAAGAAGGAAGGAAGGAAGTTTAAAAGAAAGAAAAGCTGTGGAGCGGAGTAACCCTCCTTTTGCTTGAGTGGCTGTTGGAGGAGAAGACCTGTTGGCAGCTCAGTGTTGGGTGGCTCCGTGTACGTGCAGGGCAGCAGAAAGAGCCCTGTGTGATGCATCACCCCACATAGTTAAGTCTTTGTTCGGCACAATTGATCCAAGTGTATCCTCTTTGTCTAACACTGAAGGGGTGGGCGGGAGGGACTGTCTCAGGCTGCACTCAGGCCCTAGTAACAATTTTGTCATGGAAGTTTTTTTGTTTCTCAATCAAAGGAGGAGAAACATGGATTGAAGCTGCTATGGTCACTAGCGACACAATATTGGTCACTTCCCATCCATTAAAGAGTCAAGCTCTAATTGTCTTAAAGATAGAGAGGATCAAACCTAACCACAATGTGCTTCATATGAGCAGTAGAGCTAAATAGATTTGTTTTTGATATTGAGACATCTACAGGTAGCATCTCACATAAGAAAAAGTTATATGGTAACTTTTTTGACTTTGTTATGGAAAAAGAGGGAGAAGAAAATCCTTGACCTTAATGTGCAATTTCAGACTCCTTTTAATTTTTCATTTAAAAAGGAGACAATTGTTCCCCCTAACTACCCATTGTGTGGTTGTGATATTTCATTTTAATTTGGTGGGAAAGTTGTGCTGACAGCATGTCATACATCCACACTGACTAGAGCAGCAAGAACAACAACATTATTAGGTCATTTCTGTTTTTAAAACACATTGTTGTAAAAACACAGTTATTCATCTGCTGCTCGTCATTAGTTCCCATGCAGTTTTTTTTTTATTGTTGTTGGTAAGTGATGTTTAGGATCCCTATTGGAAAATGCCAGGACCTCACAACACGGAGGAAATGAGGATTACCTTGCACATTAAGAGCTTCTTTAGGATGTTACATACAGTAAATCTGATTTTGGATCAAGAACAAGCCAAAGGTTAGATAATGGACAAATATGCACTAGAAGTTTTAGTTCTTTTTTATGTTTTTAATTATGTTCAGGATATTTTTCTGTATGTTTTGTTTCTTATATGTCCTAGTTATATCTGTCCTAGGGACACCATTGTTTTCTCTCTTGTTGATTTTGTCTGGATCGTTGATGTCCATAATCTGGAAAGAATGAAGATCTATTGAAAATAAATATAGTTTGATAGAATATGTATCCCCACTTTCTCACGGCAGTGCTTTCGTGTTGAACTGTGCACTCATTCCCACACAGTCACTGTATATATATTTTTTTACCCCAGTACGTCTAAAGAGCAGTCCAAGATTACTACAGTATAATCGTTATCATCTGACATACATGGGCATAGACATTTTTCTTCCTTTTTCTCTAACACTTGTGCCCCGTCTTTGTCATATAAGAGCTCTTTCTCTCTTTTTTTTTACCCCTCCCAATCCTTTCTGCTGTTCCATGGTTTGGTGGCAGGGTGCCAGCCTGTTAGGAAGATGAGACTCCAATCAATCAGGGCTTCCCAGGGGGGCCTCTGACCACAGGGCCCGACTCTCTAATTGCCCCCAGGCAGGCAGGCAGGCCGGCAGGCTCAGCCGCTGCAACACATGTTCACAGAGGGACCGGTGCCGCCATGCTAGCTGGCCTCCTCAGCGTGTGAATCACTTTCTTGGACAGATGGAGGCCTGGAAGGACCTCACTATAAGGGCCATATATAAAGGCCAGTGGATGTAACAGAGAAATGTTTTTTTACATGTCCTGAAGTGATTAGATACTGAATTACACACCAGTGGTTATGGATTACTATTACATTCAAGTCATAGAGCTAAGCATCTGATTTTCCAAAAAATAACTTGTGGACAGTCTTGCTGAAGGCATTTCCAGACTTTTCTAACCATCTGTGTTGCACAATAAAAAGGATTTATCAATGTTTTTCTAGCATTTTATATTTTCATACAAAAGAATGTGTTCATATTTTTTGTGTGGCATGGGCAATGCCATAAGTCATTTCCAGCTATATGGATTAGGAAAAATGAGTTGCAATTTGGAAAACAGGTTAAAAAATGTTTTTCTTGTGCAGCGGACAGAATATTTTTTGATCCAGATGTTTTGAGGAGTCAGAACAGCAGTGTGTTTTGTTAAATAACTTTCGGGGGTTTTCAAAGATTGCCAGGTATTTATTTTTCAGAAAATAGGATGCTTGGCTCTGTGACGGAAATGCAATTGTAAAACGTGACTTAGAGGGACAAACTGGAGCAAAAGTACATGCAGTTATGACTCGTGACAGAACTTGATCTGTAAAAAAAACAACAAAAGAAAACTCATGTTTAGGCTCAAATTTCAGGGATCACACAAATTGCATTTAACTCTGTTTGAAGTGTAACAAGTGCACAGGTAAGACTTAGATAGATTTGTTGCACTTTCACATGCACATTTTTGTTTATGAGATCACATCTCATGGTGCTCCCAAAGAGATGAACTAACATTACGCTGAATGGATAAAAAAGGGGGGGGAAAAAATGCTTTGGACAAGAAAGGATGAAAGGAGAGACAGAGAAGGTGAGGAAGTCAGAGTAGGAGAGAGGAAAAAGAGAAACATTAAGAAAGAGATTAAGCAGGCGAAAAGTGTGGGAGTGGGAGAGAAAGAGAGAGAGAGACAGAGGGAGTAAGAGTGGGGTGGAAAAGGGAGGGAGGGATGGCTGCTCATCAGAGTTAATGAAGTAGAAAATCCCCCAATTAGAGCGTTTTCCTGTGTTGCAGGATGAGTTCAGAGCAGGGTCCTCTGACAGCCCGAGGATTAGTACCCGGGCCAGGCCGGGCCGGGCCGAGCTGGGTCTGAACAGACACTAACTAACTGCTGGACAGCTTGGCACTGCTCAGCTGGGGCCGGGTCGGGGCTGTAGCCACAGTCAGGGGCCCGGAGTAGGCATGCGTTTAGCTAGAGTGAGTGTCTCAAAGAAATGCATGGGAAAAAGAGCAGCGACAGATCAACATGGAGAAAAAAAAGTTCTGGTGGAACGCTATTCTCTACTCTGTAAAATCTCAAATGTTTTCAAATGTAGCCAAATGAAATTTTCGCTGATGTTTCTGTAAGTTGCTCTCTATGTTACCTCTTACTAAGTCACTGAAATTCTCAAAAAATGTACCTATTTTTTAAAAATTGTGTACATTTTTGCCTGTGTTCTGGAGTGCCAAAAGAAAAATGTGAGGACTACCATATGATGTTAACATTGTCTCAACTCGCTGCTCCTTGCCGATGCATTCATTTTCTAACAGCATTATATCCAAAACATATTCTCATCTAATCTGGACATCTGGATTGCACTAAAAACCAATCTGTCCACATGCTGCTTGATGTCAAACCATAAATAAATCCCAAGGTGGCAAAAATCCTGAATATTGTGGGTGTAAGACACTGGAACACAGCCTTTAATCTTCCTGATCTGGTACAGGACAATACATCTGAACATAAATCTGTCTTTTCACACAACACTAAAACATAAGCAATAAAAGATTTCCCTGTTATAATATATTCACCTGCAAGTAAAAGCAAACAAATACATAGAAGCAAAGATATTGGACTTGAGTCAGACGTATGTCAGAAAGAATACTGACTTGAGACTTGAGCATGGAGATTCATTCTTAACATTGTGGACACATTTTAATTTAATGTCTATTTACTTAGCAATTCCTGCAGCTTTAAGCTTGAATATTGAATTATTTGGCCTATGCATTGAAACAACATTAGCTATGAAAAAAACACTACTAAGACAGCTTTATTCAAATGCTGTGTCATTTTAATGGTTAACATTCAGTGACTTGAGCAGCAGGAGGTCAATATTAAAAAAAGTTATCCTCCACTATACAAAACCTCAAAGTAATTCAAATGTGAGCTAAACACACTTTTAGTTATCACATTTGGAAGTAACTCTGAAAGGCATGAAATTGCAGTTTACTAACTGCAAGACTATTGCAGTTTACTAAAAAAGACTTGAGACTTAACTTGGACTACAGTAGCATCTGTTCAGTATAAGTTACACTATAAAAGCATTAAGGGGATCCATTCTAGTTTGCACATATTCATGTTTTCTTTTAAATGTAAAGGTCACAAAAATAAATACGTCAGTCTTCAAAATAAAAGGTTGTTGACTAAATTGACAAATGATTTTGAGGAAGCCCTAACTCACCTCACACAGTTACTGTGTCAATTAACAACAACTAAGTCCCTAATGACTAATTGATTAATTGTGCAGTCTATTATTTTGCTCCTGCACCCCAGTAGTTTTGAAAGAGCCACGGCTGGAGTTAACAGTCTTATTGGGGAGACGCGTTCCTCGCATAGGACAATAAGGGAAAATAGCAGAATTAATTGGGTTTGATTAAGAGAGCTTTTCAATGGGACACAGCTTTTTCGCATGACATAATTAGAGGTCAGTTAAGGAGGGGAGGGGGGGGGGGGGGGGGGGTAAAGGGGGGGATTTGCCTGTTGGCGCCAGTGTTGTGTGGGTGTGTCTGTGAGAGAGACAGATAGACAGACGGACATACAGAGAGAGAGAGAGGGAGGGGTTGCTTCCTTAACACTTGTAGAACTAAGTTGTGTGTCTGATGTGGTAAATTTCTATAGGCTCACTCACCAGAAAACACACAGTGAAGGGGGGCCTCTGTGTGTGATTATTATCACTACACTTGTCAGCATTAAAGACACAGTGCTCAGTCTTTTGTTATAGCTGCATGCTCATTAGCAGTGCATTGCAGAGATAATGTTATTGTATTGAATAGGGTGGTGACAGAAGAGGACATTCAGCAGTGTTTTTGGATTAGAACTAAACATGTAAAGAAAAGTCTAAACATTTAATATAGTTGTAAACACACATTATGAATTTATAATCATGTTACAGTATAATCTGAAATAGGAGGAAGGGCACACAAGCCATCAGATCTAAAAAATACATCTGAACTGTCATGAACCTAAACCAGGCTTCACGCCTGATTAGATTAACAAATATTTCATCACAAATCTGCATCTACAGTTTTTCTCAGAACAGTTGTGATATAACTGTTTTCTGTTTTACTGGGATTTTAGACAAATAACAAGCCCAAAACTGTTTACTGGAGTGGATTTTTCATCCGACAGACAGCATGCATCCACCTTATTGAAGTGTCTTTGAGCAAAGCATTACACTTCAAGCTACATGTTCAGTAAATATGGTCTGACAAAGTGGAAGGAGAGTCTTTCCTTTGGGCATCATATCAACTTAGCAGTGGTGGAAGAGTAAACACACTGTTGTCTAAAAATACTCCATTACAAGTAAAAGCCTTTAATTTAAATGTTACTTAAGTAAAAGTACAGAATTATTATCAGCAAAATGTACCTAAAGTAGAGCTGCTCGATTATGGAAAATATCATAATCACGATTATTTTGGTAGCAAAATCACGATTATTTAACACGATTACTCAGTAAAAACACCCTAAACAGTGAAATTTCCCTTCATACTTTACCCGTTTGAACATTTAAAAAAAAATGCTGATTTTTTTTTTCCGATCACAAGACAAAATAAGAGTTTATTTGCAAAACGTAATGTGCAAAATAATTGTTTTTCTCGATTAGTCTGTCTTTGTGATCATTAGGAGCCAAAATCGCAATTGGAATTTTGATTAGTTGCACAGCCCTAACCTAAAGTATCAAAAGTAAACTCATTATGCAGAATGGCTCATTTCAAAGTGTAATATTATTATAGAATATTATGTTACTGTGTTTCTACCACTAACAAATACATGTAAGTTGTTCATTGTTGTAGTTTGTCAATGTGGAGCTGATTTAAGATACTTTGTATACTACTGGGTAGTATAGTAGTAAAGTACAGCATCATGAAAGCGTCAAGTAAATGTAGTGGAGTAAAAAGTACAATATTTCCCTCTGAAATGTAGTTGAAGTAGAAAGTAGCATAACATGGAATTATGTGGAATGCAAGTAAAGTAGGCAACAAGTATGTCAGAAGGGTACTTACAGTACTTGAGTCAATGTAGCCTACTTACAGTTATATTTACCATGGCATATTAACTACTACTTTTGTTACTTCACTTGTATTTCCCTACATGGCATCAATACAGTTTATCTCATCCTGTCTTGTTTATTTATTTATTTTCACATGCAACATTGTTACTGATGTTCTAAATTCACACAGAGATCGACCTGTTTAAAAGCCCATGCTTAGATTGTAGCATAAGATAATGTGCTGTAGGCAATGATGGGGTGTAGAAAGACAATCAATTATTTGAATAAATTAATATAGGAAAAAAGAAGGCATGGGCTGGTTTAGGACTTGGGACAGCGCTACAGTACATAGAGCTGGGTCTGAAGTGTTTGAAAGTAGAACCAGCACGCCCTCTATGTCTGGTACTTGGACATGACAAGAAACTCACCCATGTAAAAACATACAGTAACTGTAGCCTTTATTAACTTGTATTCAACCTGTGCAGTTGTCCAGTTTGATCCGCATCAGAGGTTCCCAAAATGTTACATTGACTTCCATTCAGTTAGACCGCTGCACTAATTTCATAAGATCTATCTAGCTATGTATCTGAAGATGTTTCCTGATATATGTATAATGTGAGTGGAAAAGTACCGTTTAAGATATATTGTACTATTGTCTTGGTTGTGAAATACTTGATAGTAGTTAGTTTTAGGTTGCTTTCACGCCTGCCTCGTTTGGTCTGGTTTAAAACAAACCCTGGAGCCAAGCAGTTCGCGTGGGCTGGTGTGAATGTGAATACTCATCCGAACTCTGGTGCGGATCAAACAAGCGAAATCTGGTCCACTTGAAAACGAGTGAACTAGAGTTCGGCTCACTTCAGGTGAGAACGCGATCCGACCCAAATACAGGAAGTGAACCATAGCCTGCAATTTCAACCTTGGACTTTTATATGATTTAATGAATGATAACTTTCAGACTCTTTAGTCTTTATTTGTTGTCATCATCATATTTCTCTCTCTCTCTCTCTCTCTCTCTCTCTCTCTCTCTCTCTCTCCCTCACTCGCTGTCTGTCTGCTGCTTATTGTTCGCGTACTTTTACAATATTAGAAACGCTACGCCACACCATAGACCTATATATAATAGCGCCACACTCCCATTGACTACAAATGTAGCATTTCCGTGTTTTGTTTTGAAAGTTATACGTCACGGGGGTGACAAAACTCCCACAATGCAATGCCATTTTCACCTGAGCTAAACTGAAATACATTACACATCTGAGAGTGAATATCTTTAAACCCATAGCTATATATCCATCTGACATCTCCGTGAATTGTTGTTCCTGTTTGGTGCGTGTGTGCTGATATTCAGGGCCTGGCTCGCTGTTGTATGTATGTATGTTGTCTTGTGCAGATATGATTAGATTAGCAACCAGCTAAATTGGCTAACGCTAGTTATTAATGTTACCTAGCTTTACATTTTCAGTGCAAACATAAAGACGCATATTCAATGACATTTAGCTACGGACAAGGCTCTCAAAATTGTCATTGGTTGAAAGTTTGTCGTGTCGTAACGTTAACGAAGTTAGTTTGATCTTTCTCCAAATCAAGCGTCAACTGCGTTTTAAGATTAACGTTAAATAAATTACATCCTGTTGTTATGATTATTTATTTGATACAAAACAAATCATCTGGGGGGTATTTTACAAAGCAGGATATCTTCAAAAATGGCTGTGAGATGTGTAAAAGGTTGTAATTGTCTAATAACAATAACATGCAAGACAGAATTATAAATCCAACCTTGCTAACTTTCTGGTTTTACAGGTTTAGTTAAATCAGTATTTTCAGGATACTAGCTAGCTGTAACCTTTTGGCTAATTGTGTAACCTTGCATTATGAGAAGCCCTTCAGAAGACCAGCAATAAAACAAAACAAAACAAACAAAAATAGCATTTCAGTTTAACTGTTGAAATCATGTTTTTGTGTGTTGGCCAGATCTCCAACATCCCAGCCTGTGGCTGTGGGATCAGGGTTTCAGGTTAAGATGGATCAAGAATATGAACATCGCCTCCTCCGCCAAATCAACACTCAAAATGACAACTTGAGCCCTGTTGTGAGTCGTGTAAATGTTGCACAGCAACACTGAACTTGCAAACAACACTGAACTTGTGGTATTATCAAGTTATATTATAAATGAAATGATCAGAAAAGTGACCAAACGTCCATAAACATATACACTTTTATAATAATTTGTTGGTTTTGCAGAAACTGACACAGAGTCTGCGTGGTCGGACACCCACCAGCTCCCCGTCATCTTCCCCCAGTAAGCTTGGAGACAGATTCATTCCAACCAGAGCGGGGGCAAACTGGAGTATCAACTTTCACAGGATCAATGTATGAACAGTTTGTGGGTACATTTGTTGAGGAGTGTGTCTGTGCTTTTTGCAAGAGAAAAGTAATATTCATGTGTGTAATACAAGACAAAAGTCTAAAGGTTACAGTGGGTTTGGATAAAGTTGATAACTGTGTGAATGTTCTGTCTGAGACAAGTTTGTATTACAAATTAATGACAGCATCTTTGTGATATTTAGGAAAATGAGAAGTCGCCAAGTCAGAACAGAAAAACAAAGGATGCCTCTTCTGATAACATTAAAGGTAAATTAATGTAAAGGCTATTTCGCTAATTCTATTACTTGCTTATGTCCACCCAGGATTGTCATTTTGTGCTTTGTTAATAATATTTTTTTTGTGCATGCAGCAGACGGGCTGGCCTACTCTGCTCTGCTGAAGAATGAGCTGCTGGGAGCAGGAATAGAAAAGATCCAGGACCCTCAGACGGAGGACAGGCGTTTACAGCCATCAACTCCAGAAAAGAGATGTCTCTTCACTGTATGAACATTTAACCTCATACTTCTTATGTATTGAATTATATAGCACATTGATCATACAATGTTGGAAAAGATGCATGTACAATATGCTCTCGAGTGGGGGTTAAAAACAATATCAAAAAGTAGAATACCACTTTTCACTCAGTGTACAGTTTTTCTTCAATGTTTTATGTTATTTTATTGAAGCTGGTAGAGAATATGATGGTTTCTGCTTGTGTGTTCTTTGCAGTATTCACTTAATATCAAGAGGTCATCACCAGACGATGGAACCAACATCTCACCCTACTCTCTATCACCTGTCAGCAACAAAAGGTAGAAGCTCTATTTAAAAAAAAGAAAAAAATGTTTTTAGATCTGTTATTGTTGATCACACTGCAAACAAAGAAACAGTACATTTTGCCATTTGTTGCAGTCAAAAATTGCTGCGTTCACCGCGAAAGCCAACTCGCAAGATCTCAAAGATCCCTTTTAAAGTCCTGGATGCTCCAGAGCTGCAGGATGACTTTTACCTCAACTTAGTGGACTGGTCGTCTCTCAACGTGCTCAGTGTCGGGCTGGGTACATGTGTTTACCTGTGGAGTGCCTGTACCAGCCAGGTACCGTAGAGTGTTTAGACAACTGATTTTGAAACATGAATTTGAGTTGTTTGCTGTGTATTTGTAAAAAAAAAAATATTTCTGTTTTTTGGCAGCATTTATTACTATGCTAAGCCACTGTGAATCATTAGTTGAATTGTTCTTTCCTCAGGTAACGAGGTTGTGTGATTTATCGGTGGAGGGAGACTCAGTCACGTCAGTTGGGTGGTCTGAAAGGGTAAGTACACACAGCTTACTGCTTACAGGAAACTGTCATGGCGAACTTTTAGTACAGTTAGTTTTTCTGAATAAAAGGAATCTTCATGTTTTTAGGGTAACCTGGTGGCAGTGGGGACTCACAAAGGCTATGTTCAAATCTGGGACGCTGGTGCTGGAAAGAAACTCTTTGCCCTGGAAGGACACACAGCTAGAGTTGGTGAGAACATTTTTGCTGTGTTTAATCTCTGAACATGAGTTATAAAGTGCCTTAACCGGAATGCTGAAGTCCCAATAAACACAAATAAACTGAAGACAGAAACAACTAGAAAGCTTTATTAATGCTTGACATTCTTGATAATTGTGTCCTGACATTTTAGTCAAATGTTGAGAGTATGACCCAGCATAAATTCATTTTTACTCTATCTGCAGGAGCGTTAGCATGGAATGCAGACCAGTTGTCCTCGGGAAGCCGTGATCGTTTGATTCTCCAAAGAGACGTGCGGACCCCTCCACTCCAGTCAGAGAGGCGGCTGCAGGGACACAGACAGGAAGTGTGTGGCTTAAAGTGGAGCACTGACCATCAGCTGCTCGCTTCTGGTGGCAACGACAACAAGGTTCAGTTGTTATTTTTATTAAAGTTGCCTTCATCTCTGTGCATTTACTCATTGTGTCCATTGATGTGGTTGTTATTTGTCATCTTAGCTGCTGGTTTGGAACCACTCCTCGCTGAGCCCAGTGCAAACGTATACGGATCACTTGGCTGCAGTGAAAGCCATTGCCTGGTCCCCCCACCAGCACGGCCTGCTGGCCTCTGGGGGCGGCACTGCCGACCGCTGCATTCGATTTTGGAACACCCTGACCTCACAGCCTCTGCAGTGTATGGACACCGGCTCTCAGGTCTGCAACCTGGCCTGGTCCAAACATGCTAATGAACTGGTAAGTGACTCCAGATACATACAATGATTTGCTGACTTTATTCTATAAAGAAACAATTGTCATGAAGGTCACACTTGCATTGAGAATAAGGTGCTACATGGCCTATTTTTATGCGTTAAGACAATGCCTGTAAAAAGTTGGCACTTGTACTTAATTTGTATCAGTTTACAGAGATTTCTCACTAGTCTTTTTATCGGCCTAATTACTGACACTGCCTATTCCTAAGCCCACTGCCACTGCAATTCAACAAACAAATAAGTCCAAGGGGGTAAATACTCCGAAACACATTGTATATGAATGTAAATTGTGATACATTGGCACATTTCAATAAACCATGTTTCAGACAATTGGTGGTCTCTCTTGTGCCAGTGTTTCCTAAAATTAAGAATGTATGGGGTACTGTGTACTCAATTACAGGTTTTTTAAATAAGCCTCTTATGAGGCAGATCATAGACTTATGCTCTTTCCATATTTTATTGTGAGATACTTTAAAAAAGTAGTTGTTTTTACTGGAAGAAGTGTTGCCTCTTTCTGTTTTATATCTTTGGCACAAGCCATGTCAAATGAATTTTATATAGCCAAATCAGAAGAGAAGTTATCGCACACATGTAAAATATGCATTGTTGAGACCAGTACAACTGTCCATCAAGCCTCCTTGGATTATAATAGTGCCTGTTTTTTTTCAGGTGAGCACTCATGGCTACTCTCAGAACCAGATCTTGGTGTGGAAATATCCAGCTCTCACTCAGGTTGCCAAACTCACAGGACACTCCTACAGAGTGCTCTACCTGGTCAGTGTGTGTGTTTTCTGTCTGATGAGATACTGATCTTGCCATTGGTCATTTTAATGAAAAAGCTGGCCATATTTTCTGTTGATTATTTATTTCTATTTAGGCTATGTCCCCGGATGGTGAGGCGATCGTGACGGGAGCTGGAGATGAGACTCTTCGCTTCTGGAACGTATTCAGTAAAACAAGATCAACTAAGGTGAGAAAGCACTTTTTAGGAACAGCATTCTGTAATCTCATGTCCCCTCATATCTGCAAAATAATTGACCAAGTTTCTTTATCTTTTGTTTCAGGAATCTGTATCAGTTTTAAATCTCTTCACTAGGATACGATAACTTTAAGCAAATATCAAAACTGTAAAACTCTAGTTTGAGTGGATCTTGGCATGACCACTGGATAGCTCATCAACATGGTGCTAAGGACATACAGTGCAATCGCAGGAAGCACTTTTTTTCATGCTAACAATTGTTTGCAAAATTCTTTTTGACTTTTGTGCTCTCTTTATGAATGTTGTCTTTTTTTAATGTATGAGTGGGTTGATTTCAATTTGTGTTCACAACAAGAAATCATAGGCCTTACTTAAAATGTTGTGTTCTAATCTGAAATGTAGAGGGAGCATTTTTAGTTTTTGTTTAACTCAGGTCTTATTTATTTAACACTGCAGTGAAAGCCATTGCAGTGAAGGCTGTAATGGCTTTAATGGAGAAAAATGCCATTACATATTATAACTAAAACATAAAAAAATAAACAGAATCACCTACTAAGGCCTTTACAGTATATGCACCATGTTTACTGTGATCCTTAGAGTACTAAGGTTGAAAGTGGTTGGCTAAAATAATGCAGTTTTGCTCCTGTGGACAGAAAGTCTAATGCTGTGCATCAAGACTTATACTACATAGTTGATTCTTTGTCGTAAAGGAAGAAATAAAAGCTCATGGAATTGAAGAACCGGTGTATATTTCCTATTTGCCATTAAAAATGTCTGTTTCCATTCCATTTCTTTTTTTGGACTTAATTTAGTTCAGTTGCACTTTTGTTGTTGGATTAGATTTTGTAATGCTGCATCTTAAAATTACTATTTAAAGAACATGATTTTATAAAGTTTATGCAGCTCATCTAAAAAAAAAAATGGTTGGATTGTTGGCAAGATTTTCCTTTTGAGTGGTGATTTTGCAACATGTGCAGTGCTTGAATCTAGTTTATTTCACCATTTAATTCACTACCATGCAGTTAAATTAACTGTTTACTGATTTAACTGTTTACAATTTTGTATTTATTTATACCAATGGAACACATACTAATAAAAGTGATCATACCAGGGATATAACCACAGAGCATTTGAGAAATAAATAAAACAAGAAATGAATTAATAAAGTTGAATCATCCAACGCATTATGTATTTGTATAATGTAACGTTACATTATATTATAGTGTTTTTATTTTGTGGAATTTTCCCAGTTTGAGTATCCATGACAACAACCGACTAGAGGCGGGCGGCGCTGTGTCTAAACGGATATGCTGACCGGAAATAACATTACTGCGAACAGGCGGGAAGTTGAAAGTTTGAGCATTTCAGATAATTATAAACATTTCCGTCGATTACCTGTATTAAAGTTAAGTCGCATCCTCAACAAGAATAGAGTAAGTTCAACCACTACAATTAGCAAAATGTGGTCGAAGACGCAAGCTACTAGCTAGCTAGCTACGTTAGCTGACAAGAATAGCAGCCTGTTGGTGGTGCTAGCTAGCTAGCTAACGTTACAAGTTGTTTAACTACTTTTCTGTTGCCTGTCAGGATGG
Organism: Gymnocephalus cernua; assembly: GCA_023631565.1. Classification (NCBI taxonomy): domain Eukaryota; kingdom Metazoa; phylum Chordata; class Actinopteri; order Perciformes; family Percidae; genus Gymnocephalus; species Gymnocephalus cernua. The sequence goes on along the minus strand of CM042432.1, from coordinate 21,713,055 downwards.
CGGACAGAAATCTTGTGCGGGAGATGAAACGTTGGGCGACAGAGGAGTTCAATCTGTCCCCGGACAGCCTGCCAAATGACAGCTATTTTAAAACGTGGGTATCAGCGTGTATTTACTATCGCTGTTGATAACGTATGTTACAGGTCCTCACAGTTGATGCTTAATTCGTTGCGTTGGAACAAACATAATGCTGATCATTTGTTGTATAGGCTCTGTATCGGGACAGGGAAGTCAATATGGAAATATATTATCCAACACGTTTTTCACCAGAGGTTAGTCTTAACACTGCCTTACTGTTCTGTAACCCCTTGGGGTAATGTTGGCTTCTTGTATGTCATCCCAGAGTGCACTCAGTCTCCATTTGTCTGGTCAAAAGAAAGAACATCATGGCATCTGATAAATGGCTTGATCTCTAAAATAAACTGCAGTCTCACCCTCTGTACTCTCTATGACCAGGAAGATGGGCAAATAATGGATCACAGCTTTCTGACTGTTTCTCTGTTTTTCCAGGAACGTGAGGATCATGCGTGGCAATCTCCAGTGGTATCCTTCCAGGCTCTGATTGAGGATTTGAAAGCCACCAGTGTCTTTGCAGTGGCCATGGCAACTCCATGTGTACATTTTAGTAATTGTGTTGCTCTTGTAGACGTGAATGAGAGGTCACTTAGACAGAAGAGAGTCTGTATCTTGCTCAAGACTTGATGCTGTTTGTATGTGTATGTTCTGTCAATGTACCTCTGCCACCACATCGACACCCTTCCCGTCCTGTGATTGCCAAAGGTGGCATACATATAGTGGATGCTTTCTTGGGGAGTCAAACCTTGCGAGGAACATTTTGCTGCATCCTATTCCATCTCTCTCGGTTTTCCTGTCGATTGTCTGTTGTGCTGTCTTATTGGTAGCACTTGGTATCACTCAGTGTATGCTAAATTCCTCAGCCACGACCACTGTGTGTTCAGCATTTATCCAGTAAATTCCTTGACTTTATGATCTTCAAGGTACAAAGTTCTTCAAGACAAAGAGGTAGGCTACAACTTGTTTTCCTTCCTTGTGGTTTATTTCTATTTCAAGATATACCTGCTCGATGTAGTACGTGATTAATCTTGAGTGATCACACTTGTGATTCAGTGTGGAATTTTCAGTAAGCCACGGATAAACTAAGATGTGTTTTGTTTTTGCATGTTCAGTTGAAACAGGCTGAGGGCCAGAGTGAGGCTGCTAAGCAGAGAGAGCTTCAGAGGAAGATCGAGCAGCTCAGAGCTGAGATCACTCACCTGGACTCTCAAATAAGTGGAACAGAAGAACAGTTGGCTACACAAGGTTAGTCCATCACATGCAGCAACGGCTGGGTATCTGATAAGACTACATTACTTCTTTGCAGAAGGAGGAAAGCCAGCTCATTGCTGCCTCAAACCATATTTAATGATATCCCACACCAGTGATTTCTGCAATTTGCCCATAGAGCAGTCCATCAACCGTACCTGGGCCCAGGTGGAGGACAGCCGGCGCAGAGAGCTGCTCCTGCAGGCCTTCAGGCAGCGCTGCATCTTGGGCCGCAAGGTGCTCTCTGATGACATGCAAACGGTCAGTGGGCACTGCCAGGCATTGGAACAGATGGCCAGGTAAGGCAGAGCATTGGAAGTTAAAGTAAAATAAAAATGAATGAAGTAAGATCACTTACAAACCTGTACTAATCATGTAGTACATAAGAACTATTGTGTTTTTAGGAAAGCAGAGATTGAAGTGCTGTTTGATAATAAGCCTTCCAGCAGCAGTGATGGTGACAACCTCAACTCTAAAGTCGCAGCAGAGGCACAGGTCCTGGTAAGCGCTGCCTAAATATGGTCTGTATCTTAACGAGTAGAGTTGAGTAGGGTGCACTTTATCTATCTCGGTGTATTGCTGCTATCCATTACCTACATGTTACAGTCAGGAAAATAAAGAGTGAATTGCATTTCTTTAAACCAATCGCAATTGTCTTGGACGGCGCTAAGCTCTGGAAGCAGTGCTGGTGGCTCTGCAGTAGAATCGTCCTTCGTACACAGCAATCCCCACCAATCGCTCCCAAAAGGTCCCAGTTAGATGGTAAATGCTGTAAACACATTCTTTGTAAATCTTTACAATCATTCCCCAATAGGACCAAGCAGGCCTGCCTGGTTGCACGATCCAAATTTTCTTCGAAACTTTTTCAGCGTGTAACTTGCTAGCTCAAAGTTTGTTGTTTCCCGGAGCAAAGGGATTTTGTGAACGGCAACACACACAGAGTGGAAGCGGAGGGCTCACGTGCTGGATGTCAGGCAATTATCCTGGAAATGTATTTCCATTGAGCCAGACTGACTCCACCTGTCAAGAATGACGAAATCTCAATTTCCAGCTCACTACAGAGGAAACTAATGAGTATATACAGTATCGGATAGGGTACAATTAATGAGGGGGATTGTTGCTGGTTGTTTCATTATGTATTTTGTTATGCCATCTTGACAGTAATATAATTCTACAGCTGGTGGAGATATGTACTGATTTTATGTTGTTTGCCAGCTGCATATTTTAGAAGTTATACCAGTTGATCTTAAATCACATATCACAAATCTGACTAATGTAGACCAAGAGGCCTGTAATACATCAGCTGCAGACAGAGGGAAATAATCCCATTTCTTTTATTTTTCCCCATTAGCGTGAAGTGAGACAGCTGTGTGATGACAGGGTCCACTTCTATCAGTCTTTACAAGAGAGTGAACTGAAAACTGCGCACTCTGCAGCCAAACAGTAAGGATTACAGTGATACAGTATTTGAGAAAGCCACTATTCAGAAACTGTCTTTCAGAATGTTGTCAACTTCTTCTTTTCTTAAGTTAATCACTTATCTCTCCGTTTCCTCTCAGTATGACTCGTGAACAAAGGACTGCTGTGTTTCAGTACTGGCTGAGTGCTGTGGAGGTTAGTGCATATTGAGCAAATTACACTTAATATCTTTTTACACTTCTACACTGTACATTTTCACCTTGAATTACCATGTTGTTGCTTGGCATGTCATCAGAACTTGTTGGGTGATTATCCGCCAAACCACATCCTCTTAGCCCTGGAGGATTTAGCTTCCAGAGAGCAGAACGAACTAGAGAAGAAACTCGCCTCTCTGGATGTAACACAAGATGTGACAGCTCTACGGTAAACTTCAACATTATTATATTGTTCTCTCTCTATCTTTTTTTAAGATTATAAAACAATGTTTTCAGTGTTAAAGTATTTATGTAGCATTTTAATTGCAGATTCCGCTATGAAAACAATCACCTACTGGATATGTTAACAGAAGAGGATAATGAGTTGCCATCCGTTAAGAGCCTCTTAGAGGTGCTATACACAAACACACACAGAACCTGTAATGTATTATTCAGGAAGTTCACAGTAGAAGACATGTCCACGCGTTTGGAATTAAAACATTTTTTTATTTGTGGAATTGCGCATTTGTTGTCATTTCCAGGTTGCTTGGGAAGAAGTGGAGCAGAGTTTGGTAGAACTGGCTCGGACTCGCTCCAGAGTCCAGCAGCTCCAAAACCAGCTGCAGGCCCGCAAGGAGGAGGTGGAGCAGGAGGTGTCTGGCTTTGCAGATGAGCTCCACATTGACACCTTGGCACTGTAAGCAGACTCGCTGTAGAGTTTTTAATGAGGTTCCCACAAGTCATGAAAAGAGTGTTATAATCCCAGGAATAATTTTTTGGTGGTGAAATTTCAGACTACAACCTTCAGGAAGAAGGAGCAGAATTATTCTGTAGTAGGAGCTCATTATTATTGTCAAGCATTTTTAACTGAAGATTGAACAATTGCTTCTTTTTCTTTTTTGCCTCACTCTTTGCATGTTTTCTGTCTTTATTCTGCTATTTTTGTGTTTGTATTTGCAATAAATGTTTTGCTAACACAAAGAGTAGCTAATAGTCAAATTAGAGATGTGATCTGGGCAAATAAAAACTTGTTTTAAAGCATTTAATTAGTTTATTTTTTTCTTTTGTTGCTGTCAGGTCAACTATAGAAGTGGAACTTAGGTGTGTGATGCAGGCGGCAACCAGGGATCATATCAGAGACACGTGTATCCAACTTGACCAGCATGCCAGAAGCCGCCAGGAGGCGCTTAGGAACCTCCACAGCCAGTGGCAGAGCATCCTTGACTTCAGACAACTAGTGGTGAGAGTGAACTTACAATATGAGACCTCTCATAACCTTTGCCAGTGTTACTCCTGGATCACGCATTTTCTGCATGTTTCAAAATATATCGGTAATTATTTAGGAAAATGTGGTCTATAGGATTTGGTTATGTGTGTTGTTAACTGTCTGCAGATAAATATTTTGATTTGCCAAACCTTTTTGGAATTAAAAACACAGGTGTCAGGTTTTTCTCCAACTTACTGTATATCATTAAACACGTTCTGTTGCGTCTCTCCAGGTTCTCAGACAGGAACATATCAGAGGTCTGATTAAGGGGAACTCCACGGCCAAGATGGAGCTGATTCGTCTGCACACAGAGGTGTGGATGTTCTCCATCTATGACACTGATGTAGAGAGATTATAAGATTTGCTTCATTGTGGTGAAATACATGTTCATGTACACGTACCTCTTCAAGCAAGTGTTTTTTTTAAACACCTTCAGGATTTCTATGCCTCTGTCTTGTTTCAGTTGCAGGGATTTGTCCAGGGCAAACTGGTGCCACAGTTTGAAGTTGTCACCACTGCAGCCAGCAGTCAAAGGAACTCCATTTCCAAGGAGGCCCGACAGTTGGGAACGGTTTCGCTTCTTGCTCTGGACCGTAGGACTGTTGAAGGGTAAGAATAAGTTGCCTGATACCTGAAGAGGTAAACCCCAGTCATTCCACATGTTTTCTGTTGTTTCAGAATGCAAAGAATCCCTGCATCGTGGTTGTCCATCCATCGCTTGCAGTCCCCGGCTTTTAGCAGCTTGTGTCAGAGCCTGGCCTTCCCACAGTACAGGGTGAGTATGGGCATATAATGCATCAGTCTGTTGGAAAAAAATAAAAATAATAATCTCCTTCTTTCTCTTCTTGCCTAGAGCAACACTATATATGCTTGTCATTACTTGGGTTGAGTTAGTATGATGGTTGATGTTTGTATTCGAAGGCCATTCAGTGACTATCATCTATAATCTTGTTGTTAAACCCATGGAACTATTCATAACAAAATTATTTTTCTTTTTCAAATGATAAAAACATATGATGAATATAATGAAAAACATTATCATTAATATGCATTTCAAACATTCTAAAACATTGTGTAACTTTGCATATGAAGTTTGCCTGCAAACACTCACTGCATTCCTATAAAAGTTGTGCTGGCAGCTCCTAAGGTTCCCACTGCTCCTTAAACGCCACATGCCCAGAGTGGTTTTAATTGGCAAGCTGACTGCAAGTGCCATTGCTCGACCCCGGTTCTTTCTTTTTATAAAAAATATTATCCATGAAAATTGGTTTTACTACACAGAGGCACAACAGCCTTGTTGTGAATTAGCTTCTTTTTTTAATTTTTATTCTCTGACTTTCTCCTTTGTCTTACACTTCAGGCTCCAGAGGAGTTGTGCTCCCATGCGCGCTCCCAGCAGCTTGAGTTGCGTTTTCTCCAACAGTTACAGCAACTTCATTCTGCTACCCTGCAGAAAATACAGAAGGAAACAGAGTTGCTGCATGCATCTGATCAGAAAGGTAATCAGGGAAATTCATCGAGTGAATCTTTTATCATGCTTAAGCAATGCAAAAAGAAGTTTTAGGAATTGTGAATTTTAGTAACAACAAAACTACTGTGTGTCTACACTGTGCCTCCTAGCTCTGCTGTCCAGAGTCGTGGAGGAGGATCAGAAGCTTCTGGAGGCTCTGGTACCGAGAGTGAGAGGCCTCACGCAACGTAGCGCCCAAGGCCTTTCTTATGGGGCACAAGTCAAAACTGCCATTTCTTACTGGTGAGGCACATTTCTGAATTAGATAACCTATTGTAGAACAATGAATACACCACGATTTAGCATTTTTTATAGTTTCCTTTCTAAAGTGTCTGTTAAGGAGAATTTTTTTTATCAGTTAACATTTTACCAACCAGCTTCATTGCTGAGATTTGGGGATGAGCCTGCTTGACACCGCTCTGCAGTGGAGTGCATGAGGGCAAGCAGCACAAGCAAAGCAACTATGCAGGTTTTAAACAAGTCTGTTGTCTAACCATGCTACCTAAACTACACTTGCAAGTGAAAATGAATATGACAAGATATCACTGAAACAGCCTGTTCTGAACATCCATTAGTTTCTCCTTCCTGGTTCAACTTTAATATTGTACTTGCATTAATTGTGTACACAGGTTTACAATGCAATGGATGATGTGTTTCTGATTTTGCCTACATTTAATTTAATTTAAATGTTGTTCAATGATTCTCAGCAAATTGTGATTCTAAACTATAAAACTGTTTTATTTGTCTGATCTAGTTAATAACAGGGAAACACAGTACATTGCATTGAAGATCAATTTATGTGATTTTTCTATTATTTGTGATAGTTAGATATTTCATCATCGCCCAGCCCTAAGCTGAGTCAAATTGATGTTCAATTTAAGTTATAGCCAAAACAATGAAAAGAAGACCCTGATGTTTTCCTTCGTTCATTAATAGTAAACTCTCGTTTAAACATTTGCTGCTTTGATTGCAGATAGATTCTTTTCTACACATTAATGCGTTTTGTGTTATTTTGGATTTATACCTTCAGTCACGAGTAAAACGTCTGGTTTGCCGGTTAACTTTTTCTGTTTTGTGTGTTGAAACATCTAGGTGGGATCGGCCAGCCCAACATGTCCTACCGGAGGTCAGTAAAGGAGGACTGACTTTTCAACAGTGGCTACAAAGGTGGACACTTGCTGCCAAAGCCTCTTAGGGGACACCACGTAGTTTAAAAATATAAATGAGATCCCTTACTGCACCTTTCAGTGGCAAAATGACCATGCTACAGTAGTAAGAAAATGCACACTAATGTTTTTCATGCTCATCACTTCTTTTGATGTTTTACCATGTGAAAGTCAGTCACTATTAAATACTTTTAAACCGAATTATTTGCTACTGTCTTCATTGCAATGCATTAAAAAATACAATAAAGTTGTTGACCGAGCTGAATCGATGCTGCAGTTTGCTCATATGCCCACTGAATGAGCTGCAGATATCTATCATTAGCTAAGTATCGATCTGGCTCACAGTCAGTGCTCAGTCTGTCGTTGATTCTAGTAGTTGTGTGTACAATGTAGAAGTATGTAGCTAGCTAGCTATCGTTTCACACGGAACAACATTGTTCCTTTGTAGCAGTGAAGGGGGAGTGGAGCAATTTGATTCCTGAGGACTCAGCTCCTCCCATGGTTGCGGCTGCGCAGTTCAATTTTTCACTCTTTTTTTCAATTTTTCACTCCTACTCTGGCTTCCGGACGCCAAGACAGACCGCTGCCGCCGAATTTAAAGAGACAGGCGATAGTTATTTTAAATACGATAAACGGCAACCATTGTCCCTTAGCTTATTTCCCGACGCTTCTTGTCTCAGCTTGTTTAAATCGATGGTGATGTTTTATCAAAGTCGCAGCGAGTAGCAGCTTGTCTGTCATCACCCTCCACTCTGCTGGATTTTCCGTCCTTTTGCGCTGTAGCGAGACTGTCCAGCTAGGCAAAGTAGGGTTGCTTGCTGGCAGGCTGGCTTCCCGACCGAGAGGAAGGTTTGTCGGCTAGCCAACAACTGGAGGTAACACCGAAGCTTCCCTCTCAAGTTGTGGTAGTGGCTCTCAAGCCTCCTGTCGCCGGGATAATGGCGAAGATTCAGGCGCACAGCACCGCGAAGCAAATAAACCAAATTCAAGACAAGCCTTTCGTTATAACACAAAAGCAAGTGCAGCAGCAGCACTTCCAGAAGCTGAAGGTAAGAAGACAACGGGCACGACAAGGGAAAAGTCCCTCAGAGTCAGAACCATTTTGTTCGTCGGATCATTGCATTGGATTTGAGGATTTTCTCTGTCTCCCCTAACGTCGAGAGAAGTGAAAGGGACGGCTGGCTAACGTTAGTTAGCTCACTGGCCTATTAAAAGTAATTCATTGCTAAACAACCGAAACATTGGCATTTAAGGTTAGATGTGGAGGCTGTATTTCATTAATTAATGTCTGAGTGACAGTCGAGTGGCATAGTTAGCAGTAGTTTCTTATTTACGATGTCAATAACAGCCACTGTGAGCAAACGTTAACTCAAACCTTGGTTGTGGGAAGTTCCTCCTTGTTCGTTTTTTTCAGCTCCCTGAACAAAGTGGAGGACGTCAGCCAGGCCAGCCAAGAACGGCTATTTCAGCTGATTAGCAGCTTCATTACACATTTCTTTGTTATCGTATTAGTTGAATATAGCATGCTGTTTTTGCCAACACGATACTGTTGGCTAGGGACCAGCTGTAACTAACTTAAACGTATTGTATAAATGTGTAACGTTATGTGGGTAACGTTAGGTGTTGTAAGTGTTCGTGGAGTTATTACCGTCAGTTGACTGTCTGTTGGCTAACGTTAGCTTAAACAACCCTCTTTTAAATGTGGACTGTTTGTGACAACGCTTTGTGCACACATATTTTTTTTTTTTATCGTAACCTATCCTAGCTTGGATGTTGTGAATAAAGAAAGCTGAGGTCCAGTGAACAAAAGCCGCTTGGTGGTTCTTGTATTCGCCCATTTATTTTTAAGCGGTTACTTGTACAGCTTTTGCAGCTATGTACAGCTAACGTTAACTAGTGCATTTGTTGATATAGCACTTCAGCTGACAATGAAGAAAGCAAACATTACCTGTTTATTTAACTTCATATGAAAACATGTACACATAGTATTGAGAAATGTAAATATTTCGGTTTGATAGTGGCACCCCTTGCCATTTGACAGTACTACTTGCCAATAAATACAATTATTAATGTGACACAATGTAGACAAGCCATTGTTCAAGAGCTGGATTGACATTCCTATAAGATCCTTCTTCATCAACAGCACAAACGGGGTGTTTGTTAAAAAGCTTCTCCACAGGTCCAGAGTGATATTGCTTTGTGCTGCATTCATGATTTTCCCCCTATGTGTTTAGGTTGAAGATGCCTTGTCATATTTGGACCAAGTCAAAATTCGTTTTGCAAATGATCCTGGCATATACAACAAGTTCCTGGACATCATGAAAGAGTTCAAGTCACAGAGGTATTTATGCAAGGAGTTAGTTACTAAAATGAGTTTTAGTAATGCATTTTTAATGACTGTATTTTCCTAATACAGTCTCTTGAGATACTGAATGGTGGAGCTTGTGTGTAGATTTTGATTACGTTTTAGTACCAAGGAATCAACCACACATTTTAAGGCATTATCAATAAGTAAGAAATTGCAGATATCATCCAACTCTAATTATCCAGTTTATATTCTCTTGTAATTTAATTATGGGATGACATAAATTATTTGTTTCTTTTTAAACTAGGGTGCAACACTCTTTGATTAGGAGTTTGTTGTCTTCATGCAGCACATAAGAGAGAAGGCACATTTTTAGTGTGTCATCCACATTAATATGTCTGTGTCTGCCTGTTCTCTTAAATAGCATCGACACACCAGGGGTGATAAACCGCGTGTCGCAGCTCTTCCATGGACACCCAGACCTAGTCTTGGGCTTTAATGCCTTCCTACCACCGGGGTATCGGATAGAGGTCCCGAAGAATGGGGTTGCTTTTCTCCAATCTCCGTTCTCCACACAGGTGAGACTCTCTTCGACTGACGTTGATACGTTCTCAAAACTAGTGCTTTATTTATGCTTCAAAGCTAGGAAACTTTCAGCAGGTGCATCATTTTAAACTCAAGGTGTGCTGAACGGTACGGTATGTGTGAACTTTTATATTCTTAAGAGCAACCAGGTATGCTTCCTCCGCACTGAATTTCAATTGGGTGCTCTATTTGAAATTGCAGTCAAGGTCCCAAGTTTTTGAAAGATCCAAAATATGCCATGTTGAATTGTACACATACACTCAGTTGCCACTTTATTTATCATGAAGTTGAATCAACACCTATTCAAAACAGTTTCAACAAAAACTGTTGTAACATAACTTCATGAAGGTAGGATTTATTATGAAGAAGACATACTTTATTAATCCCCTTGGATCACTCACACACTGTTATTATACGCTACCTACAAATACAAACAATCCCTTCTTAAAACACATTTATTCTCAGGCTTTTTTTTTTTTTTTAGATACATTTTTATTAGTTTTATATATTTTTTAAACATACAGAACAGGCAAACACAATTGAACAAAAACCCTCTCCCACTCCCCACCCCCTGCGGTCTTGAGGAAAAAGAAACAAACAAATAAGCAAAAACAGAAATCACACCTTGCCTAGTCACTCTCCTCTAATTCTTGTGGTGTTGAGGTCATTAGGACTGATACTTGCGCTGCTGTGCCTTTCCATAGGTCTATAGTCGATGACTTGGCTTTGTCAATCCTTGCTGTAGAGATCTCAAGCATAACTATGTCTATAAAATACGCCAACCACTGTTTTATATAAAGCGAGTGGGGTGGGGGGAGCCAGCACTGAGCTATCATATTCTTGGTCGCGGTTGAGCCGGCTAACCAAATTTTCTTCTGTCTCCCAAGCAGGTGTAATTTAGAGTCGTCATTAAGTAACAAAATAATCGGGTCAATAGGAATTCGGCATCATATCGCATCAGATATTATTGATGTTGTTTTGCCCAAGCCTTGCCCCCACAGACTGAGCTACTACCATACAGGATTGTTGTATTAGTTTTAGCGAGGTGGCATCTCGCTAAAAAAAACTGGCATCTGAGTGTATGTAATGTGTATAAAAAATGAGTGTGATGGTATCTCTCCTAGACAGTTTGATAGATATTTGGTTACATTGTCTACAGTTACACATAACCAAGATACAGAATAAGTTTGTAATGTTTTAGATGCATTATGACTGATCCGATGTGTGATTCAGTTTCAATTCAGTTCACATTTGGTAATTAATCATGTCAAAGTGTTTTCAGTTTTGGTTGACAGAAAAAAATAATAAATGATGCAGAGACTACTTTCAGGTTTGTCAGTTTCACATGCAGAAAGAGACAAAACAAGGAAGAAAGAAAGAAAGAAAGAAATCCCAAAAACCAAATGCCAATGATGTTGGTATGTTTGTCTGTGAGAGATTTTCTTTGTTTGGATGGCTTAACTAAAGAATTTGTTTGGGCAACCTGAGGACCAGCGAAGGTGTGTGTCATACACACAAGCGGAGTGTTACTTGAGATTTGCATCAAAACCGTTATTGGCGGCACAGCCATGTTGGTTTTAGAATTAGTCACTGAATATGGTTCGATTGAATCTTTTTGTTTGACATAACAGTGCACATATTTCACTCACTGTAAGTGTGTGATATTACTGAAGTAGTGTGAAAATGTTTTGTATAACTTGAAGCCTTTTAATTGTAAATTTGAGGGAAACGCTGTGTCCGAAATCCCTCCATGTTTACTATATAGTGCACTATAATTTTACATTTTTGAGTGTCAAATGTATGCACTATATAGTGCCCCAAAGAATTCCCTCAATGCAATGGGAAAAAAAGTAGTGTCCACAATGCAATGTGCCGCATTATATTATTTGTAGATGTGAAAAGTTACTATTCATAATTATTTTGGTTACTGAGAGTTGTAGTTTTTCTAAATTTCGATTCTGTTCCTCCTCAAAGAATTAAGTAAGGGTTTAAGTGTTCATTTTTTTTTAGCATTAAAATGATCTTACCACCATCTGGGCTGGCCTTTACTGGCAGATATTATTCCCCATATCTAATTTGAAGTAAACTATTTCAGTTACTTAAATGAATGCACCTCGTACCATGCTGCTTAACTTCGCTATCTGTCCAGGTATCCCCGGGCCAGCAGGGGAAGAGTGTCACCACCTCTACAGTGACCGTAACCTCAGGTAGTGCCTCTACTACCAACATTGAAGCTGGACCTGCCCAGACCAGTGAAGTCAAGGCGGCCCCATCAGAGTCCCTATCCGCCTCAACCCCAGCAGGACCTCCGGAGCCCCCCAGCCGTCTTTCTCTTCCGCTGACTAGCAGAGAGAGCCAGAATCAGGCGACCACCTCGTCTGTATCCCCACCTGCCTCAGAGACGAGCCCCGTAGAGTTTGACAGTGCCATCAGCTATGTAAATAAGATTAAAAACCGCTTCCTGGATCACCCAGAGATCTACAGAGCCTTCCTAGAGATTCTTCACACATATCAGGTATTGTGGAGATCAGTTGTGATTTAAGTTGCTTTTTTGTTGGATATTATGATATAGGCAATGTAGGTTTTTGTTACTGAATTGAAGTTACATTCCTCCTTTTCCACCTTTTTAAAGATCTGACTGTTCTTGTAGGGTTTTAGCAAAGCAGGTCTCTCAGCACTGTTATACTAGTAATTCATTTCTAAATGTCTCTCTGGTATTTTTAAATAATAATTGAACAAGTAAATAAATGTTAAGTTGAAGTGTTTTTGTCCAGTATCAAATTCCTAGAGCAGCCTGTTCCTGGAAGACAGTTTGTGTCTCCTGCACCATGACTATGACTGCCATGTGTAGCCAGACCAAATAATTTAAACTTTTTTAATCAGATCACCATCTTTTCCCATACCACCCCTCAGAAGGAGCAGTTGGAGGTGAAGGAAAGTCGAGGCGGCAGAGGCAGTAGTGGGATGACCGAAGATGAGGTGTTTTCTAAAGTTGCCAGTCTTTTCAAGGGGCAAGAAGACCTGCTGGCTGAGTTTGGGCAATTCTTACCTGATGCCAAGAGATCATTGGTCAGTAAAGCAGCACACAGAGATAAATAATGTAATGTAAAAATTAAAAAGGTTGTGACTCAATCAATGGCCTGTCTCGGCACCAAAAACAATATTTTTTTTATCGTCTTCTCATTAGTTTTTTTTAACGCACATCACAACTAATTTGCTAATGACCTTTTTTTATTTCCATGCTACTGCTCAAAAGTTTAATTCTTGTATATTCTTAGCAGTCAATGTATTGCAAAATAAGTGCTTTTTACTCAACACTCTTTGAATAAAGTAATTAAAAGTGCAAGTCCAAAGTAAAGCTAACACAATTTAGTAGATTAGTCGATCAACAGAATATTGATCGACTAAAAGTCAAACTGACCTTCCCTCCATCCAGGGCACTGTTCGCCAAAACCAGCCGACACAGAGACAGTTTCTTTCCCCGAGCAGTCACTCTGTTGAACACTCAGAAATAGCCCCCACTCCTACATTGAACAAAGTCAATCACCACTGTTCTGCTCATCTACCTCATGTCTATTTCAATCCTACAATTACAATATTTTTATTAATATATTACCATTGCACTGATCTGCCTTGCACTGTACTATTTAAATCCTAAAATCTCAGACAATCGACCGATATTGCGCTGTTCCTTCCTTTTTTGTATATTTCTTTTAGTAAAATTACAAATTCTATTATATTGTTATACTGTACTAACAGTATTTTTTTATATACTTACCGTCATCTCTGTTTTTATACTTGATATGTTAAGTGTTGTACTTTGACAGCAAAGATTACCGGAGTCAAATTGCTTGTTTGTCTACACAAACCTGGCCAATAAAGCTGATTTTGATTCTGATATTCAATTGCCACTATTTTGGTAAATAATTTATCAAGTTTAAGTCATTTTCCTTCAGAAATGCCAAAGAAATTCACTGGATTTTGCTCCTCAAATGTGAATATTGGCTGTGTTTTTTAAAGTCTTCTATGAAAGTAAATTGAAGGGCTGTTGATTGCACAAAACAAGCTATTTTATTATGTCAACTCTGTCGTCTCTAGGAAATATTGTGATGGGCCTTTTTCACACTTTGTGACACATTTCCTGTGTGCTTCATCTTCTGTAGTTCACAGGGAGCTCATTGACTGGAGGCAAAGAGCAGCTGAAAAGGCCGGAGGAGGACGACATGATAACCAAACAGAACAAAAAGAGGCCCCGGCCCATACTACTGCAGCACATGTCCCCACTGCTCAAGGTAAACTCTGTTTAGAATAACAGCCTTAGGCAATGCACCAATGTATGTACTATTGTCCTTGAAAAGGTTCAACTCTTCTTAGTGTTCCCGAAGCAACAATTCAAATGCTTCAACTACAATAACTATAATAACTAATATAAATATAAAGGTCATTAAGCATTAATTTCCTTTTTTTATTTAGAAGAAAATGAAGTATTCCTGTACCAAAGATCAGTCCTTTGCTTCAGTTGGCAAACATGGAGTCTTAAGAGAATTCTCCTTCTTTGATAAGGTGAGGCTGCATTTCCCATGGCAGCGGTGTTAGATTTCCTTCATTATCCTTGGTTCATACTGTTCTTTTGACCCATTGCCACATCGTCTTATTAATTGGTCTGACTTTCCTGTCAACCCCCTCATCATCCTCATCATTCAGGTTCGTCGCCTGTTTAAAAGCCAGGAGGTGTATGAGAACTTCCTGCGCTGCATCGCCTTGTTTAACCAGGAAGTAGTTTCGGGAGCAGAGCTGCTACAGCTAGTCACTCCTTTCCTAGGGTGAGTGGATGGAAAGATGATTGAGCGGAATAAATGTTTACATTGGTTGAATGAAATCAGGAAAATGGATGTACAACTGAATGGATACAGTAGCTGCAGGGAGGTGTAGGAAAGTGTAGACTCTAATGTCTGGTGTTGTAATACTGAAGGGGGGGGGGCAACCACTGTTAAAAATGTATAAAAGGCTTTCAGAACCATTAAGAATTTCTTCTAAAGATATATGCAAATGGCACTGATATGATCATTACCTGTGGAACTTATATGAGCTTTCCAATTATGAACCAAACTGTACCAAAAGAAATTACCAAAAGAAATAAAACTAACACGACATAATGCAAATTTGTAGTACTGGTAGGATCATTCTGATCAGTAACACTTAGGTTTTTGATCAGCTGTTCTATCTCCTGATTTCATCCATCTCCTTCCAGGAAGTTTCCCGAACTGTACACACAGTTCAAGTCATTTCTGGGGGACAAAGAGCTCTCTCATGCTGTGTCAGGGCTGTCGGATCGCTACATGGAGGGGGGAGGGGGCAGGGAGGTGGATTATGCCTCCTGCAAGCGCCTGGGATCCAGCTACAGAGCACTGCCCAAGACCTACCAGCAGCCTAAATGCAGCGGGCGCACTGCCCTATGCAAGGAGGTACACCCTCTTACATTTTCCTAGAGAGTTGTCACTAGATCAATGCATTGCTTGAAGGTGACGTGGAATTTTCTTGTAAACAAAGTTTCTGTTTACATTCAATGTTACCTAACGAGATGCATTGTGTGTATCCTTGAAGTCTGTTGAATGAGGTTTCTTCCACATAAAACATTTTCAAAGATGATTTTACTTAAAAGTTTGAAACATGCATTATTTACATGCATACCGTCTCTTTCTTCTCTGCCTTTTGCTGGAATATTACTCGTTTTTTTTTTTGTTGAGTAAATGATAGAAATGATAGAATATTATGTCATTGTGAAATATTTTCCTATAGAAAGGGTTTTCCCATTGTTGATTTTACATGTGTGTCTGTATGTGTGTAGGTGTTGAACGACACCTGGGTGTCTTTTCCCTCTTGGTCAGAGGACTCCACCTTCGCCAGCTCGAAGAAGACTCCTTATGAGGAGCAGCTGCATCGGTGCGAGGACGAAAGATTTGAGGTGCGTATACCCTAAGAAGGATCTATTTACACTTCTTGCAGAGCAGGGAGGTTTGTATAAACATCACAACTTACTGTGTATGTTTTTATCTTTTTGTCCCTGATCTCTTGAAAGACAATATATTAAGCTTTAACACTTAGAGCACTTGGCACTATACTGCAATTCAGCGGTTCCCAACCTTTTTGATCTGAGGTACACCCACAGACCTGTCAGATGAACTCACGTACCCCTTTATCGATTCCCAACGTATGTTTCAAATGTAGCCCAAATGTGTTCAGGTGTGACTGTTGACTTAATGTTAATATGTGGGTATATTTGTTTAATCAAATATTATACTATTATTTCAAATTAGTTGAGCTACTGTACAATCTGTCCACGTACCCCGGGCCACTGCAGAAGTACCCCCTGGGGTACAAGTACCCCTGGTTGGGAGTCATTGCTCTAGTTGATGGCTACCTTCTAAAAGCTCTGCGTCTGTAACTTTCCACTTATAGTTGGATGTGGTTCTGGAGACAAATCTGGCCACCATCAGGGTGCTGGAGAGTGTCCAGAAGAAGCTCTCCCGTCTTTCCCCAGAGGACCAGGACCGATTCAGATTGGACGACTGCCTGGGCGGCACCTCTGAGGTCATCCAGCGGCGTGCTGTGTATCGTATCTATGGTGACAAAGCCCCTGAGATCATCGAGGGACTGAAGAGGAGTCCTGCTACCGCTGTGCCTGTGGTGCTCAAGAGGTCAGGGCTGTCTTTTTATTTCAAATTTCTTCACCAGTAACACATTTTTAATGGAAGAAATTCGATGGCTGAATTCTTGTTTAGGACCTTGTTGTGCATGCATTATATTATGGTCAATTAGACATATTGATAGAATGCTCTAATTTTCTTGTATATCAACATTGTCAATATGGAAAGGAGATTGTTGCTTGCCATTAGACAGCACACTTACGTTAACAGCAGAGAGGTTTAACTAAGTGACGATATGATAGTAATGTTGATTTGCTGACAGAGTAAGATCCTCATCAGCAGGCAGTAGTCTTTGTGCATCCTGCCCACCAAAGGTGAACTTTACCAGCAACTAGGGTTGGGTACCGAAACGCGGTGCCAATAGGTCCCCGGTTCCGGCGTAAACGGTAGTAACAAGACCGAATAAGAACGAAAATTTCGGTGCCTTATTTCGGTGCCTGACTTTACACTACACTCGACAGCAGGTAACGTTAGCTTACCTTTAGCTAGCAGCTGGATTCAACACGGTTAAAATGCTGACAGCTAACGTTAAACAGTGTAAAGTGTGACTGTATTTCAACACCGGGACGTAACAGTCTGCTCTGCAGCGCAGCAGCTGCCGACGTCGGAAAACACAGACTGAAACTAGTAACCTACAGCCTCGCGGTGCATTCAAAGTTATTGTAAAATACACTTTTCCAATCTGGTGGTTGTTTTTGTTGTTCAACAGCAATTTACTGGTGAAATAAGTTATTGTTTATTATAAGTTATAGTTATTACATTACTATTAAATCATTTAATTTTGACCATATGGCCTTAGTAATAAACAATGTGTTCTTAAATGTCGCCGACTATTGGTTAGTACCCATCTTTTTTCTTCTTTTTTTTCTTTTAAAACTTTCTTAAAAAGTATCGGTTCAGGCACCGTTTAGGCACCGGCACCGTTATAAAAGTACCGCTTTAGCACCGGTATCGGAAACGATACCCAACCCTACCAGCAACAGCTGTGTAAAGAATGCGTCCTAAAAAACTGACATGTTCCCTCCCAAAGGTAGAAGTATCTTTATTAAAGGTGGGTTTTTCCTACAGGTTGAAAGCCAAGGAGGACGAGTGGAGAGAGGCCCAGCAGGGTTTCAATAAGATTTGGAGGGAGCAGTACGAGAAGGCCTACCTGAAGTCCCTTGACCACCAAGGAGTCAACTTCAAACAGAATGACATGAAGGCCCTGCGGTCAAAGAGCCTTCTCAATGAGATTGAGAGTGTCTACGATGAGGTAAAAACTTTCTTCCTGTTTGCCATCTCAACACTAGAGCTCTCATACTTTGAAAAGATAATTGGGTTAAAATGTATCAAATTACTAGCTTGGGAAAACCCTGACGAACTTCTGGCAAGTTTGAGATTTTCTCTGCAAGTCAGTCTGGCCAAGAGCCCATTCAATTTTTCCAAATCAAGGCACCAATCACAACCGTTGAGGCGGGCTTTACACGATGACGATAGCGCAGCGACGGCAAGCAGCTTTTTGTTTATATTCAACATCGTTGGTCTTATTGGTTGAAGGACTATCAAATTGCGCCCAGAGGCATTTGAGCGGCGTCCTTTGGAAATGAGCTGTGAATTAATCTTTCCCAGACCCACTCTCAGTTACAACTGAGAAGGGTCTGGTGTCAATCAGGATATCAAATTACATTTATTTATAATTTTTGGGCTAGGTTGTAGAGCCATACCAGAGGCTAGACACAATAAAATTGCTAATTATATTGTAAACTGTTAATGAGCAAGTTAACTTGGATAACCCCTTCACATTTTCAAAAAATGCATTCTAACCCAGAGCCCACCAAGCAATAGAATTCACCTTATTCTGGTGGTAATTTCTTTGTAATGATTGGGTTGGTTGATACCTAGTCTATATCCTTGACCTTCTCCTTCCGGGATTGATCCGTTGCTGCCGGAAAATTCGCCAGATTTCACTCATTTAGGATTGCCTTGGGCTTCCTTTGTGTTGACATTTTAAACTCCGGTAGATTTCTGAGGACTATGGTTAACCTTTCTCAGATCTGTGCAGGGTAAATCCAGACAGCTAGCTAGACTATCTTTCCAATCTGAGTTTTCTGTTGCACGACTAAAACAACTTTTAAACGTACACGTGTTCCACCAAAACAAGTTCCTTCCGAGCCTATTTTGCAGCGGCACCACAGCTTTTCTCTGGTGCCTAGCACCGCCCAAGACGATTGTGATTGGTTTAAAGAAATGGCAATAAACCAGAGCACGTTTTCCTCCCATCACCAAATGCTATGTGGAGTAGCCAGACTCTCCTCCAGCGCGCTTTGTAGGAGGGTCTGGCAAAGATACCCAGCATTCATTTAAACAAATTTAGTTTATTCACTTACTTTTTTTGTCTCCTTGTATAGTTGAGCTTTACAGTTCACTGTTGACCTTGGAAACAGGAATTGACACAACAATCTCAACTCAAGACTAGATCATAAGAATCCGACGTTCATAGGTATACTTAATCTGCTGATGAGGATCGTGTGATATGATCTAAGCTCTAGAACAAGCAAGCAAATAAATGGCCCTTGAGTTGATATTGTTTTGTCATTTCCTTGTATGTTGTTTTCTTTTCATCCTTCGTAGCTGCAAGGGAAATGATCATATCTCTGAGTTCAATGAAACTCATTAAAACCAACTATTTGTCACAGTGTGTTCTTTCTGAAGTTGCTTGCATTCATCTGTGTTTTTCTGTGTCTCAGCGTCAGGAGCAGAGCACAGAAGAGGGCGGAGTTGGCCAGCAGAGTCGCAACGGCTCAGGTGCGGCCTCGTCCAGCGAGCCTCACATGGTGTTTACGTACGAGGACAAACAGATCCTGGAGGACGCTGCCTCGCTCATCATCTACCATGTCAAACGTCAGCCCACCATCCACAAAGAGGACAAGGACCACATCAAGCGCATCATCCAGCACTTTGTCCCCGACCTGTACTTCTCCCGCCGCGGCGAGCTCAGTGATACTGAAGACTGGACAGATGAGGAGGTTGAGCCTGAGGAGGGGGGAGAGAGAGGACTAGGAGTTGGATCAGCACCACCACCACCACCAGCAGGAGCCGGAGGAAATGGTAATTCTAATAATGCATCAGGAGCAGCAGCAGCCACAGGTAGTCAGTCTCAACCCCAACCTGCCCAGTCCCAACCCCAGCAGCTCAACGGTGAGTCCAGGCGGAGGCGCTGCAGCCCATCCCAACCTGCAGACACAGAGGCCTCCACCACCTCCAGTAGCACGAGCCAGCCTGCGGGGACTGCCTCATCCACCCCTGGATCTATGCCCACGGAGACGGGCTCAGGTGCACCCGGGGAGAAGGTGGACCTGCGCGACCCTGAAGCAGAGCACCAGAAGGAGCTGGACGGTGTCTACAACCTTTTCTTCGTCAACAACAACTGGTATTTCTTCTTGCGGCTGCACCAGACCCTGTGTACGCGGCTGCTGCGGGTTTACCGACAGGCAGAACGGCAACTGCTGGAGCATCGAGCTGAGCAGAGCAGGGAGAGGCTGCTGATGGCCGAGGGAAGGAGAGAAAAAGCATGTGACCTCGCCATGGAGCTCCGCCTCAAACAGCCCAGTAAGTTCAGCTACAGGTCGCTTATGCAAATCCTAGAATGGTACAATTTAAAGTATTTCATTTGAGTCAATTCAACCAGCTGCCACATCTGACTCAACATGGACAATAATCTCAGTGTAGGAGACTGTTTTGTTTTAGATCCTTGAACTGTGATCAAGAGCTGTAATACACATATTGCGTATATCACCAGGGAGATGAGTTAACTAGATTTAATTAATGAGCACTGAATCAGAAAGTAAATCTAAATCTGTTTCTGATGTCAGTTCAACTAAATTATTCCAGGATTCACAGTGTTGAGTTATAGTCACACTGCACAATTAAGGGAAAGGCTTGTTTTCCAGATGTGATGCTGTTCTTTCTTTGCCTTGCCAGCATTTTAAGTGGCATTGTGTTTGAATAGTGAATAATAGATGTACTGTTCAGTGGGTTTGACTGACCCTGGTTATCAACATAGTGTAGTATTAAGTGATGTTTTGTCTCAGTTGAGCTGGTGTCACACTATCTGTTTTTGGTGTGTTTTTGGGGGGCATATCATAGTGGGGGGGTCTGGGTGTCCTCCCCGAGTGAAGTTTTGAGCATCAACAACTTCATTTCCTGTATTCGGATACACTTTTATGCACCAATTTACGGTGCACCATTTAGCCTATGTGAAGAAGGAAAACACAGATGACAATTCAAAATATATCAATTATAATGGAAAGTATGTTGTTGCGTGTCATTGGGCATTTTTAAGTGGGTATATGGAAATCCTGGAGCTTTCTTAGTGGGTATACTGCATATACCTGCGTATCACGTAGACTACACCACTGCCAGGAGGTACGTGGAAAGATTGTAGTGTAGCTCAAGTGATTTGGAAAAAATAATTTTGATTAAACAAATATATCCACAAATTAACATTATATCAACAGCAACACCTGAACACATAGGCTACATTTGGAACATACATTGGTAATTAATGAAGTTTGGGAACCACTGTTGTAATCCATTGAGCTCAGGTAAACCAGCTATCATAAACAGTAAATTTGGCTATTTTATAATGCAAACACTTTTCCTAATGTAAGCCTTTTAAAGCAAGTGAACCACAGAGTTGTGCTGCAGCTAACGATTATCCTAATCAATTAAACGTGTGGTCTATAAAACATCATTGGGAAATGTCATCAGAATATTGTTGAGCACAGTGTGACATCATTAAAAGTCTTGTTTAGTCCGACCGACGACCCAAAACCCCAACAATGAAATGTGCTATACTGTAAGGCAAATCTGTGAATTCTAACATTTGAGAACCTGGAATCCAACGTTTTGGTATTGTCTTTAAAAATGACTTGAATGATTAATACATTATCAAAATAGTTGTTGATAATGTTTCTGTGGCTGATTAATTGACCGCAGAGCACAAATACATATCCGGCAACAGTTTCAATTGATGATGCTGACCTCCATTTTTTTTTTTTTTATATATATATATAAAGTGCTGCTTTTGGTTGAAAACTTAATTTAAAAATGTATTTCATTCATGTTAGAGGAGAAGACAGGGGGGTCCAACTCCTGTTCAAGCCTTCCTGTCACAACAGATCCACATTCACCGCTACACAGAAGACTTGATTACATTGTTAAGACATGCTGTTGTAACACATGTGACATCCCTTTCTTCCACAGGTGAGGTGGAGTTGGAGGAGTACTACCCTGCCTTCCTGGATATGGTACGCAGCCTGCTGGATGGCAACCTGGACTCCACACAGTATGAAGACACACTGAGAGAGATGTTCACCATCCACGCCTACATCGGCTTCACCATCGACAAGGTCATCCACAACATCATTCGGCAGGTAAGCAGAGTTTACTTTTCTACGGCTAACGTTTGTTATTTTATTTTTAACACAAGACATACAACTCACGACATCGACACGTCACCTCCCCATCTGAACCCCTCCCAATCGCCATCACCCCCTTCCCATACAGCATTTAAGACCAGATGAAAGTACATGGCATTCTAGGAGCCTTTCAAAGAGCTCAGGTACTTTCCCCCCATTTTTTTTTGTGTAAACACTTAATCTTGCAAACAAGTGATGCTACTTTCGCCATCTCACAAGCCCATTCTTGGATTGAAGGTACCCCTTCGTTCCTATATACTTCTGAGAGTATATAGGAACGAAGGGGTACCTTCAATCTGTCTAGCTGTCATTAAACTGGTTTGGACCCAACTTCTTGTGTTCTTATCTGTTCCGCTTAAAATTGACCCATCTCCCAAAAGAAATGGGCTGAATGGGTCTGACGTTATGATGTATCCCAGTCCCAAAATACCTGGACCTTATCACAGGACCATAGGACATGAAGTAATTGGCTGTCCTCTGTGTCTCTTAATCCAAGTCTAAACAATTTTGAGGGAGTCCAATAGAAGTGATGCACAAACTTAAACTGAATGATGCGGACCCTGACATTGTGTGACACAGTTTTTATATTCCTGCCAATTCTGTCCCGCTCATCATCCAGTGTAATACCCAGATCCCTTTCCCATGTCTTCTTGAGGGCTGACCAGGCTCCACCCCCCCAGGTTCTGAATAAGCATAGAATAATACCAGACACATCATGACCTATCCCAACGTTCAACACCTCATCTAAACATTCTGATGCCTTCGGAGCTGAGTAAGCGGAGTTTACTGTCACGCTGATCACTCGTCTTAAACAGCAAAGACATTTGCAACATTTAACGTATTCTAATCCCCACTCTTTTTTATTTTTTTTTATTTTACTTCAGCTGCAGCACCTAGTGAGCGACGAGGTGTGTCTGCAGGTGGTTGATCTTTACCTGGCTGAGAGGAAGAGGGGGGCAGCGGGGGGTAACCTGTCCTCGCAGTGCGTTAGAGCAGCCTGGGAGACCAGCTACCAGTGGAAAGCTGAGAGAGTCATGGCTGAGGAGAACTGCTTCAAGGTGAGAACACAGTCCTGGTTAATGAAGTACTAGTCGTCTATATCCTCGACGTTCCACTTCTGGGACTGCTCCGCCGGATGCATGTATTTTTGCCGATTTCCATTTCCTTCCGCTTTCTTTGTGTTGGAATTTTAAACTCCGGTGGATTTATGAGGACTATGGTTAACTGCTCCTCAGATCTCTGCAGGCTACATTGAGACAGCTAGCTAGACCATCTGTCCAATCTGAGTCTTCTCTCGCACGACTATTTTGCAGTCTGGCGCTTTGCACAGCCCAAGACGATTGTGATTGGTTTAAAGAAATGCCAGTAAACCAGAGCACGTTTTTCTCCCATCCCGCAGTGCTGTGTGGACTCGCCAGACCGTCCTCCGCTCCACAGCGTGTGGATGGTCGGGCAAAGCGAGACTAATGAAGTACTGAATTACATATTTGGCCCGAACATGTTGCTGTTGTTTAAGGCAGTGAAACTATTTTCTGTTATCAGCCTCCATTTTCACTGCAGTGGAATTTTGCTTATACTTGTTCAGTCTTATACAGTACTTCATTTTTAGAAGATAGTTAAAAAAAAGAACGGAACACTATATGTACCCAGAAAGCAAAGCATATTACTATAGATATTTTTAAAATGGGAGTGTTTTGATCAGAGTGCTGCTTCCTGATTATTTTCTTTTTTAAGACTCATTTTCTTAATGTATCTTGTCTATTGCTACAGCCAAAGTTAGTTACAGTTTTACCTTCTATGTTATGACTAATCTGCATAATGATGTGGAAGCGACGCTGCTTATATACAGCCCTGGAGTGCAGAACCTTTGTCTCCCCCCTCTGGTAGTGAGAGTCATTACACAAACACTGTTAGTGTGCTTAAGAAAAGCAGTGTGATTCATAATAACACCGCCTCGCTGCGGTCTGTCCCCACTTCCTGCCTCTCAAGGTATTGGGTAATACAGTTAGACTGACATACCGTGTAACCAATCAGAGAGCTAGAATAAGCAACTACGCTGTGAAGAACTGTAAGTGGCTGAGCAAGGTTGGTTGATTGCTCATGCAAAGACGTGGAGTTAATAAATGACTTGTTCTAAGTATCAATAAGCTTCATCGGCATTCTTCACACCGGTATACTGAGAAATAGAGCTTTCCCTGGCGGTGATAGGTTTAATCTGCAGAGTGTGAACTTGTTTGGCAAGGGCTTGAATGTAATGGACGTTCATTTATATGTAAAAGTTCTGCACTGGCTTTTAAGCTCCTGGTTTCATTCAGCCATTGTAAATTGATCCAAGGTGGTTTACCGATGTTTCTTTGTGTCCTCAGGTGATGTTTCTCCAAAACAAGGGTCGTGTGACAATGGCCATTGAGCTGCTGGACACCGAGGAGGCCCAGGCTGATGACCCGTTAGATGTACAGGTAAACACACATTTACAAACCGACTGGTACAGACACTTTGAAATAAATAATATGATATAGTTACACCTGTATTAATCGTAATACATCTTGCTGTACAGTTATTAATGTCTTTGCTGCCTTCTCTCTCAGTGCCTGTCGAGCTACATGGAGCAGTTTGTAGGAACTGAGTCCAGTCTGTGTTCTCAAGCCGAGGGCTACTTCTTCAAACCTGTATTTCTGCCGAGGTATAATGGTTTTAACATTTTTGTAGGTTTAGACTTCACCAGACCAATTCTTATTTAAATCTGTGCATATCCAAATCATAAAGGGTGTCTTGTGTAAATTATACAGACAGATCAGCTCGGTCCATGCACTTGCAACAGATCTCTGCTTTCCCAGTTGTTTTTCAAACATTTTGTCAGTGGACAAAATGTTTAAAAAAAAAACCCACCTGTTAGTACAGTGCATCCACTACATACAGTAGACACCAAAAGAAGTTTGAATTTCTGCACACTGTCAGCACCAAGTTTATGCGACATTTCCTACAACTAAAATGATGCCTTTTCAGTGAACTTGAACTACATACACTAACCTTTAGAGTAAAATATCGTGCTGATGTGTGTGATTACATTAGATTTTACAGGTCTTCTAATTTACCTTTTATGTCATTGTACATTTTAAGCATTTTATCGATGCTGAAATAACTGTTATCTGCTTTAGATTGAATTTTCAAATATAAGGAAGTGTTCTGTTAAACCAAATCTTTGTGTATATATTTACTGTTTGCAGACATTGAGTAAGTATTAAACCCTTTTATTAAGTAATGAAAGTTACAATGTTGGAATTCTGGAAAAGTGAAGTTTCTGTTTAAACATTAAATCTGACTTTGTAGTCATTTTAGATAAAAATGTATTCAAACAATGAGCCGGGTCTAATTTAAGTCATTCAGTTGTTCTCAAAGTACGTCAATTACAAATATTGTAATCCAGTCAGCATGTTAAGCTTTAATAAATGAGTCTCCTCTTGTAGGAACCTGCGACGTTTCCGTCGCTGGCAGGTGCGGCAGGTGGAGGCGATGCGCTGCAGGAGAGAGTGGCACCGCCAGCTGGGCGTGGAGAACGCCGGCAGTCTGGACTGTCGATTTAAACTAAACACTCACAAGATGGTGTTTGTCATGAACTCTGAGGATTACATGTACCGCAGAGGAGCACTCGTCAAGGCCAGGAAGGTAGACCGGAGTCTGCATTTATATTCAGTCACTATTTTCCTGTCGTAAGAGTCTTCTAAGATGGAATGTGAAGAATCTGGGTCACGATGTGTGTCAGGAAAATGAAACCTTGCGTGTAGATTTTCAGCTTGTCAAATCCTGCTTGGTGTCTGACAGTTTTTCCTCTTCCTCCGCAGTCGCAGCACAGAGTGGCAGCGAGCCAGCATGAACGCTTTGACAAGTGGCACCAGGGCTGGCTGGCCAATCACGTCACGGCCTCGGCTGGACGCTCGGTGCAGAACTGGCTAATGGGTGAGGAGGAAGAGGACATGATCCCCTGCAAGACTACCTGCCTATCGACTGAGGTGAAAGGGCAAGCGGTGAACAGATACCAAGTTCATTACAGCGGTAGCAATGCCCCAGCCTCCCCGTAGAGGCCCGCATAGAGATGGACGTTCAGTACACACACAGGTAAATGCATGGACGTACAGGACATTCATACACTAAACACAGACGTAAACCGCTGCAGTCCCACTTCTCCACCTTCCTCCATTACATGTCCACTCATTCACTTTCACTGATGGATGAAGAAACAGTGCAGACTCTGGACTGTTAATACCAGTGGACAGTGAGTCAGTGAATGAGTGCACAGTGAGAGGAGTGATGACGTGGAGAAAAAGGACCAACACAGACAGTGAAGTAATCAGTGAGAGTAAACTCGGCCCTGATTGATGGCACGAGTCGGACACGACGGCACAAACGGAGCTCTTCATCATCATCATCATCATCATCATTATTCTAGCTTTTCTGGTGGCACTAAGTTGATGGACACAGTTGATCAGGTGAGAAGTTATGAGATCATGAAATTTGTTTCAGAAATGTGAATGTCTGTTTATTTTTCTTCTTTTTTTTTTTTTTAAGTCAAGTGTAGTTTTTAGCTTCTAAAGCCAGAGAGCCTTCTGTTGGTTGGTTGGTTTATGCGTGTTTATATGGAGAGATAATGGTAAACGTGTGTATGTATGTGTATCCTGCTCTCTTCATTTTGTCTGTTTGTATGCCCAGTACAGGCTCTACAACTCTAGTAATTGCATTGTTACTGTATGTGCATATATATATATATATAACAGGGATCCTGTATTTTTATATATGCATCTACATGAGTTGATACATCTTAAGATCATGTGGTTCTTTACAGTGTTTGCTGTCAGCCAACTCTTGATGTTTTGCATTTTGTTTTTTTTGTATTTTTTCCCTTTTTTGTGTTGTAGCTAAACAAGTTATCACCAAGGCAACAAGAAGACCTTAAATTAATTGGTTTAATATGGAGGACGCAGTCAAATTATGTATCATATTCATGATACTAAATGTTTACTTTGTATTGTCTTTTTTGCATACTGACATTGAAAATAAAAGCAAAATATCAGTGTTAAAATAGAATGTATAACATTTATCCTGTATCAGTTATCATAAAATAAACAACCTAGTTGTGACCTTCTTAGATGTTGACTGGCAGGTTGGTTGTTTTTGTTGGCTTGAGATAAATGTAATGTACAATTGCAATACGTTGATAACAAAACCTAGAAAGTAGAGCCTTTAAAATGGTAATGGAGTAAACGACACATCTGACACGGTATCAATAAAAACTCCGAGCTGATGCGATTGATAGGTCACAGAAAATAAATCGGCTATTTTGATAATCTATTGTTTAGTTTACTTTTAAAGCAGAATGTGATGAGTTTGCTGCTTCTAGCTCTTACATTGTGAAAATGTGTTTGTTTTCTCTGTTTTTATATCATTGTACAACTGAATATATTTTGGTTTTGGACTGTTGATGGACCAAAACAACACAATTGAAAATGTTTTCATCTTGAGCTTTAAGGTTTTCAAACATGTTAGACAAAATGAATGATTGATTAATTAATCAAGAAAATGATTATTACATTATTTTTAGCCCAAACTAAATATGAGCTCATGCGTTAAAGTAGGATTTATAGCAGGGCTGTTATGCTTGGTTGCTTTTTAATTGTACAAGTAGCTATTTTCCACGTATTCAGTCGGCATTTTGGAGGAGTTGTCCAGTCGTCATGCAAATTGCAGATTTCCAAATCTCCATTTTCTTCTGAGCACTTTAAGGACTTCTCTGGGTTACAAATTGGGATTTAGATTTCTCACTCTCAATCTCCTGAGGGAAATCTGTGATATGATTTAAAAGCTCCAGAACAGCCACAAATCCACCTTGCAGTGAGAGAGTTTTTAACTGACCATTCTTCCAAGGTGGAAAATGGTCATTCGAGCGATCAGACCCACTTGTTTTTCTCTTTCGAGGGTTTGTTTGATGACTTGTCGCAAAGTTAAGCTGTCTGATTTAGTTGGTGCTTCATTTCTGCCAAGAAGCCAGATTTTCAGGATGATTCATTCATCCTTACTGGCACACTAAACATAACGGCATCAGACTCAGTCACTGGGAAAAAATGGGGGGGGGGCATCAAATCCCTATTTACTATCGGTGCTTCTGGACGATTTCCTCAGGCTTTTTCAAAACCTGAATCTTGTCAGGACCTGCAACAAGACTTTTCACCACCAGGCCGAACATCTACTTTAAGCAATGCAGAAAAAAGACATAGTGTTTCATAAATAGTAAAGTATGTCATAAAAAAGTAAACTAAAATGGCAACTAGCGGTGATGCAGAGTGGAGGGTCGCAGGAATAACGTTCAGTCGTCAACGCTAGCGCTAAATTGGCACTCTCATCCAAAATTTTAGAAACCCTTAAAGGTTAAGGGGGTGAGTGACTAACTAAATTAGTTAGTCACTCATTTTGTAAGAACAAAAATGAAGCAATCGGAAGAGGAAATGCAAACACCCCGACAACCACAGCAAGCAGTTGTGAGCTGGAGGAATAGGCTGTGTGCATTTGCGTTGATGATGCATATATTTTTATTCACAGAACTGCATCAAAGCCTCACTAACGGGGGACATACTCACTCAAAGCTTCTTTTCCACCACGGAGGTCGGCGACTGTAAGACCTAAAACCGAAACCGTCTGTGAGAAACTGAAAGATCAGAAGAGACTGAGATCAGAGCAGCTGAAACTCCAATAGTAGAGGAAAAGAAGGGAGTCGAGAGGCAGTGCGAGTTTTAAAAATAATCGTGGTTTATAAAACCCAGATATGACAGGATCACCAAAGTGTATACAGAAATACAAATACCATCAGGAAAACCATCATAGAACGGTGTTATACACTCGACATGTACAAACTACTCTGTAAAAGGGACTCGGGGGAGGATGGGTCAGACATTTTTCTTTATGTCTCTTAAAATCACATTTAGCCACAATGTATTCTATTATCTTTTTTTTTTGTATCTTATCAAAGTAGAACATCCATCTACCAAACTACAGGACTATCACGTTCAGCTAGATTAGAGAAAGGGTACGAACAACATCACGAGAGAGGGAGGGAGAGGGAGGGGTGGACACATATCAAGCACTTGACATCATGGGGGTTTCAGCAAGCAGTGGAAACACAATCACCCATGAGAAAAATGGGATGTCAGGGTTGAGGATCATCTCAAACACTAAATGTACAAAATAACCCTGTTTTTGTTTTCTGTCACTGGGTTACACATACTGAACATCTGTGAACAGACACTGGCCACTACAATTCACAGAGAAGCATCTCATAAAATGCTTCAAATAAAGATCCTGGATCTGTTCATGAGATAATTCAAGAGAAGCTCAGGCAGATCTGGGATCAGTTTTAACAGTATCTTGTCACGGTGTGGGTCATCTCTGTTCCTGTGCCCTACAGTATGTCAAAGTGCTGTCAGCAGGGCAGTTTACAACAACCGATGTAACGTCCACAATATTTGCATGCACATTCACAAATGTACAAACAGTTTTACAGCTTCAGGAGACGGTAATGTGCCCCTCACACCACCCCCATGAGCCCTGGACGCAAAGCCTTGGAAAAAAAGAAGGAATCACCAACAAGATACGACCAATCACATTCTCCAGTTCTATGGATTCTTTTCTATTCTTATACAAATACACTGTCAACAGATTTACACATGAAAAGAGTGCAGGATCGTGACCAGTCAAAACAAAAAAATAGCTCCTCATCACCTAAAAAATACTGCTTGTTTTGGAGCAAAACGTATGAAATCAATCATTGTCAGAGTAGCTACAATGATTGCTAATATACACATCATGTCAAATAAATTAAGACCTATGTACAATGTGAAACTAAAGCAGCATGCAGGCAAGACAACAGAGCCTTTTTACAAAACTATATGCTGTAGTTGTGCTCTCCGACACAAAAGAGAGAGGCAATGTGGGTTGTGTGTATGTGTGTGCCATGTGTTATGCCTGTATACAGTTATGGTGCGTGTGCAGTGTATTTAAATGGATCAGGAAGCTACCCATCTTCTACATTTCAAGATATTTTTGAACTTTCTAGCTTTCTAGTTCACATTAAGCTCATTGCGCACAGAAGCTTTTCAGCCTTTTAGCCGCTACGGGAAAAACAGAAGTAGAAGAAACAGGACTTTCTGTCACACGTTTGTCTCGTAGCTCTCTGGGCTTCGTCTCGTGACTGGCGGAGGGTGAGAGAGAGTAGCCGCAGGGAGTAACAGTGGAGCGGAGAGCAAAGTGAGGGGGTCAAACAGGAAGAGAAACCCACAAACCAGAATTCAAATGAACATCCTTTCTTTAAAAGCCAGGGGGCCCTTTGACCGCAGCAGCAACACACCTTTAAAATAATAACAGTTCTGTAAGTGTGAGCTGCTGGTTTGAAAATAAGCAGAGGGGGCAAATAGTGGATGTCAGATGTACAGCACATTTCTCCTGGTTGTTACTAACGTTTACTTATCCAAGATTAGAAGACAACATTTGATCTGACAAATCACAACCCCTGAAATAGTTTTTTTCTTTTTTTTTTATAAAAGTGCTAAAATAATCAAGGCAACATTAGAGACAAACAAACAAACATTGATCTGGTGACAGGATCGCTGAATGTGCCGAAACCTGACTGTTTCAGGAGCTGTGAAACATGTCAGAGATTATTAACTGTGAAAGAGCTTTTGCAGTTTTGCCAGATTTGACTGCCACCGAGGAACTTAATGGGAGCTTTAAAGTCGCCCAATTGTCATAAAATGAGCCCGATTGTTTTGTTTCAGATGGATGAAATTGGATGAGGTTTTCGGTCCGTGTGCATTCTGTTTTTTTTTAAGTAGAATTGGGTGAACCCAAATCAAAAGAGGCTGAATCATTTGGTCATAGCGCAAGTTTTCGTTGGAGGAAGAAACCCATATGGTACAAAAAGTAGCTCAAATTATCAACAAAACATTTCATGTGCACAATTAAATAAAAAGTAGTTCAATTGGGTAGCTACACGA
This sequence comes from Gymnocephalus cernua, assembly GCA_023631565.1. Lineage (NCBI taxonomy): Eukaryota > Metazoa > Chordata > Actinopteri > Perciformes > Percidae > Gymnocephalus > Gymnocephalus cernua. The sequence goes on along the minus strand of CM042432.1, from coordinate 21,682,082 downwards.
CCGCCCGATCTGGCAACACTGAGCTTTTGTCAGGGTGTCTGGTGACCGTGAAGTGTGTTTTGGCGGTGGTTCTCAAACCTTTTCTGTCATTCCCCACTTTGAAAGGTGAAAAAAAAATTCAGTTGATATTGGGAAAAACTAGCAACAAAATTGTCCAATCTGAATTTCACTGCAATAACATTATGTTGACCACAAAGGCTCTCCTGCTGTATTGATAGTAAACATGGGAGCAAGATGAGCCTTTTCCTATTTGATTTTCTTTCTGATCAAACATGGATCGATCTTGTACTTTACAGGTCGTTTTGCTGTCTGAATAAATCTTGCTAGCCTAGCCTTGTTAGCATCGGAGCTGTCTTGTTCGGTTATTGTAACCTTCATTAATCAGATTCATTCAATTTTTAAAAGCGCACATCTGCCCCCCTGGTCCCACTCCCAGTTTGAAAACCACTGGCACATGACTATGCACTTTTGAAGGGTAACATTTGGAGCGGTACATCACATCACTGTTGGCACATATTACTGGGATCTTCAACAAGACGGAACCTACCTGCTAAAACAAAATGTGTACTTTTGTAAAAGAACAATCTTTAAACAAGCTTTGTGCAGGTTGGATGGACACATTCTTAAAAAGAAAGCTTTGGTAGTTAATGCAAAAAAAAAATTAGCAATGCACATACTGTAGCTAATAGGGCACTTTAAGATGACATGACACACGATGATTCACAAGTCGGTTTGCAGTAATTTGAGGTCTGGGATAAATCGAGGTCTAACTATGAGCTTATTAAAAACATACCAAACCTTATAAAGTACATTAACAATCATCGTGTGGATGCTCAAACTAGTCTTACTAGTATAAACAACACATGTAGAAGTACTTAACTACAACAGAGTAATAATGCACATCAAAATATATTCAATATATTACAAAGCAACTTCACAGACTAGAAATGTGTGAATCAAAACATTGCTTTTTGTGTTTGTTTTTCTCCTGTTTTGTGTATTAAATGCACTTTTCCTGCAAGTGCCTCCAGGATGTGATTGTACACGGGCGTTATTACAACTCAACCAAAAAAAATAAATAAAAGTATAAAAAGAATCAACAAGTTGAAACCAGTTGATTTGTTTTTGATATGCTGCGATTTGTGTTGAGTCTTTTGATTGGCTTGTCTTCTCCCTGTTGATCCTAGAGTAGTTAAAAAAAGGGGTGTAAACAGTCCTCTATGCAGAAACACAAATTAAACAATACATACTAAAAAAAAGTCCTTTAAAAAAAGAAGCCGATAATCCCAGGGCAGTGTGGTCTGACGTCTGTCCATCTGTATTTCTGTCTGTGTCTGTGTGTGTGTGTGTGTGTGTGTGTGCGGCATTAGCTCTCTTCTCAACTGTAGCAATATTACACTATGTTTGTGCTTTAGCAGGTTTTCCTTTGTGTTTGCAATATAGTGTGTACTGCGTGTGTTTCTCTATACTTATAAAGACCAAATATACTCACGAGGATGCAAAGATGAGGTAAATTGTCCAAAGTGAGGACAGTCTGAGGTCCTCATTGCTTTAAAGGTTTAGACTGAGGGTGGGGGGGTCTTATCACTACACTGGAGAAGGGTCGAGGTTGGGTGTTAGTGAATGTGGTCCTTATAAGTATAGTATGGCTGTGTTTGTGTGTGTGTACGCACTGACGCTGTGGACTCAGCTGAAAGCCTCATCATCCGTGTCTTCAATTAGCACCTTGGTGTCCTTCTTTGACCTAGAAGAGGAGGGAAGAATGATCTCATTATTATCTGGCATTTCATTTCAACAGATATGTTAATGTTGTTTTAGGTTTTACTTTGAATTCATTGAGAGTTGCATCAAGGTATTGATATATGACTGTTTAACATCAGTAGATTTGACAGTAATTTGTACTCTTTGACCTCCTCGGTGTTTATAACTCAAACTAAAATAAAAAAAATGTATGAGTGCATGAGCCTGATGTCAAGTGTCCATGTTGTTTCTTACTGTGAGGATAGTAGGGGGCGTCGGAGCGACAGGCTGTAGGACCTCTTCCAGGTCTTCTTGCCTGAGCGGTTCCGGACGCCGTCGTCCTGGTCCATCATCTGCTCCAGCAGCGTCTGGTCGTCAGCGTTGAGCGGCGCCACGGAGATATCCCTCACAGCACGAAACTCACCACAGTTATTCAGGTGCTCGTTCTCTAGACGGAAGAAGTTCCACACAAAACGCCTGCAGAGAGAGAGAGAGAGAGCGAGAGAGAGAGAGAGAGAGAGAGAGGGTGAGTAGGGTGAACCTGACGCAAGAGGTGTAAAACTGTATGAGAAATCAATGTGGGGGCTCATGGGGATGAGTGGCTTGAAAGAGAACCATGTGTGACTTTAGGTGCGTGTATAACAAAAATTGTTGTCATGTAATTGATACACACCTGAAGACCTCAAGGGGAGCCAGCACGGTGGCTATGATGTCGCCCACAGAGTGGATCTTGGTCATTGTGATCAGAGAGATCTGGATCGTCCAGGCAAAACGCAGGATCACATCTTCTATAATAGCACAGTAGTAGTAGGCCTGGACGCAGACGAGACAGGATTAGCGCTACAGTGAGCGTGTGCATGTGTGCCATGTACATGAGATTCATATCGGACTCTACCTTGTGTGGGTAAACAATTTCTTCTCTGAGAAAGGTGTTTTCTCCAGCTCCGCGGTCAAACAGACCCCAGTCCATGCGCAGATCCCAGATCAGTGTGTATAGGGAGCTGATAATGGAGAACACGATCAGCAGGTAGAAGAACATGTCGGCGTCCGTGTGTCCTTGCTCTGGAATAAACACACAAACACAACTGATTGCAGATAACACAATTTAAAGATCAGACATGAAAGGAACTGTATTTGTTTTGTTAAATGAAGGTTTACAGAATCTACCACCTCACTCATGCAAGTCCTTTTGCAACAATACTTTGACCACTAGAGGGAGCCATCCTGCCATGAATACACTTGCAATGATTACCGTAATAGCCTGTGGACAACTATTACGTTCAGAGTAAAATGTCCACTTTCATCATAACATTTTCTACCAAATGGAACATGACCAAACATCAAATTAAACACTTTTAGCTTTTTCACTTGCTGAATAATAAAACAGTTTTTTGGGACATTGTAACAAATGCTACTACTGCTCTATATTTATGGAGGAGAGGTTATTACTTAAGATACGTACAGAAACTGAAATCATGTGTCCAGTATAGCGGCCGTGCAGTTTCTTTCATGTTGATTTGCCCTCATTAATTCTCAATGTTGACCAAAAAGACATTTACAGTATATTACAGTATAATATGTAAGTGTGTGTGCTTATCTCGGTGTGTGTGTATCCTAAATAATCAACTAAAGAGAAACTGATGTAATATGCTGAGGCATTTACATGTACATCTTAAATATTGTTTAATTTATTCAATATTTGTTTTCTTATGGTTTAAAAAGAAAGCATGTAGAGAAGAATAAATATCAGTTTCATCCTTCTGTCCCACTTCTAATATCCAAACAAAGACTCAGCACTGTATTGGCTGAGTAAATGTTTATACTTCTTAAAAGGGCAAGTACCTATATGTACTAACTTTTTCACTGCAGCTGCATGAATATATATAACTATGAGATTAATTACAAGTCTGCTGGTTTCCAGATAAAGTAACTTGTGCTTTTGACATCATTTGACTAGCATCATCTAGCATCACATTTGCTGCACGTCATCATAGACGGGTTTAATCTTTTGTTGACAAAATGCATGTTGGCTGTAATGATAATAATTATTCGTCCACCTGCTCACAGCTAATGAGTATTTAACAAGCTCTAAAGTTAGTTTACAATTGTTTGATGTACTGTATAATGTTAGAGTGATTATCCGTGCTCAGCAGTCTCTGTGTGTGTGTGTGTGTGTGTGTGTGTGTGTGTGTTTGCAGGAACACTGTAGATGTGAGTTGCTTGTTCCTCAGTGGGCGTTGACACAAAAATCAGCACTCAGTGGCCTAACACAGGGACTCACACAGACAGAGACCGCGGCCACCAGACAGAGACCAGGCTCGCTCCCATTTGTCATAGTCACTGCTTCTTCCTGCTACCAGCCAAAGAGACGCCGGGGAGCAGAGCGGGGACATTTCTAACAGAGAGTTACTGCTGAGCTGCTCTGTTAACTGCTGCGTCCATTGTGCTGTTTGCTTCTTCAGCTGAGCGATGGGATGGATGGAAGTAGTCCCCACGGCCACACTGAGCTTTCCCAGCCGTAGATTAAACTTAGTCCTGGACAATGGACTCTTTTCACTGGAGAATATCCACTGATGTGATTTTCTCAGCTTGTAATGTGTGGAAGTATTTAACCCTTCAGTTTCTGTTAAGGCTGATGTGTCTTCCACCAGGCTGGTTCACCACTGGACCACGAAAAGGTTAAGCATGGTGAGATGGACATTGATTGGATTCTCAGTAAGGGCTAACGGCAGTCACTGGCTACTGTCACACACACACACACACACACACACACACACACACACACACACACACACACACACACGCACACGCACACGCACACGCACACGCACACGCACACGCACACACGCACGCACGCACGCAACACACGGTTGCTATTGGCCTCCACAGGCCCTCATGAGGATAAACACCATTAAAGGCAGAGCACCTCAGCAGGCTCATTTTATGCAACAGGCTCTGTGTCCACTAGGGCTGCTCGATTATGGAAAAAAATATAATCACAATTATTTTTGGTCAATTTTGAAATCACGATCATTTAACACAATTACTCGTTGACTTCTGAAAAGATGTTGCAGTTATTAAACTTAAAAAACAGTGGAAAAAGTTTAATAAATCAACAGTAAAAAAAACACATACAACTGTGAAATTTCCCTTAATACTTTTCCTATTTAAACTTTATTTTTTCATTCAGAACACAAGAGAAAATAAGAGTTTACTTGCAAAACGTAATAAGCTAAATAATAGTTTTTCTCGATTATTCTGTTTTTGTGATCATTGGGAGCCGAAATCATAATCACGATTAAATTTCGAATAATTGCACAGCCCTAGTGTCCACTGACAGAAACGAGTTCACACCAGGAACATTCACTCCCTGCTATTAAGTGTGATGTCTCATCAGTTGCCATGGCAACCCAATCCATCAACAAGGTAATTAAGAATCCTGCACCTGGAGATCACTCAGCAACAACCCATCCAACCAAATTTATGAATCCCAGTTCTCTCCAATCAGAGAGCTTCATCTTTGAAATGTCTGGAGATATTGGGCCTTTTGCAGGAACCGCTCGTACCAACAGATTTGGTCTTATGTAGTACTCACGAGGGATTTAAGAGAATTTGTGGCATTTACCAATTTCCTCTTAGGTACGAACAAAATTCAGTGGTCAGACCTGTCGTACCTGTCATACACAGGTTCTCTCCACAGGAAAAAACACACTTGCATGACTGAAGCTTCTTAATCTGAATGAATTTGGAGTTTAAATATGGTACAGACATGAACTAAAATGAAATATTAAACTAATATAAACTTAATGCAAAATTAACAATTGATGGTGGGACTTGAAGCAGGAGGACGTTCCACACTGTGAAGTTCTTTTACTCTCCGGTGACATTTCTGCGAGTAAAACTGCCCACAAATGGAGCAGAACAGGTAGCCTTATAATGTAATTTCAGGGACGTAAATTAGATTATGCTAGAGATCAAATATCACGAATGTGCACCTCCCCATAAACAGGTGGTGTTCAACAGGCTGAAACAAGCGATGCATGACAAGTATGTGTAGTAAAGACAGTTTTGTGAATCTGACAATCAAATCAAACACTCGTATGAGCAAACCTCACAGAGAAAAGCAAAAGAGCTTTAGGATAAGAATACAAAAAAAGGTTCTTGCATAAGGCCCATTATTCACATGCACAGTTAACTCCACTGTGTCTGGCTCCTGGTGTAAATATATTTACTGTAGCTGTTTGACCTGAGCAGGGGTGAATTAGAGTTCAAGCAGACAGAGAGAAATTTGACTCATAGCCATTTTTTTTATCTTCATTGGTTAACGTTTGTGTTTGACTGAGGGTGTGTGTGTGTGTGTGTGTGTGTGTGTGTGTGTGTGTGTGTGTGTGTGTGTGTGTGTGTGTGTGTGTGTGTGTGCTGCAATTCCTCTCCTGATAATGAACGAGGGGTCAGAACATGAAATGAAGTTATAAAAGCTGTCAGCTCTTGGCTCATCTCTATTCCAGCAGAGTCCAGCAGACATGTGTTCAGCCCCGGGCTGGTAATTACACCCTCTCCTCTCCTCTCCTCTCCTCTCCTCTCCTCTCCTCTCCTCTCCTCTCCTCTCCTCTCCTCTCCTCTCCTCTCCTCTCCTCTCCTCTCCTCTCCTCTCCTCTCCTCTCCCATTTAATTATTTGTGTTTTGATATATCTATTAAGTATGTGAATCACCATCCCTTTCATGTCGATCTCACCTCTCTTGCTTTCTTTGTTACTTCTTCCATCTCTCCATCTAACCTTTCATGTTTTACCTCCCTTTCTGTGCTCTATCAGCTCAAAATTTTCCAATTTTTTTCAAAATGTCAGCCACTCACAGAGACCAGCAGGACTAATGTTCCACTTTGGTCCTGGTTATTTTAGCTGGTTTTGGGAGACGGAGGGATATCTTAAAAACAACCTGTGCATTGACAGGTCAAACAGCCATCTGCATTTCTTCTCATTTATGATCTCTCATGTTGTGCATTATGTGATTTCCCCCACCAAACAACAGGTCTCTGTCTATCAGAGGGTTGCACTATTCTTGCCCAGCATGCAACATCCTTCCTCTGCCTGTCCATGAGATAAATCTCGCTGGTTTAAATTAGAATTAGGCCTGTAAATCCCCTGCATCTAAAACAGCAATAAGTCTCAAGCCAATGTACATAAAGCTGAGCCTGTATTGATCGTGAGTACAGTAACTGCTTTATCGTCAGGCCTCACACGGTATCTTACTGGGTTTGGGAATCTGCCTAAACCAGGAAATCCTCCAGGAAATCCTCCATCATCTCTGGTTACAAGTCTCCGAGCATCTGCTGAGATTACAGTTTCATGACAGTGTCCAATCACTTCTTCACAGCACTTAACTGAACGTTTCTCTGAGGGGAGAAAACTGCTTCCTTCGCTGCACCACATCAGAAATGATTCAACCCTTGAATCCCACATTGACACAACAAGTTTCTTTCTAAAAAAGTGCATCACAGTTTGCCACATGTACACCAGAGAGCAGACTGTACCTCATCGTTTTACAAATTTACAAATGTAAGAACAAGACACTGAAGACCGATCAGTCCTCTAAAGAGAAGCCTGTGATTTATTTGTTGCATGTAAAGCAAGTATTTAGCTTTCCCGGAGCTAAAATGTGTGCAGTTCCAGGAATGAGTGAGGTGATGAGGCAGTGAGGTCACACAGAAACCATCAGGGCTGTGATCAGGTTAGCAATGAAGGTGACACATCCACAGACAGACACTGGGAGCACTGCCGGATACACTCCAGCCCCCTTTTACAGCTGGACCCAGCAATGAGAACATGACACCACACTGCTGTCTGTTCTGACAGATGCTGGTTAATGCAGGAAGACTGGGCATCATCTGCCCTGCCTACACTGTAAGACTATAGTAGAGGCTTTTTTCATGCCTGTTCTCTGTACATATATTGCTTCAGAGGCTCTAAACTCATCAATTCCATATTTAGAAGATATTCTGACATTAGTGCCAACATTTGTTCATCAAAGGCTTTAAAATTGACCAGAACAATCATTTCTGTAGCGGATGCATCAAATATCTCCACAACAGGCAATTTGCACAACCATCAATTCACTTTCCGTGTGTGTATGCCTTCCCACCCTGCTCCTTCGCTTAACCAGTGATTGGTCTCAGCCTCCATTATGGTGCAGGATGAAAGACAGCTTAATACAGAATAACACATGAAGATAGACCATTAGTCTACAGGCTTCAGACCAGAGGAGGGAGGAGGATATGGTTTAATGGACGCCTCTCCTACCGAGCTGTAGAAGAAAAAAAGAGGTCTGTCTGTCTGTCTGTTTGTCTGTCTCTGTCTCGTCCTGGTTCATTCAATATCAGATCACTGGCGGTCAGCGTAGGAAGCAAGCGTATTGATTTGAATTTATATCGGAAAAGAATAAAGTCAAGCTGGGAAATAACATTTAGCGGTTTGAAAGGTTGAAGATGACGTTTCATAGCTGGCATTTTGCTGGCAAATAAATATATAAACTGGCATCTGAGAAGAGTTTGTAGTATATGAACGGCTTTCAAACGAGACGCTTGGACAAATATCTGTGATGGAGAACTGAATTACAAAGCATGCATGCTGAAGGGACGCTTTTATTGCCTGGGTGCTGTGTCTTTGAACATGGATTCCTTTGTGATACGGCTTCTGAATCAGAATAATTGCAGGCTAATTGTGAAGCTGTCGGAGGGAGAGTGACTTGACTTTTAATAATAACCACTCTCTCTCTTTTTGCCTTCCAATCTTGTTTCTGGTAGATCTCAAAGACACTCTTTCTTTCTCTCTATTTTTCTTCTCCTTTTCTCTGCTCTGTCTCTTCTTTCTCTCTGGCTTTATGCCCACATATTGAATGCCATATTGTGAGAGCAATCCGTGGCTGTGTTTGACAAACCTCTCTTATTTCCATTATAAAGCTCTCGGCACTGACAAGGAAACCAAGGCCAACTTCCAGCATTTGCACTTAAGGTCATCTCTGCTTTCTCAGCACACACGACTCAATTCCAAGGCTCAAAAAGCCTGTGTGTTGTTGACATGCTCCTATAACAGCAACACAAATACCGTTGCTGTTCTGGGCTCCTCTCTGATTCTGAGCTGGATTTTACAGCACTGTATCTGACATAAGATGCATTTACACATTATCCGTTTACTCAGCTCAGATCATACCTCCTACCTGGGGTACATGACACATAACATAGATATTTGAGTGTAGATATATTTGTGTGTCCTACCTCTGTGTGTGGCATAGAGCGCAGCGAAGGTGACGACAAAGAAGGTGGTTGAATATTTCCCAGCATTCACCAGGTGAGGAAAGGCCCTCTTGGTGTCACGGTAACGCCTCAGGCATTGTATGAAACGGAACCAGGCGGGCAGACACTGGATGATGGCACGCAGTCCGTACGAGTAGCTGTGGCATACATGGCCATTAGAGTCTGAAATACAATAAAACAGTGAATCATTGTGTTATCATTTTTTATTTTTTTATTATTTTTCTCTGTCTTATTCTCTAAAATAATGTCCTCCCCACATTGCCCTTCCCACAGAGAAGCTCATCGATATGAGAGTCACATAGCGACCTCTGTGTGGCCAAACATTTCCGATCCATTAGCCACGTGTTAATTGGCTGTGCGGAGCCCAAGTGTCACTGTTGGTGGAGTGGACGGACAGCAATTAAAACCTTTTCACATCACAGTCCCTGACGGCACAGCGCAACTGTCTGGCACACTGTCAACTCAGTCAGAAACATTTACAACCAAGAGGTTTGTGTCTTTATCTCCATATTGAAATGCAATGCAGCAGGTGCAAAATAAACATTAATATTAAAAATAAATCAGTGCTTTGGTGGCCGCATAGAGTCCCATTCATTCTGCACTGGCCTGTGAGCGCCATCTAGTGGAACTTAGAACCCGGAAGTAACAAGGGAGTGGAACTTCTTCCTATATTAGAAATTCTTTGGTATAGTGGAGGATTTTCTTTTTCCGTGTGGATCATCAAAACTATTGGTCCTCCTAGTTGTCAATCATTCTGGGATATGTTTACGTAAGGCCGTCGTACGTGCCGTGACCAAAGACAGTATATAAAAGGCCGTGACAGGTCAGCGAGCAGACGGCCACGGCGTCCAACCATAGACAGTATATAAAAGCCTCCGACCGCGGCTCTGTCTCCCCGCTCTCGGCGATAGCTTGTTTGTTGGCCTGTAGCATGCTAAAGTTAGCTATAGAGATGCTTGTCGTAAATAGATTTCCACTTACCGGTGGCTTGTAGAGCCATGCCGACAGCAACTTGTAAACAGAGCGTGCACGAGGAGAACTAGGCTCGTGCATGCTCTCTCGTGCACACGTTTAATAGGCGTTCCCTCTCGGGAGCAGGTAGGGTGTTGCGCATTTTATCAAAAAGTGGAGAGGGCGGTTCTTTCGGGAAAATCCTCCATTATACCTTTAAGTCATACTGAACATGGATTCATGTCTCACCCTCTAACTTGGGCAGCAGCCCCTTGCTGTTGCTCCACTGCAGGTCAAAGATGTAGTAGCAGATGAGATACTCTAGGTCCATCAGAACAAACACCAGAGAGTTGAGCTGATCAGCCAGCCAGAAGTCTGCAAACTCCACCCGGTGAAACGGTGCTGTGAAGACACGAAACTGAAAACAGACAAGAGGGGAAAGAGGGAAAGTTAAACTAAAATTTAAAGGAAGTTAAAATTCTATAATACTATCTATATCTCAGTTATAAAACCATCTAAGCAATACAAATGCATCTGACCTCACTGCTACAGTGAATTCTGATTGTGTGTATATATATATATATATATATATATATATATATATATATATATATATATATATATATATTATAACAGGACATCTTAATGAGTCACACTTTGTGTCAGTGTGCATGTATCTGTTTACTTGTGTCACTACTCACAGGTGTACAACATAAACACATGAAGTGGCATGATTTGGCTTATATGAGTCATGCTATTTGGGATATGACTTTTGGCAGGAGCTTGGTTATTGACTGTGCTTTGTAAAATGATCCAACACTGCTCGACTCTTTCCATTTACCCCCCCAGGCCACATCTGACATTCAGGAGCGACTGTATACCTCTCGCCATGTACAGTACACTTTCAGGCAAACCCACATACACACACGCACACACTCCCCCTACCCTGAAAATGTCAAAGAATATTGATCTTTCTCTTTTACACATATGAGTTCTTTACAAATTTCTCTTAACCTGTCAATCAAAGCCTGTATTGATCGAGTGGCCATCTCACCTATATCCACTCTATCTGTGTGGATGTCTCAAGGCTAAATCTTCTGCAGTGAAGTTAGGTTTTCATTTCTCGAGCAAACACTGGTAATCCAGGTTCTAGATCCGCAGTTTGTCCTATAATGAAATCTTTGTCCTTTGTCCTGGCTGGTGTTTATTGTCAGATGAAACTAGCACAGCTGTCATGGAAACATTTTATAGCATGCTAGAAAAAAAACAGATTGTTTGTTCCAACGAAACTACAATTTCTCCTGAAACATCCTTAATCACTTATTGCGTATTCCATGAGGCAACATGTACATGACAACCATGAAAAACAGCTCATATCAGCTCTAATTTTATGTAGGTTGTTATGATTACTGAGGACCAATCAACACTGAGGCTGATTATGGAGCCACATCAGTGGAGGGGGGGGCTGAGGGAGTGTTGCTGAGGACTGTGGGGAGTTGTGAAGGAAAGGACAAGAATATGAGGAGGAGGAGGAGGAGGGGTCTGGTGCTTCTGGGGGGAGAGGCAGGGAGGAGGAAGAGGAGGAGGAACAGAGGAGCTCAGGGCATCAGCATACTGATAGATCTGTGCCTGTAATGATTGCACAGTCACAACCCTCCACCTCCCCTGGGACGGGGCTGCATTCTATTATCCCTCAACCCCCTGCCCTCTGTCTCGCTACACCCCCCTCCACACACACACACACACACACACACACACACACACACACACACACACACACACACACACACACACACACACACACACACACACACACACACACACACACACACACACACACACACACACACACACTCCACCCACCCTCAATCCTGCAGCCCTGTAGCAGGTCTTAGACAAAGAACAGTCACATATGAGGGTTTTGTAAACATCAGGCTTGAGATAGATATCTGAATTGTACATGCATTCATTGTGTGGGACGGACAGACACACACACACACACACACACACACACACACACACACACGCACACACACACACACACACATGCAGGGCATATTTAAATTGTGTCAGCAACATAATGCGTAGCTCACAAATAGTAATAAGAGACCAATTGCTTCCACAAACACGTGATTCTTTTCTGGGCCACAGTGACCAAGTTTCAGTTACCGGTCATCCCACATTTTTTTAAGGACAATGCAGTAAAAAAAAATCTCTTTAACTTAAGATAACAATGTTTTGCTTATGACTCTTCACTTGTATGGCGGTATTTTTTTGTAACCCTGTATACATTTGTATAGTATAGTTTTATATAATCATTGGTAATGTTTTCTGTCAGTATTTTGAGGGTTTAAAGTTTAGACATATGATTTTGGGTTTGGTTAGGTTAGAATAAAACAGCTTGTTAAGGTCGGGTAAACGTTTATGGCAGTCCTCTAAAGTCTAATGTGTTAATTACTGCTGGCTCACAGTTGTCTTTATGTATCCATGAACCTTGGCTTATTTATACAGCTTGGATTACATTATTCTTGTAAAACACCACCAAAGTTCAAATGTCATCATTGTAATTCTTTCAAAATAAAGTGGCAGAGGTATAAAATAAATGCTCCAATAGATAAATGAGTGGACTGACCAGCAGCTTGAGGAGCCAGAAACGTGATTTGTAGTAGCAGGTCTTGAAGGGGTTGAGGAGGAAGAGCAGCATGAAGCCATAAAGGATGAGCGGGTTGATCTGCATGGGGAGGTAGGTGTACTCGGAGTAGAAACAGGAGAGGATGCTAAGACACCACAACACACCCAGGAAACCAGCAATCTGCAGCACACAGGGGAAATAAACAGAGGAGACTGGCATTAAAAGAAAGCATTTTTGACACATAATCACAATTAACAAGACAATCTGAATAATTCTGCGCAAATTATGTTTTGTTTTGTTTTGTTATTACAGAGTATAAATGAAACCCTGTGGACATTAGGTATGTACAGTTTTATGCTGAATGAAATAAATTGTAATGTGTTCCTTGAATGTGGATTACCCTGATGACTCAACAACCCCATTCAATCATTTTGCATATCTTTAAAATGCATGATCACTTATATTAATCTGAAAACAAAGTGTGTGTCTTCATTACAGAGAAAAAGTTTATTTTCTGAAGACTCAGGGCTCTCATTCAGTAACAGAAATAATTGCTTCCATTTGTTTCCTCATTCTGACCTCAAACAGGTGTTGGTGTGAGAGGTTGTTTCGGGGGTTGATCTCGAAGATGAGGACATGGTTGACTCCAGCCTGTCTCCATCCGTAAGTGTTGATGCCCAACAGGAAGAGGAACTGGATCAACAGGAAACCTCCCCGATAGATCCGCACTAGTGGCCACACGTTCTCGGAGCGGAAGAACACAGCACCTGTTAAAACCACAGCGGATTTTCTGCTTTTAAAGATAAAATATGAAACCCTTGACTGTGTGTGACACGTCTGAGGGAAAACAACAATAAAAACCTGCCAATCAGCCTCCGTATGAATTTTAAACAATCTACTCAAACTGCCAGTTATCTTACAGTGACATATTACAAATGGTGCAGGACTCAACAGGATATGAAAAATGTATGAATCGGGATGTTTATGTGACTTACCAGTAAGGACGAAGGCGATGGCGAGAATGATAAAGAAGCCGCAGTAGAGACCCACACGGAAGGTCGTCCAGGCCAAAGCAGGCTGAAGCAGGCAGAGAGGAATACAGAAAAACATTATTAATAATGTTCATAATATTAATGAATAAGACACCTAACCACTGTTCTATACATATTAACAATTGTACATATACCGTATATACATATAGATTGCAATCATTGTCTATGTAACTACGACTTTTGAATTGAACGTGTCTGCATATAAGCCACTCTGACTCCTTTTATCTGCTTGAATATATTTATTACAGTATACACATGCCTGTAGGGTAAATGGAGAGATCAATAGTCACATAGCACAATTCAAGTCAGACATGACAGTAATTAATGCATTAATAACAGTAGATATAACATAGGAGGGTAAAGTGCCACTAGCCTCGATAATTTCTGAAATATATCCTGTTCAACAATGAGAAGGCACTTATAAAATCAATATTAAAGGCTCTCATGGTTTCTCTCTCACTCTTTCTCTTTCCATCTTCCTTCCTTTCTCCATTTCTCTCATAACAAACGTCGTTTTAACCTTTATTATTCACACGGTTCAAAATTAACTTTTTTCGTCCACCATCCAAATGACTAGTGAATGTTCAAATTTCACCAGCCACTCAATAGATTACCATTGTTTTTTTGGATGGTGAGTGAAGCAAATTTACAAGCCACTTGAATATTTAACCAGTATTTGGCTAATAGATTAATATTTTTACTAATTTTGAACCATGATTATTCACCTGGTGGAATATTCTCAGGCATGGACAGCACATTTGTATTCAGGTCATTTAATACTGTAGAGGGGAAGAGGCCTTGTGAGACAAAAAACATATGATATCTGCACACATTTATTTGTTATTTTATTTCAGTTTGCAGCCTCCCTCAAATGACACAAACTGCAGAGGAAAAATGGCTGATATTAGTGAACGGTCACTCTCTGTAAATGCAAGTTGCAAGAAGGCATTGCTGACCTGAGCTGCCCCCAGTGGAGGAACTCTCAACCTCTTCATGGCCCTCTGACGATCTCCTCCCTCCAGCTCTGTGGTGACGATAGTCTATACACACACAAACAAACAGCAATGATTTACAACAAAGATCTTTGTATTATAGCGTGTATGTGTGCGTTTGTGTGTATGCGAGCAGGCACCTCAGTCTCGGAGATGAGCTGCGTGATCTTCTTGCAGGTGTAGAAAGGTGCCACCTCAACATGAATCACACGCCAGTCGGCTCCGCGAGAAGTATCCAGGATCTTGTCATGTTTCTTCAGGATTTTACGGAAACCAGTGAAGTTCAGGTTCTGTGGATGGCAACGAGGAAACAACTGTTACATTAAGGTTTATTTATTCCGAACTGCTGCAGGAAACATAAAGCGGCAAAACACACGTTTTTATATGAAAAAGTTTGTGATTATTACTCATTATTATTATTTTTATTATTTTCCTTCCTTATTTTGAAACATTGCATTCATTTCTTTGAAGACATTTTCAGCCTTGACTCAACCCTGAATGCAGGTGTGTCTGAGAATGTGTGAGTGTGCGTAATGACACCTGATAGTTCTGGAGCAGGATGAGGCTGAGGTAGAACTCGCTGAAGGCTAGCTTCAGGTCCTTGATGTTGTGGTGTTTGCAGCGCTCCTCCTGCGACAGGTGGAACATCGTCTTGCGTCTCCGCAGGCCGGGCGGAGCGTTGCTCTCGCGCTGAGCGTCCAGTGAAGACTGCAGCTCATTCTGCAGCGTAGCAGAACGTCTCTGTGCTTCAGCAAGCTTTTCTAGGGTGGAAAGAACATCATTTAAAAAGAGAGTTTTTAGGTTTTCATATAGCTTATTATTGCTTATTATTGCTTATTATTGTGGTGCTTACACTGCACCACATTCACACATATTTCTAATGAACGTATCCACACTTCTTACTCAGTAGTTAAAGTACATTCTATGTAGTCTGACCTGATGACTTCATTTTGAGTCCTGTTCTACTATGCATTGTTGGTTTTGAATGAGGGTTAGGAATTAATATTATTAAACAGCATTAATATGCAGCGTTAATTATGTTAAAGGGATACGCCACTGTTTGTTGAAATAGGGCTTATCACGGTCTCCCCTAGTTGTAGGTAGGCGGGCCAACACATTTTTTGTCTCAGTGCAAGTAATTAGGTTGTTTTTTTGTCTTTTGTTGGCTCACTTTTACTCACAACATGCTAACCGGCAACAAAGGATTCCAATCACTACGCTAAGCTAACTAGACTAGACTAAACTAGACTAAAACAATGCATGCACAAAAAATGCGTTGGCCCACCTATCTACAGCTAGGGGAGACCGTGATGAGCCCTATTTCAACAAACGGTGGCGTATCCCTTTAATAGTTCTTCACTCTGTAAGACCTGTTTTGGTAATCTAACCAATATGCCTGAAAAGAAAAAGGACCCTTCAGTTTTGCTTTTGTCTGACAAACATCTGGTAAGAGACGCCAACTAGCTGCTTCTTCCTTTTGTCAAAATAACAAGCAATTACAGAAAAGGTAGCAAGAAAAAAAAATCTTTTATACACCCTGTGCCCTCTGCTCTCCTGCTGTCTGTTCCAGGAAGCATAAGCATGTAGACTATTAGGCTGAGCTGACATGTAAATGCTGCAGAGGAAGGAACCATTATCTGGGTCAGAGATAGGTTAATATACCCAGAGAGAGAGAGAGAGAAGGGGGGAGGCAGAGCCTGGGCAGTAACCTGCATTTCATTAACTATCTTGCATTTCGTCTACCTGCTTTTACACATTAGCCCTCATTCTACTACTGCATAACAGGTTCAGTCACTAAACAATACAACCCACATCTTTTCTTGCCCCATACGTTGTCCTTCACCCGTTCTCCTCTTCCTTCTATTTTTATGAATAACCTGCTAAAAACAGAAGTAGAGGCAGTTTTCATTTAGTACAAGGAATAACTACCACTGAGTTGCTATTTCCATTAGGACATCAGTCTATGAATTTCATAATTCATAATTATCATAATCACACAGACTAAAGTAAGTGGTTTATTCTAATAAAATCAACCTTGTCATTTTCATACAGGCAATACGGCCAGTTTTTTTGGCCAATAAGAGTAGGTTAGTGTTTAGTCAGTTTGCAGGCTGGCTAGCCGATTTTATACACATCATCCTAGATTTCTTTTTGAGTTATATTCATACTAGTTAACTAGCTTTAGTATAAAGCTTCCTGTAATATGCTGCCAAACATGGAGAATACCATGTTTTAAACCCCTGGAGGATTTTTGGGCAATTCTTCTTCACATTCCCTTGCAAATTATATATTGTATTGTTTTAAATGTTTTCATTCATGTAAATAAAGAAACAAAAAGAAAGCAAGTGTGTTTACTTCTTGCTTTTTGAAAATTGCAAGTCATGTCTTCTCGTGCAGTGACTTGCAAGTTCATCCATCACAATAAGAACACTGATATCTCCTTGCAGTGCTGTTTGTGACAGCAGTCTGATAACACACCAAATCTGATGTGGTTTGAAGCATACTGGCAGCCTGACGGTCTGGGGAGCCGGAGCTCCAATAGCTCTTCCTCTGTTCTAAACTGGGAGAAACAGCAGTGATGATGTGGAGGGTTCACTGGTGACTTTCACGCTTTGTTGATCCAACACACGCACACGCACACCTTCCTCACAGGAATGCTTCTTTGACATCTCAATTCACAGTAATCCTCGACTCATACAGTCTGTCACAGCAATGCTTGGATGAATACATGACAACAACAGCAGGAGGCGTGAGAAAGTCAAAACCCTGACTGCCTGCCACAAGTAGCTTTAGATTAAATCTGAGGATTGCAGTGGCACGTCACAACAATGGCTGGACAGTTCATGTGTGTGGGGCTAATGAACCTTGAGGTGTTGGTGGTCCAGATTTCAACTGTTATGGGTTTAGTGGAGAAGTTTAAAGAGCCTGTTGCTCTTTCTCAGCTAGATTTAAGTGCAATGCAGTAGAATGGCTTTAAGAGGTTAAGGACCCCTTTCAGAGAGAGATACAGAAGGAAAGAGCGATGGGAAGGCAAATGTCTTATGTAAAGTCAGCACATGATTTATCTCCATCTATTCACCACAGTCTCTTTATCTTACAACCTATCCAGCTTTTTCAAATGACCACACATACACACGCACACACAAACACACACACACACACACACACACACACACACACTGTAAGTGGCTGCTCCTGTGTGTGGAGGATAAACAAGATGCCTGAGAGCAGGAAGGAGACGCTGATGTTTTCATACACAACATTTAACTAACCTCACAGCTCAGGTCTGCTGAAGAGACAGACGGTGACTCACTCTAATACTGATGTGATGTGACTTACAGATGTCACATTTAGCACTGAGAACATCAGACATGACAACTACGTGTTTGCTTTGTTCTATTTTTTATTCTGTTTTCATTCATAGAGACCAACACTAACATATACAAACAAAATGAAAAGCCTCACAACTATGGGGACTATTAGTTTGATTAGCATAATGGTGCTATTTGGCACCCTATTTGTAAACCGCCATCTACCCATATATAATGTAGTTGTAAGCAGATATACATGTTTATATAAAAAATATCGTATATGGTAGTTAACAGGGAAAGACAAATTATTTTTTGATCCCGTTTAAATTGAGCCATGGATTACACATATGAAGTTCGTCAATTTAAAAGATAATTTTGCAAGTCAAAAAAGTCTCAGTTTATATTATATATATTTATTCATAAAACTATTGAAGTATAAGACTGTGAAAATACGTAATTAGAAAGACTACACACTTCAAAGTCACATGGATGATGTCTCTCTGAAGCTTCAATGTCTGTGTGTTTGGTACCGGGATGTAACGTTAAGAGCTGCGGATCTTGCTCGTTTTTCGCCTCTTGGCTGATGAAAAGACGCTCGATAAAACACATCAGGTAAGATAATGTTGTGAAACATAGCTAAGCTAGCTAGCTATCGAGCAAACCGAGCAGCAATAAGGTGACGTATATTGTGCGAGACAAGATA
The DNA here is from genome assembly GCA_023631565.1 of Gymnocephalus cernua. Classification (NCBI taxonomy): domain Eukaryota; kingdom Metazoa; phylum Chordata; class Actinopteri; order Perciformes; family Percidae; genus Gymnocephalus; species Gymnocephalus cernua. Next base: position 21,663,389 of record CM042432.1, on the reverse strand, counting down.
TGTAGCTAGTTCACTGAGCGGTTTCACACAGAACTAAGTGGTACTACAACAAACCTACGACAAACTGTGACTTACTTCAGTTGCAAAATGATCTTTTAAATTGACAAACATCATATTTGTAATCCATGGCTCAATTCAAACGGGATCAAAAAATAATGTGTCTTTCTCCGTTCACTGCTGTACATATTGTTTTCTGAATTAAGGTCCCATGGTGGTCCGCTGCCGTTGGTGTGAGCCTAATTAAACAAGTTAAATGACAGTATTTTGTCCTGGGGAGCATGAGATGTGCTACAGTTATTTTACTTTTTGGAAGATGCCTATTAGATTTTGGGTTTAACACTCCACCAAGAATCTCCATTGTTGAAGCGCAACCTCCTTTTTCAACTTAATCGTAAAAATATGTCTTCATAGGAAAAGTTATAATTGCTGAAAATACTGTACATTAATAAACACTTAACAATTTCCTTATATACGTATATCTACATTATAGTGTGTGTTATATAACCCATTGAATGTTTTTATGCTGCTAAAATAGTGGTAACTAGTTACCCACATACAGGTCTGTCCTAAGCAGAGGAACTATGTTGTCATTATCTGCAGCAGATAATGTATCCGGATAATGAAAGTCGAGTTAACAAGACATGGCCTCTACAGCAGCTTACAGTAAGCTTCTGGCATATTTCGGGAATCAAAACATACACTGTTGTTAAAGACTAAAAGAATTTGAGGATCAAAGTTTCTTCAGTAAATCAACCTCATGCTAACAAGATCTAACATGATTTATGTCTTGTTTATTTGCTGCCAGTTATGTCCCATCATTATGAGCTGAAACAATATTGCCAGTCAACATTGGCCCTCAGCTGACCTATAGTTTCAAAAACAGCCTCTAGAGGAAGCACACTCTGTCTTCAGATACCTCCAACTTCCCCCTGAGCTGAAGTTTGAGACCAGAATGCAACCTTGTGGTACCAGAATACCACAATATATCATGGCTTCCATCTCATGTTTCACAGTACATACTCCCTTGCTCCCTGAAATACACACAGGCAGGCCTGGTCGCATAAACACGACAACCACTGGCTACTTCAATCAAATGACCAAGATTAGACAGAATGTCATCTGGCACTGAAACAGGAAGCTTAGCATTGATAAGTAAAGTGTGCAACAACTCTAATATCTAACATGATGATAGCTTATACCTATAACAGTCTCTACATCATTGGGGGGTGGCAGTAGCTCATTAGGGACTTTGCTTGGGAACCAGAGGGTCGTCAGTTCAAGTCCCCGTGTGGACCAAGAACGGATTGTGGACTGGTAGCTGGAAAGGTGCCAGTTCACCACCTTGGCACTGCCATGGTGCACTTGAGCAAGGCACCGAACCCCCAACTGCTTGGGGTGCCTGTCATGGGCAGCCCCCTCACTGTAACATCTCTCCATCAGTGTATGTGTGTGTATTCGGGCCTGTGCGTAATGTGTGTAATAACAAACAGAGTGAAAAAATGTTATTTCCCCTTGCGGAATCAATAAAGTATGTCTTATTCTTAATGGTTTATGCAATATATTATTAAAGACCTCATGTAAAAAGGCAATAAAAAGTTAATCTAAGAGCAGGTGCAGAGTTTATTTGCCTATTAAGGGGGCTTTATTTCAGAGCAGAATCAATAATAAAGATTTATTTTTATTAAATCATGGTGATATTGCTTCAAATTGGTACAGATGATCAATTCAATTAAATAGTCAATTCCATAGTTTATCTGACTACCAGCCCAATAATCACACTGTAACGGTTCAGTTTTTGGATCTGAAACTGCTTTACTAATTGGACTTTGATTTTAGATACTCTCAACTACCGACTCTCAACTACCAACAACCGCTGCCTCAAAAGTAACTGAAGTAAATGAATACCTGAATAGAATGTGTTGATTTTCAGAAGCTCCTTCTCGCAGGTCTGGAAAAACCTCTCTTCAAACTTAGCGTAGTATCTCTTCACTGTGTCTTCATCTGTGACTGGAGAAGGAAAAAGAGGTGAGACAAAAAATGGTGATTAGCTGCTTGCTGAAGGGCACCAGTGTGTACATACTGTATATAAAGCACTGTTGCACTTTTATAATCTTGACCCACAGAAGGGTTTTTGATTATGTTGCTCTGTTTTGTGACACACACGTTTACGCCTCATAGCTGACATAAGCAATGACGAAGCACAGTTTATATTTTGGTGAGAAGGATTGACAGATGAAGCCATGTCAAAACCTTCTGTAAAGGACAGTAACAAGAACAGTGAACATACAGCAGAACACATACTGGAGGACCAAAGCAAAAGTGTTATAGACACCAGAACCACCTAAATGTGCTCAACAGATCTCTCCATGCTTACATGTTATTATATACCATGTTAAGTGTTAATAAGTGAGACATCTCAATATGGTAAAGGTTGGAAGCAAAATAGCTAAATGATAAATACTTTCAGCTACAAAAAGTGTCCTTCTTTTGTTACAGACAGTGGTGAGTGAGAGTTGTCCTGCCAAGCCCACATACTACACACACACACACACACACACACACACACACACACACACACACACACACACACACACACACACACACAATGAATCTCTGGGTTATGTTCATGCTAAACAGTTATATTTATGTCAGTGGCTCTTTTCTGGTATGTTAAACTTAGATTATGCCAAAGCGACAACAAAATGTGTCAACCAGGTCTGATAGTTTTCACTTTTATTTATTAAATGTTGAAAAATATTTCATATACCGTGTGCCACACATAGTTTTTCCATTAACAGTTGACCTTTTCATCAGACCGGGTGTGGATAAAGCAGATATAGTGTCAGATCCAATAGTGGTACCGCATTGTAAACATTTGCTATTATATAAAGTGAGCCTTGGCTGCAACTGGTAGATGTAGAGGCTTTCTATTCAACACGGTAATAAGAAAGACGCCCCAGGCAGCAGCCTGTCAATTTCACTGCTCTATTCACACACAAGCACTCCCGCATGTTTGCAGCATGGGCGTATGAGCCTGTGATGAAAAGGTGAAAAAATGTCCAACAGCTTTACAAGGAAAATAAATGAGAACCTGCCCTCATACCCATTAAGATAATCAATTATAAGTTAATTAAACTGTGTTCTGCAGGTGAAAACACCGTACAAACTAAAGTTTTCTATAGAACGAGCATAAGAGAGGAAAACTTCATACAGCAGATGAGATCTGCTGCAAAATACTCTTCACTCTATGTTAGCCAAATTATCAAAGTAGTGCTCATTAAACATCCAAAACAAGATCATTACAATAATGACAACAACAGAAAAATGGGACCGCATTATAGTAGTGAACAAGTTTCTAAACAAGGACAACCTTCCACTTCCACTTACAGTAGCATCAACTAGGGGTGGGACAAAATATCAATATGGCAATATATCATTGTCCTTGTTTGTGCGATACAATAATCGATACGCTGGTGCCAAATATCGATATTTTAATTAATGAAATAAGGCTAAATAGATTTCCCTGCTCCCAGCATCGCTACTTCATGGCTCCTCGAGGTGGCGCTCAACACATGAATCTTGAACATAAGTTAACTAGCCAAAAAAGAAGAGGTTTTCAGCGTGATGGCGGACAGCAGTTTGAGGAAAAAGAACAGATGCCCCAGCCACGTTTAAGTCCAAAGTCTGGACCCATAGTTGCTCTATAGTTCTGAAAAACTACAGAATTGTGCTGTTTTCTAACATTTTGAACTTGCAGGGAATAAAGAGAGAAAACTTGCACTTAGCCTTTTCAGGGGAATTTTGTATTCATAGTTAGACCGATATCGCGATGTATCATTACAGGATTCTCTAGCAATATATTGATTATCGCAGAAATGCTGTAACGTGATATTATCGGTATCGTGAGCCATGCATCATGTACTGTATCGTATCGTGAGGTAACCTGTGTAAAGAGTGCAAGAGAAGATAAGGATGAAGGAGAAGATGAAGCTGCCTCAAGAGGAGGTGAAGAAATAATGAGAGAGAGAAAGAGAGAGATACATACAAATTAAGCAGATGGTCTCCAATCTGCCTCACACTTCTACACAATTGCACATTTCAGCTGAAGTCACAACTCTTTCATCCTTACAACGATGCAGAGTCACCTCAGCAGCTGCCAGCTGACAGACTGGCTGCTGCTGCTTGAGACGAGTGGATGGATGACTGTTTTGATAGAGGTACGCATGCTTGAATTGCTGACCGATCGGCTGGCCAGCAGGTTAGCTGAATGACTAAGAGCCTGGTCAGTCTGTATGTGCCATGACAGAATGACTAATCGTCCAAAATGCTCCTTTAGTTAGACCTGCAGACAAGCAGCAAACTGAGCTGTACTGTAATTCATAGTAAAAGGTACACATGTAATGAACACTTTGTATGAAAGAGCACTGAAGGAATAGAGGCGTTGGGTAACAGGAGGCGAAAAGACAAGGAGCAGTTGTGGTGTGTTTCCTATAAAACATACATTAGGTTTAAAATAAATCTAATATGTCCAAGAAAATATTGTCAATGAAAAACCTCTTCTAATGCTTGTCATAAAAGCTTCTGATCTAAACCTTGTTTGAACAACTGAGGACTTTTGGGAGTTTCCTCCGATAGGCAGCATTTTAAACTGTGGTGTACCTTACATGTGTATATATTTTGTGTACCTTCTTTCTCACTTGAAGACTGACAAACAGAGTGAGCGTGTTGGTGGATGAAAGAGTAGCTGTGAGGGCACTTTGCATGTACTATAGAAGGGGTTATGAAATGACCATGCACCCCCATCTCTTTGTTTCCTGCTGACCTTGTGCAGTACTGAACACATCAGCGGAGGTGTGGAGGTGTATTTCCACACATATCATCTATGCACGCATCTTTTTGTTCATCCATTTATGTGTGTGAGGCGTGTGAAGTGTAAGAACAAAGGCCGCAGTCAGAGCCAGTTCATCTTCGCAGCTGTGTTTTGCTGAGGCTTCACCAACAGACGCTCTGCTAACATCTCTGCAGCTGCTGAAACGATTCTGTCAGCCATCTGCCCTCAACCTGCCACACATTTTACCTTCAACCAGCATTAGCACAAATGATCATCATCAACATCTCATAATTGCATTGTATCAACTCTTTAGCTGCCTCCTAAGATGACCAGTGTGAATCACGCAGCTATTATGGCATTCACTGTATCTTTAATTCAATCTACGGCATCAGTCTTCATGTAAATCTGACAGCTTCTCTTTCAGCTACACAGTATGGGTTCTCATTACCACAAGTCTGGGTGGATGATTATAGAGATGGCTTTCTAGAGTCCAACAGCGTTCACCAAAGGGATTTGAAGGTAGATACAAGTTTGGACTTCATGGGAAATGAGAGCTTAAACAGAGTGACAGGTTTGAAAAACTTTTGTATTCTTCTAAATCGGCAAATAGGTTCAGTCCCAAGAATACACACGCAAATATGTAATGAGCAACACCACTGCCATTGGCCTTCTCCTGGTCTTGGACTAATGTCTCCAGAGGAATCGCTGCCTCTACGCTAACATACAGACACCAGGGCACACAGCCTTTCCTCCAGGTCTACTGCAGTCCTGGTTGCCTTGAAATCCAGTACGAGGGATTTTTATTGCCCCCTTCATGTGCAAATATACTCTGGACCTTAAACAAAGTGTGTGTGTGTGTGTGTGTGTGTGTGTGTGTGTGTGTGTGTGTGTGTGTGTGTGTGTGTGTGTGTGTGTGTGTGTGTGTGTGAGTGAGTGTGTGTGTGTGTGTGTGCGCGTGCGTGCGTGCATTTGTGTGTTTAAACTGTGTGTTTTGCACAGTACGTCAGCAGTGACGCCATAACTGTCAATAATAAATACTATTCCCCTTTGCCTTCAGAGAGCTAAACAGACCTGCGTTCACTGTACTTGTGAGGACATTTTGTGATGATGTTTATATAGCTGACCAACCAACCAGGGCTGAGAATTAACAGCAGCAGAAAGGCTGCAGTTTGGTTAACTAGGATCTAATTTATCTGAAGCTGCAGAAAAATCAATATGTGGTTTGATTAGATTTAGGAACATGTAACGACTGTAAAACAGTCAGACAGTCTAACAAGATTCTTCACTAAAATGTAAAAATTATGTCTTGATATTGCATTTTTTGGATAATTATAATTGGTTAAAAAATACAAATAAATATGTTAGTGCTGTCAGTTTAACGTGAATGTTAGTGTGAAATTGAACATTACGTATATGCCAATGTTGTTTTCAATAAAAAAAACATTTGCACAAAGCAAGCTGATCCACTTTTCCATGTTGATAAGAGCATTAAAATGAGAAAAGATAATGGGACAAAAAGAAATAAGGGACATTTAGAATAGATAAAAATGTGCGATTAATTGCGATTAATTGCGTTAACTATGACATTAATGCGATTAATCGCGATTAAATATTTTAATCGTTTGACAGCACTAATATGTATACAATGTACAATAATATAAAATGAACCATTTTTAAAAACAGAAAATGTTTGATATTTTTATTCGATAAATTAAATGTTGATGATTCATTTTGTGTCAACCTTTCCATTAATCAGCTCAGCCATAAAACCCAATCTTTTTTTACTTTGTTTCAGCATCATCAAAACCAACAACTAAATGTGTCTAAACAAGCAGGAGATGCAGGTGCCTCAACAGCAGTGTATCATGGGTACCAAGGGGTTTTGTCACTCAAAATAATGAGACATACTGGTGTACAACATGCTATGAGAAGTAGATCCAGTAGTATAGTGCACTCATTCATTGGCTTCAGTTTTTCAGACAAAGAATTGTGCTGGTAGCTAGAAAAACAACTCTTGACCTACAGTATTCCCATGCGGCTTGTAGAAGGCAGCCCCCTCTCTCCGCTAACCCCTTCTTCTGTAGATTGTATAAATAAATGATGAGACAGCTTCCCTAGAACCCTAGTACTCTAACCCCCTGAAACCCTTCACACACACACACACACACACACACACACACACACACCCCACCCCCAACTTCTTATATTCCCATACAGGCATTCTGTGACGGGACCCCATAAAACCAGCACATAAATCCTTCAAGGAGACCCTCCAATTTGCTGACAGTCAGAGAGAACAACAACCGACACAAACACATACCAACCTGTATCACACTTACTTTTATACTTTTCTTTGATACTTTTATTCTACAATTATTCTGCTCTATCACCTGTTTCATGCTGAAAATCTGTTGCTTTTAAATTGGGAGACAAGAAAGGTGAAAAGGCACCGAGAAGAAGAGCGGCAATGGTTTTCTCAGTGTTAGGAGCTCCGATATGATCTGTCATTACACTGGAGCCTGGAGAGAGGGGACAGGGCACAGCATCTTTCTCTTCATCATCCTTGAAAAACAAAAACAAACAGGCTCACATGTAGTAGTAGTTTCAAGTAGAAACAAGCCCACACACTCAGAGACACACAGCTCCATTTATCTCATTTAATGACACCTCACGGCGGGATATAAACTATGTCCTGATAGCATTACAGTCAGGGGAGCTGAGGAGACCATTACATTATGATTGTCGCTGTATTAGCCTCGCTTATCTCTTCCCTCCAAGCACAGAGGTGTAAATCACAAATGAAGAGAAAGACAAACTGAGCCATAAAAGAGAATAGGATTGCGATAATATTAATCTAGAGAAAAATTGTGTGAGTTCCTTAAAACAACTTCTACATCCTCTAGTGCCAGGAAGCACAAGCAAACACAACAATAACCCCCCCTCCATTCCTCCATCTTTTTTTGTTTTCACATATTCCCATTCGGCCCTCCAGCCACAATTAATTCTACCAATCATCTCTCTCATCGAGGCCAGGGGAGCATTAAGAATGCACACTCACTGGGCTAGACTGCCAGCCAGGGACAACCAGAGGCAGGATGAGCTACTACTGTTGCTCCCAATTCATTGTGTACTATTTATACTGCCAGACTGCAAGCTAAGCAGCTCCACAAAATACACTATACCAGCGTAGAGTAGTGAAAATGATAGGATGGAAGAAATCACATATTCAACACATTCTGAGAAGTGTTAATATATGTGTGTGTGTGTGTGTGTGTGTGTGTGTGTGTGTGTGTGTGTGTGTGTGTGTGTGTGTGTGTGTGTGTGTGAGAGAGGGAAAGAAAGAGAGAGAGTGTGAGGCACATGTGAGGGGTTTATTACCAGCAGCCAAGTCAATACATTATGTGAGGGATAGAGTAAAAGCAAGAGACCAGATGGGGTGTGAGATGATCCTGGGGACCACACAACACAATGCACACAATACCCCAAAACACTGGCGAATGATATACTGAGGGAGATAGAGAAAAAAGAGAGACAGAGAGAGAGAGAGAGAGAGAGAGGAAAATAATGAGATATAAAGACAGAAAGCTGGAATGGAAGAAAAATTTATGTAGCATGACAGCTCCAAAAACAGTGTTTTAAAGAAGGAAACCAAAAGTGTATTACTGAGTAGAGACTATAGTCAAAATGCTACTTTGTCATATACCATATGATAGACTGAATTACTGCAATGTACTGTTTATCAATTTCTGAATAGAAACACATGTGCATTAATGGCCAAAGAACAAGAGATTCAACTTCCTGGTAAGAAGATGCTTGAACATTTGTGTAAATAAAGTAATGAAATGAAACTAATTCAAAATAAATATAGAGCAAACAGCATTGGTTTGGTAACTTCATTACATGATATGTATATAATTAAAAATGTGGTTAAGTTAAGGTGGAACAAGCTTATTACTAAGACTTAAACTTATTGAACTGTGCACTTTTTGTCATACATCATGTTGTTATGTTATACTAGTTATGTGATTATTCTGATTGAAAAAAATCAAATGATTCCTAGTAGATGGGAAAAAACACTGGGCATGTTTTAAAAATGCAATAATGTAGTGTTTTAAATGCTGGGCTGGAGCTCTGTCCAAGGTAGTGACAAACATAGATTACATTTTGACATATCCCAGAAGAAAATGCAAGTGTAAATAACAAAATTAACAATGGCTAAAGTTTAGCTGCTTCAGTTTAAGGGTCCTGGTATTGTCCATGTTGGCTCACTGTGTGTGTGTGTGTGTGTGTGTGTGTGTGTGTGTGTGTGTGTGTGTGTGTGTGTGTGTGTGTGTGTGTGTGTGTGTGTGTGTGTGTGTGTGTGTGTGTGTGTGTGCGTGCGTGCGTGTGTGTGTGTGTTGACAGAAATTGGTTTCAGCTTGTCTATCCAGAGACAGAAAATGAGTTCTACCTAAATGAAAGTATCTATATGAATATGTGGGAATAAAGGACACGGAAAAGTTCCACTGTGCAGCAATTATTTAAAGCGTAACTCTCGCCAAAATACAACCTAGGGTCTTTTTGTGAATGTACGTGAGTCAAACTTTAGTTTAAAAGCATATTTAGGACAGATTCGCCACTTTTAAGATTTACTGCATTCTTTTCTGTCAAATGGCCTTTTGAATGAGAGAGCTAGGGGCACTTTTATGCTAGCCTCAAAATAGCTATTTTTAAACACTAAGAAGGCTCGACACAACATGAAACTTTGCTTGAAGTATCTCCAGGGGCTCTACACATTAACGCAAGCATTGAGAACATTGTTTGTTGACACAGAGTTTACTAAAAAGAAAGGTTTTGAACAACTCACCGTAGCTCTTGTTGTTTCCGGTCGCTGCCATCTCTGCAGTCAAAACGAGTCAATATCAAAAAAGTAGCAAAATATTTAGGATATAAGTACTTAAAAGTGGTGCTTCTGTCCTAAATATGCTTTTAAACGAAAGTTGGACTCACGTACATAGACAAAAAGACCCTAAGTTGTATTTTGGCGAGAGTTACACTTTAAGTGAGTCCTTAAACAAGACATAGATGTTGAGACAGCGGGCGCAAGTACACTAATAGGCAGAGTTTCTACGTTTCTGGGTCATGGTTGTTGTTACACAGGCTTTTTGTTGTGTCCATAGTATTTTCTGTAAAACAGGAAAAACAAGAAACAAAAGTGTGTGTCTGTGCATGCCTACTAAACTCCTTATGAATGTATCAGAGGACTTTTTATGTGTAAAATCTGTGCTGTCAGTTGTTTTCCTTATTTTTATTAAAGCCCTGATAGTTCTCGTATCCTTAAAAGCCCACATGTACACAACATCAGTTGACTGCAGAACAGAGACACACCACAGGAACAAAAAGCATCGAGGTGACTCAATTTTGGAGTTCAGTGGACGGCTAAATGGGCATGGTCGAAAGCACAGCTAGGGTTAAATGGGAATAATGGAGATGAGGAAGAAGTTAGATGAGGTGGAGCTGGGCAGAGAAGAGAAGTAGGCCACAGATTCTTCAAATCAGACAAACAGGAAGTCCACAGAAAGCAGTATTATTGACCAGGGGGCTAATGGGAAAGTTAATTACTCCTGCTCTTCATTCTTCAGAGGGAAATACTTCTCCTTCCCTTCTTTCCAGCCTATTTTTTATTTCACTAAGCTGCTGCTGTGAAGTGTTATCTCTAACAGTCAGAGTGAGGGAAAGTTTGGCCCAGACCTCTCTCTCTCCTCGCAGCACCATGCAAGCCCTTGAAGATCAGGATAGTCTCTCTCTCTCTCTGAGAGTCCTGCTGACTCGCTGCATCTCTCTATAGGTAGATAGAACCCAAGAGAAAAAGGCAAACTGACAACAGCGTGAATGAAAAGCTGTCTGATTCATCTCATTGGGTGAAATCTTTGGCTGAACCTTTCGGTTTCAGTCATGTCTCTCAAACTTTGTCAGACATCTTTGAGATCGAGAATATTTATTATAGGCTATTTAATATCAGTGACGTCCACTCTGGGGATATTATGTACTAAAATGAAGCATATCGTACATTAAGCCTGTGGTCTGAGCTGCACTGTCTAGTCTGAACAAAGTTTGCTTTGATTAGCATGTGTTAAATTTCTCATTTAAAGCAATTTCAATGCTATTCATTGCCAATATCACATTTCTATAGACACAGCCATGGCTCAGATAATCCAGACTTTATTCCTGTGGCAGCAGTCCAATAGAGGATGTGGACGAGTATCAATGTCTCAGTATGCAAACTCACAAATCCCTTATTAAACATTAATTGAAGCAAATCAAATCATAAGAGATCAGGTCTGATTTCATGGAGCCACTGTGGAGCCTGTAAGGAGAGTGTAAGATGGCTCCGCTTAGAGTCTCCAGTATAAGTTATACCTTTTAACAAAAAATGTAAGCTAATGTGTGTAACCTTTAATTCAAAACACGTTTTAGTGGGTACTATCATTCCCCCTGGAAGCTAGAACATTACACTCAGTGCATCAACAGCAGCCAATTATTTCTGAAGTTTAAGATCAACTCCCTGCAAGACTATGCAAGTCTTTGCCGTCATTCACTAAATATAAAAGGTATAATACAGCAATTGATCTGAATGAATTGGTATCTTAAACAGGACATCCAGCCACAAACACCAAACACAGATCTACACTCAGAAACACATTGAAACACAGTTCTAGTATGAATGTCTGACAGAGAGAGCAGCATGATAGAGAAAGCCGTACAGATCAGCCACAGCAGGTCACTTTGGGAATTACAGCCACAATGTACAACCTCAAAAGCAAGTGTGTGTGTTTTTACTTGGATTTCCTCCATTATCTGGCATTAGGGAACTAGTATCTTACTCTGGTTACCTGAGGCCTCAAGTGCACTACACATGAAGTACTTCCATGTGTTTATGGATTAGAGGATTTCACCATTTTGATAGCCATCTCCTCTCATCTGATGTTTGCACTTAAGGATGCCTGTCAATTAAGTTTAGAAAAATGACTGAATGTAAGCACACCTCTGTCCAGCCTCGTAAAGTACTAAGCACATTGTAGGTGTCTGTAGGTTCTTATAAAAGAATAGTATAGTCTGAATCTGCATAGTATAAAAGGTTAGATTTAATATTATTTTAATACACACACTAGGATGGCACCGCAAGAACTTTATAGTGCACACACACACACTTGCATATGTATGAGCCTGCTCTGACTGTGACTGGACAATATGACTGCATAGAGCTTGGGGGTACAACATACCAGGCTGCTCTTGGAAAATAATTCATTGATTCACTGAGCTGGAAAAGAAAAATGAAGGTCATACGAAGCAAAACGTAATCAAGAAATCAGGGGAGGTGTGCAAGAGGAAGGAGGGAGTTTATGAAGGAGTACCAGAAAGAGAGGAGTAGGGAGAACAAGGTAGACAGGATGGAGGCTGGTGGTTGGGCCTTAGGTCTTATCAGCATAGTGTGAATTCCCAGCACATGCCTTTGTCTATTTGTGTGACTGTATGTGTGTGTGTGTGTGTGTGTGTGTGTGTGTGTGTGTGTGTGTGTGTGTGTGTGTGTGTGTGTGTGTGTGTGTGTGTGTGTGTGTGTGTGTGTGTTTTCTGTATGCATGTATGTATCTTCTACTGTAGTGTGTAGTTTTGTAAACTACTTTATTTCAATGGTTGTTTAACTTTATCTTGAGTGAGGTGAGTATGCAAGTCTTTATCTTAGACTTGATGCCCACTAAGTATAAGTAAAGATAGTTGGTACGTTACAAATATAGTTTGAGGCACAAAAAGGGAGTGAAAGGAGGTTTACTATGGTGACTGACTGCAAAAACTAGAGCTCACTCAAATCAATTGTTTAATTTTTATCTTGCTGCACAGATTTTTTTCTCCCCACAGTATCTCCTATGGAGGATAAAAGCAGAGAAAACGAAATAAATGCATCGTGTTCCAGTACAGTCTCCAATCTCTTCTCAAGATCGTAAACTAGATTAATCATCATCTAGTTTGTGGAGAGAAGAGAGCATAACAAATTATTTACTCTGCTGGCGAGGTCTCTTTTTACAGCTCTGCTGGACAGGGAAGGAGGACTGGACCTTCTAATCCCTTGTCCTTTCCTTTTCGCCACCTTTGTTGTCTCTTCATCACTTCTCAGCTCTTTTTGGAGGCAGAATGCATGTTTACTTCCTCTCTCGCCTCCCTACCTTTCCAGCTTTCCTCTTCACCGAGCTTGTTCAGTTGATCCATATGCAACCAAGTGGAAGGAATAAGGGCGACATCCTAGACTCACTGCATTCATACGGAAAATATCAGGGCCACGTCTGTACTGGGAGGCCACAGAGGAAGCAATCAGGGTCCTGTTCGCAGCTGCATAGCTCTACATGTAGCAGTAAATGTGCTGTCAAATCAAATTGGTTCCTATTTTCAAAAGGAACAAATAATATTGTGTTCTGGTTTACTTTTCAGCACCTGACAAAGATGATGGAGCAATGCTTTTTACAGTCTTTTTACATATCAACATATTATAATTTCATTCATCTTCATTTCTGTATTTATGTGCAGTTCACTCTGTGACAATTGGCATTCAATATTAATGCCTGAAAAAACACGCAGTCTGAACAGCAGAGAAGAGTCACTGTCCTGTAGGATTTGCATAATCTACACTGCTCCATTTGGCCCGCTGTTACATTGGAAACACAAGCATGCCGTAAGACAGAGGAGTTCTCTGGTCAATCTGAATGATAAAATGTTATACAATAAAACTGGTAATTATATGTGAATAATTGTACAACAGAATAAGCCACTTGCATTTAAAGTGGAAAATTAAAAGATTGTTGAAAAAGAAACAAAGAAACGGATGTGGAAAACGGACTGATGCTTGCTGCCTCCTTATTTGTTGTGCACTTTGAAAAAACTTGACACTGCTGATGGATGTAAGAAGGAAATTAACTGCCTCACAACTAAAACACCCCTAATACACTGGAAGACCAGGGCAGACTTAATGAAAAGGGCAGACTCTCCCCACTAACACAATACATCCGATAAAAGATGGTGTCAATATGAATGAAAGCTAAAGACAAAAGCAGTGATCAACAAAAAAGACAAAACAAGAAAAGTAACTGCCATTTGACCTTGACATTTAAATTAATATTAAGGGAAATCATATGATGACTGTAGTACCTGCAGTTTAAAATAGGAAAGAAAATCCTTTATTCAAACATTGGACCTGGAGCCAAAATGGCTCTCTGGAGCAAAGTCGCTTTTTGACGATATAATAACGCAGCCACCTGGTTGGAAGAAAATTGCTCTTCCATTTCAACGTCTAGGTGTGTGTGTGTGTGTGTGTGTGTGTGTGTGTGCCTGCGTGCGCTATAAATGCACCAATAGACTTGCATGTGTTTGAGTGTGTGTGTCCTGTCCCATTTTTGATAGCTGGTTGGCTGGGAGTGACATTGTCATTATCGACATCTCTCCCGCTCCCCTGGATCCTGTAGCCATTAGCAACCAACTCCGGGAGTTGGCCTCTCCTCTGCTGCAGCCAATTGCTTTCACATCACTGTGTGACTGTGTGCATGCATGCGAATGAGCAGGTGTTCTTTTGCGTTTGTTTGTGTGTGTGTGTGTGTATATGCACTCATGCCTGGATATGGCTTAATAATAGCAACATGATTGAGTGCATCTGTGTTGATTATTTGATAAAATGCAGACTCACTGTTTCTGTATTTCTAAGACAAATGTTCCATGACAGCATTTTATCTCCACAGTGACAGCACAACAGAAGGAAACACACACACACACACACACACACACACACACACACACACACACACACACACACACACACACACACACACACACACACACACACACACACACACACACATTTCATATCAGGCATGCTGAACAGAAAACTGCACACCAGAAGGAAGCGGTCAACGTAAAATAATCAATAGGTGTTGATTAGGCCTACTCAGTACCTTTGTATTGCATGGCAAGCAACAGCCCTTTTTCTGTGTGCCTAGAAATCAATACTCTGATCTGTGATTAGGCCACACTGCACATCTCACTGAGCAGAGGAAAAGAGCAGCACTACACATCAACTGAATGAGACTGAAAAAGCACCAGTCTATGATAGATGGCCAAATAAAACAATATTGCAGGCCTAGTATCCCAGAACACAAATTAAGCTGAATGCATGTTCTCTAAAAGGCATCAGAGGAGAGTGATGCAGTTGTAGATGGGGCATTATGTGTACTTCCAGTTCCAATATCTAACAAGAAAAGTACTCTTTGTGCAGCACAATTGTCCCCCCCCCCTGTCTTGATGTGTCTCACAATGGAGTTATACATTCATAGCTCTGCGCTCTCTAGCACAGCCATTACAAAGTTAAGGGGATTAAACGCTTTGCTCAAAAGCACCTCAAAAGCAGCTGAGAGAGGAGCAGCTTCCCCCATCTCTAGACTCCCACAGACAGACAACATATTTGGCAATATTCTAACCTTTAGGCTGACACTGGCCCTTTACATAGCGGAGTCAACACTCCAGGAACTCTTTGGCACAGTAACATGAAAACCCTTTTATATTGAAGGCCCCATTGGGAGTGAGTGTGTGTGTGTGTGTGTGTGTGTGTGTGTGTGTGTGTGTGTGTGTGTGTGTGTGTGTGTGTGTGTGTGTGTGTGTGTGTGTGTGTGTGTGTGAAACCCCTCTCCTTCCCATCCGGCCTGAATGTTTGGCTGTGTTTTAGGAAATATCACAGCTGTGGGAGAAAGAAAAACAGATTAGATTGTGTTTGCATCAGCTGACCAAACACTGCCATGCAGTAGCTTTGTAGAGCTACTACACAATAAACCTAATTAAGAAGATAAAGGTGGAACAAACACGTTATCTGTTAAGAAAACGCCACAAAATGTCTTCTGAGGACTTAACACATCACACTTAGGGGACTCTATTTTTAGAGTAGAGTAGTTGATGCTTACAAATATTGACTGAACCCTCCAATACTAGAGGAAGTTTGTTTATGGATATGTTGAGACAGGTTCAATGGTGAAAAATATACCAATATAAAGCACATCTGTTCAGTGCAGATATTTTCAAAGAGACACATACAGTACTTATTAAGTATGCTAATAAATCTTTGTCTCTGTTACCATGGGAGCTAGTCATGTGACAAACCCCAGGGGTGTGTCCAAACGGATCTAAGAATACCTGTGAGAAGCTTGTGTGTGTGTGTGTGTGTGTGTGTGTGTGTGTGTGTGTGTGTGTGTGTGTGTGTGTGTGGTCATATATTATAGCTACATTACTGGCTGGCAGGTGAGTTTAATCAGGCCAGTAATAAAAGCAGGGTGGGCTGATGGAGGAGAGTCCTCTGGGAGTCGCAGCTCTTTGTGTCTCTCACACCCCTCTGGTCCATGACAATCTCTCCCTCTCACCCCCACACCAATAGCTCCCCACCCCCTGACGTTCCTATATTTCTCTCATCTCTCCTCCCTTCTTTATTCTTCATTTGTTGTTCCTAAATTCATATTCAAGAAGTAGTAAAAAGGAGTCAAACCTTGTTCCAATGACCACAGCTCATTAGTGTCACTGACTCTGATAGCAGGGCTAAAGACCTTCAAACAAACCATCCCCTCTTTGTGGACACACACCTGTACCCCACTCCTTTGGCTAAGCGGCTCCCCAGCAGATGATGGATGTGACAGGGAAGGCGCTTGTGGTGGCTGGGAGCCCCAGCCTAGCTGAAGTCTTATTTATTACAGCAAGCTTCAACTGTCCTTTAAGGAGCGTAAAATGCCACAGAGCAGAGCTGTGCTCAAACACCTAATGTGATGGATGTGGCAGCAGCAGCCCTGCTGGATCTACAGGTCTCAACCCTGCTGCACAGCCAGCAGCACAATCTGACCTTTGTACATTTAGACTTTAACTGGTGATTTTACACAAGAATGGAGGCAATTAATTACGCTTAGTTAATTAATTACACAGAAAGCGCATAGCTTGTCCTCATAGACACACAGACCATGGCTATTCTCTGACTGACAAATGTTCACACACCCAGCTCCTGTGTCACAGCCAGGAAACTTTAATCCAGTTCAACATCTTTGCCTGTATGGTGCTTCAGGCAAACACAGACTTCAGGCAATAAGCATTTGTAACTTTATCTTAGGTTCACTCTGAATTATATTAGTCTCCTTACAGACATTTCTTACATTACACTTCCCTCAAGCTGTCTGTCTAGCCTATGAACCATCCTGCAAAGGAGCCCAAACTGCTGCAATCCTTACTCTGTATCAACAGTAGCAGTGACAATGCAAATGTCCTGTGTGGGCAGGCAGTGATTACAGCTGATTGGACTTTGGCCTGGACTTTGCCAGCAGGAGATGAATAGAGGCCAGAAAACAGAGCAAGTGACAAACAAGGCGTCTGCTGAGAGAAGAACGATACATTGCTGAGAAAGACAAAACACATCTGGAGATTCAAGTCGATTTATCAACCAACTAAAAATGGTAGATAAAATAAATTTCTCCCTTAAATGAGTCCCAGTGTTGTACAATCACACAATACATTATAAGCTATGAAACTAAGCATCTACACAAAGTCCTTTCACCTACATTTACCACTAAAAGCATATTTTTGATGTGCAATCACAGCAAATCACCACAGCGATTTTTTCCTCTGTTCAGCTCAAGGAGGAGGAGGGTTCAGCCCCTCCCTTTGCAATTCCTAATGAGGCTCTGTGTGTGTTGCATGTGTGTGGTACGTATGTGTGTGTACATTACTGTATGCACTGGCCCTGTAATGGGCGCCTCATTGTATTACCATGGATACAGCTGGATGTCAATGTAGAGAATCCTATTATGTCCTGTTTGTCCCTCTGGAAAATCCTTAACAAGGAAATCCTTAGACCCATTTCACGTCTAATTACGCACATGACCAGAAGATAAGAAACAGTGCAGTCCTTTCATTCATCTTAGTAATTTATGAATGTTCAGCCTTGGACCTAACGCAAACATTCTAGCACTGATATTACTATTATTCTCATTATCAATTAATCAATCAATCAATGGGGACTTTTTATTAATAGATTAGTTTATAAAACCCATAGCCTAAGACGTCATTTTCAAATTGCTTGTATTGTCCAACCAACATTTGAAAAACCTAAAGATATTAAAAGATAAAAGCAATAAATCCTCACCAGAGTAAATGTCACCATTTTGTGCCTTATAAATTACTTAAACGTTTTATCAATTGTCAAAAGAGTTTGCAATATTTTTTCTGTCACTCAATTAATCGATTAAGCAATTATTATATTATATATTATATATATAAGTTGCAAGAAGCTCTCTGATTGATTCCAGGACAATGTGTTTTGTGTGACACACATCGAGCTCCTGCAGTGTCCCGTCTATAGTGACCTTTATCAACTGGGACCTCTGCGATATTGTGGTTATTAGTATTCTAATGTCATTCTAACGCTAGTTAGGACACCAGGGGCAACATTGATCTGCTATAGAGTATGTCACATTGTGTGTGTGTGTGTGTGTGTGTGTATGTGTGTGTATGTGTGTGTGTGTGTGTGTGTGTGTGTGTGTGTGTGTGTGTGTGTGTGTGTGTGTGTGTGTGTGTGTGTGTGTGTGTGTGTGTGTGCATGCGCATTTCCCATTAACAAGCAGCACTCTCCAGTGTTCAGACTGCTTATGTGAACATGGTGGGCGAGTATCACAATGAATGGCAAGGTGAAAGGTAAACTTGCTACTGATGAAATGGTTGTATTTGTGACATTGTACACTGGCATTGTACACTACTGTGGGACCTACACACATCTACACACCTTCCTCCTCCACCAAAGGGTAGATTAAAGAGCCTGTGGCTGTGGTTGGAGGATGAGAGATGAGGCAGGAGAGGATGGGTGGATGCTGGGTGAGTGAGAGGGGGTGTAGAGAGCGTGGGTGACAACAAAAGACCCGCGCTGCCCAAAAGTTCAAAAGAGCCCTTTCAACCAAGCATCTACCAATGTGCAAACAAACACACATGCATTCGGCAAGAAACATGGTCCTGCTGAATCTCCCTTTTTCCACAGGTAGAACTATATTTTCACACATCGTTTGTGGGTTTAGTTGTGCAATAAAACTGTAACATTTAACTAAGTATGTGTGTGTCGATGATGACTGTCACACACGCACACGCACACGCACACACAAACTCTCCCTCTCTCAACTATGTCATCATTTACCATATAGATGCAATTCTAATACATTATTTTTCCTCTCTACAATGACAACAGTTCTCTAACATATTTTACTATTCTGTTTTAATCCAAAGGTATAGAGTAAAATATACATTACATACAGTTAAATCTGGTTTTTGATTCAGAAAGTGGTGAAGCTGCAGAGACAACAGGGAGAAGAACGGCAACACATCAACAGGCCAGGATCCAAGCCTTAGCTCTCCAGGGAGACACTTTAAGCCTGGTACCAGCAGTAGAACTCGTGCCAAAGACAAACTCTGCTGCAACAGGGCTGGCGTAACTGTGGCAGCCCCTGAGACGTTGTCTCTTAGGGACAGGGTTGTTATTGAAAGCGAGAACAAGAGTTCTCTCAAAATGCACACATGCACATGCACAGACAGCCATAACTAAAGCACCGCTAACAGGATTATGTTAAACAACACAGTTCGGTTCTAAACAGATGATATGAAAGAGCAGAGGGTGACTGGTGAATACAAAACATGCATGAGAAAATTGAAGACATTTGTTGCTCCATCAAGGATTAGGCAATATGCTGCAATTAGGCCTACAGCTATATGCGTGACTTAAGAGAGTCAACAGAAGAAATGTAAGATATCCTTTAAAATAAATCTGCAAAACAAAACATAACCACATTTTGCTTAGCATACCGTAGTAGCCAGATTAGTTTTATGGGCTGAGACATAATCAAATCAGTCTTTGAAAAAAACCTTAGCAATATCATTAATATCATGAAAAAGCATCTAAAATGATGACTGTACTCAAAATAGCTACTGCAGCCAAATATAATTAATTTGGGCTATCTCCAAAATTGCTCTCTATTGTCCACCTATAGTGTACCACATTTGCCCTCGCCATTTTATCTGATTGTCCCAATTCTCAGTGTGAAACACATGCACTATATAGTGTTCTCAAAAATCCCCACAATGAAGTGTCCATGGCATTTTATAGATATAAAGTGTGAGTTTACAACTGTCAGTGATGACGTAAAATGATGATAGGAGTGTACTTTTGGACACAGCTATGGTATCCATCTCTCTATATATATATTCCTTTGTATATATCTAGATATGTCTCACTACAGTATATATTAAGAATATGAAAGTGCTGAGCTATCTGTATATCTAATACGGTATCTATCCACTTATCTACTTAGATGGATAGTTTGCCTGTTTCCATCTATCTCCTTGCTCCAAAAATGATGTGTGAAATAGAGAGAGAATGAAAAAAGGATAGAATCAGAGGCGTGCAATAATACAACAATTCAGGAGGGATTGTTAACTAAAGAACTTAAGAGCTGAAAGCATCGGGCAGAGAGCTTTTCAGCTAGCTGGTTGGACAGAATTTACATAATTGTTGCACTTATAGCACCATCACTGGGAAAGTGAGAGGTACCCCGCCCAGTGCAAGAACAGTTGTCAAGGCAACTGTGGCAAGGGTTCAACGGGAGCATGTCAATGGCCTTGAGAGATAATCAGGGAGGGAAGGGCTGAGGTAGCTGAGGTGGCGTTAACACTGGGAGCTGACGGAAAGTCATTTAGTCATGTCTGTAGAGAACATTGCAGTGTAGGTAGGCGAGATCAGTTAGAATAATCTCACAGGTAAAAATACATACAGACCCTCCTTGATGCTTCTGCTGCTGTGAACTGCACATATCCGACTCACAGCAGGTGATAAAGAAGGTTAAGGGACAGCGTAATGGTCCTATTTAACTACAGTCCAGTTGTGGAGAACCATCTGTAGGTCTGTTTATGCTCCGCTGGCCACTCAACTGACCACTGAGCACATTAAGTTTAATGAGTTAATCTACTTTGTGTGTCCACAGATAAATGACTGCAGATCACTATCATAAATCTCTCTCTCTCTCTCTCTCTCTCTCTCTCTCTCTCTCTCTCTCTCTCTCTCTCTCTCTGTTTACTGCTCTTATTCCCTAAATGTCTACCTCTCTGTATTCTCTCTTTTTATGACTTTATCTCGCTTTCACATTCTCCTTCTGCCTCTGCACTTTACTCTTAGTAATAGACATGGCCGGAAAGGTTAGAAGACTATCTTATGTTTCTTAAAGCAAAATGCGGTTTGTGGATTTTTGTGCATGTGTGTGTGTGTGTGTGTGCACGGTTAACACTTTGCCTGAAATATGAATCAAGAACAGAATATGCTCACAGGATGGCAGCAGTCTGTAGTTAAGCTCCCAGGGAGATGAAAACGAGCCACATAACACGCACACACGCACGCATGCACGCACACACGCACACACGCACGCACGCACGCACGCACGCACGCACACACACACACACACAGGCCAAAGTGTCCAGGAGAATGTGCAGTCAAAACAAATTTCCTGGCAGTTTGACGAGATATCCTGCTCTGGATTGAAGTCATAGACCACCACTATCCTTAGGGTTAAAAAATATTAGAGGTGTCTGAATTACAGTAACATAACAAGAATTTGAGAAACTTTTTGTCCACTTCTGGACCACTTGTGTATTTGCCTATATTGTACTGCAAATGTTAGGCTTATGGGTCAATACAATGACAAATGCATGTAGCAATAAAGAGGGGAAAAAATGAGAATAAAAGAGATGAAGAGATACAGTACAGTCACAGATACAGATCCTTTACAAAGACGGATAAAGACATTTTCAGCAGAATCAACAGACTGACAAATTCCTCTGCAGAGCACTTATGCTGTCCGTCACTTTGCCAAGGCCACTAACACAGTGAGGGATGGCTGTATCCAGGCAACCGTGCGGCTAGCATCAGCAGCCTGTATCCAACCACCATCAACCAATCACAAGCATCAACTCCAACCTTAGCCAATCATGACTGATGTCAAGCAGCTGCAATTCAGCGGGGAGCTATTATCAGCCAACTAGCTCAGTGAATGCCCGTGTCTATGTAATATCTGTGGATTTAAGAGGTTAAAACCCACCAAACCAAGCCTAGAGCACATTACATTACCTACCCAAGTGTACCTCTGTTTTGTTTATTTGGATTTCAATAAACTACTCAATAAAGCAGTCACTGTTTCTCTTCAATCCAATCATTTTTATTTTCTGTGTTGCGGTATCCAGAGGGCTATTTGTGCTCTTCTAATCTGTCTCAATCTACATTTTACCATTTCTTCCTCAAACTGTGGAAAGTATCATTTAAAATAATCTATCCATGCAGAAAATCATGGTCTCTAAGCTGTGAAGTGTCAACCAGAATGACACCGAACATATTTAATTTTTAAAAACATAACAAGTTATTGGAATATTTCCACTTTGGTCTGGTAGGACTCAGCAGCTTGCATCGTAAGCTATTTGGATCTGACAGATGAAAACACAGTTCTATTCGAGCGTATTATTGCCCAGCATATTTGCTCATCAGACCCGTTACTTTGACAGACATAAGTTTGGGCAAGGCAATCTGTTAGCCTAACTGTTGCCGACAGCTCCTGTAATGTTTGGTTCACTCTTTGTGTTTGATCCTCCAGGTACAGAGGAAGCGAAGCCTACAGGGACATCTCATCTGCTCATTCTTATTCTCATTCTCTCTGATCTGCTGCAAAGCTGCATAACAATACAAACATTACTGATGCACAGAGCTTGGTGAACCTTCTCTGTAACTGTATTTAACAAGCTGGTGTCTTTCTTTACACTAGTTTGTGTTGAAAGAACATCCAACTCTTAACAAAGTCTACAGCCACACTATCAGCTCTGTGAGGCTTTAAATAGGAACATCAGTGCTTTAAAGTTAATTTAGACTTCATGATGGTGCTAGATGAAATGTTAAGTGATCACTGAAAAAATAAGACTATAACATGACAATCCATCCAATAGTTGTTGAGGCACTTCACTTAAATCCTCAAATGTAAAAGTCAGTGGTGCTAGAGGAAAAGTCAGGGGCAGTCATAAGGACTGATCATCTAAAATAAAAGTCAAAAGTACAATATTTCATTCTGAGATATAGTGGAGTACAAGTATAAAGTTGTTTAAAATACAAAGACTATTTACAAGTATCTCAAAATTGTATTTGCGTAAATGTAATCAGTTACATTCCACCAATGGTGCAGGGATTTCTAACAAGGCTGTTGCAAAAATGCAATTTAATGTAAACCTTCCATCTCGAGAGAATCAAAAATCATTGTCTGTCACTCTGCAGTCTGCTCCTCAGAAGTGTGAGGGGTGCTCTGTGTAAAAAGGCCAGCTCAGCCCTACACATCCTAAGCTCAGATACTAACACTAACCCTAACTCATTCAGACTGAGTTGGAAACATCAATTGTGTCACAAAGAGTAAACAGCATTTATAACTGTAACTGAACTGTATGTGTAGGAGCCACAGTGAGGTAAGCGTCTGAGTGTGCGCTCTTATGTGTGCGTCTGTGCGTAAGGTTTATAGATAGAAGCTGCTGGACTCATAAAAACAAGATAAGTGTTGTGTCAATAGTCCAAGGCGGGGCCATTAATCTAAGCAGAATAAGAGCCCAGGTTACACTACGGCAGACACAGCAAAGCCGCACTGTAGAGGTGGAGGAAATTCAGCACCCATTAACCTACAGTGTGGCCACGCCATTAACAAAGCGGGTCAGAGAGGTAATGTTATAGCCAGCACACCGACAGCATGGATAGGGTTAGCTCCCTTGTTCTTTGCTTTTTGCCGTGGGCTATTTTACTTAACAATAAATGTCATATTTTGTGTGTCCTCTGGCTTCTCTGTAAACTATCAGCAGACTGCTCAAGTTGTTGAATGTCTGACTCAAGTAGTTTCCCTTTTTGCTTCAGTTCCTGAAGTTCATCTGCCAAGCCTCATCATACACAGCATTAAAATACTTATGTAATATTGCTATTGTGCATGCTATTTATATCCAGTACACTACAGTTCTACTTAAATTCAGCACCTGACATTTTGAATGTTTGAATGCCTCTTGATGGTAATGTTAGTGGCACACAGTCAAAAGCCTGTGTAAACAACAGATCACTATTATTGTCATGATTGATGATCACTATATAAAAAAAATTACACAACTTGAAGAACTGCAGCGTGCCACCTCATTTGCGTACAATTAATGAGATGCTCTTTCTTTCTCAAGAGAATCCCTCAGCTATATCGTATTGCAGGTAAATATAACAACATGCTATTATTCATGCATGTTTAGGGGTGTGTGCCTTAGTCAGCTTGGTGTGGGTAAACCAAGGTGTGTGCGTGTGTGTGTTTGCATGCATTTGTGTGAAGGTGTCCCTCCAGGCTGCCCTGGTATTCTCACAACAGCAGCTGCAGCCTCTCGATAAGAGTCACACTAAACAGCTTCACTTTGAGGACAAAATTAACTGAAATGTAAGGAGAAAAACATTTAGAAACACACACACACAAACACACATTTTTCTGTACCATGGCAGATATCAAGACGCTAGCAGATTAGCAGACATGAAACAAGCCATTTTCCTCAGAGGGAGAAACAAATTTTGCAGTGTCTGGAAACTGCATTCAGGATAGGGCTGACATTATAGCCAGGCACATCTTGAATGTATTCTATAAAGAGCACATACCAATATTATGTCATAAGTCACTCCATTCCATTTTCACTCAGTATATCTCTCTGAGTGTTTAACCTTCTGTAACATGGTTATTTTATGTGGATGGATGCACAAGAAGTGGTAGAAGAAGGGTGAAAAAGAGGAGGAATAAAAGCAGAGAGGTTCAACCTGGTGGCAGAGGGAATAAAAAGGTGAGAAGGTAGTACGAGATAGAAAGAGAAAATGAATAAAAGAGGAAATAAGCGAAGACATTTATGGCTTCAAAGATTATAAAAAGTAGATATCAAAGGTAAAATCAAAGAGTGAGGATGAAACATGAAATCAAAATACAATGGAGAAAGAAGAGTGAGGATTAAAAGAAAGATTGCATAATAACTAAAAAGTATTGTTGGACTTTTCAATGTGTCTTGTCGAAGCAATGCAAACCCAGGTTCCATTTGCTTTCCTATGAATCGACACATTAGCGTTGCATATGTACTTCACATGTTAGCTGTTCGCTAATGAAAGCAATTTAGCAGCTCAACTTTCCCATTGGTACTTCTGTTTCCATTTCCATTTCTCATTGTAATACTGTAACTCTAACTTATGAATGAGCCATCATACTGTCCATTCTACCTTTGCCATCCAGGCAGAGAGGAAGAAATTCAATACTTGATATTATTAGATTAGGAGCAATTTCCTGACTCAATCAGATTAGAAGCTATACTGACCTTGTAGTGCTAGAGAATCATATCATTAAGATGATTTACATGAGCAGAGAGTACCAGTTTTTTGTTGTTGTTATTTTTACAAAGCATTCATGAGGAAAATAGCATTTCAGTCACTAATCGTGACTTATTTCAGCTTGTTTTCAAACTACCGGTATTAATTATTAAGATTTATAGTAATAAGCATCATCTAAATATTGTTTAATTTTACCATGAACAACTGAATGCAGTTACCAAACAATTACAAACAATTGCATGGGACATGTGGCTTGTTTGCTAGCATGCTGGGTAGAATATGTATGGTGACATACAAACTAAAGAGCGTCCACTGTGAGTGGCATTTGTGTGGTGTGTGTGGGCACGTGTGAGAGTCTGTGTGTGTCACTCAGCAGCATGGGGTCGATCCTCACTGAGTTTAAAGAGCAGCATGTAGAGAAGAGACAGACGCTGTCTGTCAACCACCAGCAAGCACTGGGGCTCTGAATTCCCATCCATCCCCTTCATCTGTCCTCAGTACAAATAGACCACCAAATCAGAGCCAGAGTGTGTGTGTGTGTGTGTGTGTGTGTGTGTGTGTGTGTGTGTGTGTGTGTGTGTGTGTGTGTGTGTGTGTGTGTGTGTGTGTGTGTGTGTGTGTGTGTGTGTGTGTGTGTGTGTGTGCCTCAGCCTCCTAAAGCCCTGCAGCAAACAGTATCTGGCTGGGTTTTTTAGGGCAGACATATCAACCCTTGAAGATCTGACCTGCTCCTTGTTAACCTGGGTTGTACACGCAAACATAAACACACACACTATACACGCCTATACACACCTCTTGAGTCACTAAAGAAGCATAGCCAAAACCAAACAATTTCATACTATGAATAAAAAGCACAACAAAAAGGCAAACAAACATTTTAAGCCTGATTTGCCACTGTATTTTCACAGAATATTTTGTAGGGTTTTTTTGTAAATGAAAACCACCAAATATATAAATAATATACCGGTATAAATGGTATTGTCTCATGATTTATCAATATACATTGAAAAGTTGAGAAGCCCTACAATAAAAAAAAAAAAATCTGAAGGCCGTCCATCATTTTGACAGATTAGAACACTGAGGGCAATCTGCCTTAACATTAAGTATTTTTAACCTGTTTGTAACCGGTAACGTAATCTTCACTTCACTACACCTGTCTCTCCTCTGCTCCGCTCCGTGTGTGTGTGTGTGTGTGTGTGTGTGTGTGTGTGTGTGTGTGTGTGTGTGTGTGTGTGTGTGTGTGTGTGTGTGTGTGTGTGTGTGTGTGTGTGTGTGTGTGTGTGTGTGTGTGTGTGTGTGGAGAGGCAGGCAGGCTACATTGAACACGTAGAGTATGCGGACCGTTTGTGGAGTGGCTGCTGCAACGGTACGCTTCCACTATAATCAATGTAACTGGCTACACCATGCATGAGAGCAACGCAATACAAACAATCCTCTATTTTTTACGGTGAAACATAACAGCATATTAAAGATTGCATGAATGTGCACTTACATACCATTGCAAAATATCACGGCAGCTGAGTGTACGCAGTTTCTTTAAAAAGCCTAATAGTTGTGATGGCGCAGAAAAAAGAAAATAGAGGGATTGATGCAGTGGAGGATAAAGGACAAGCAAGTAATACTGATAATGTACATCTTTGCCTGTTTGGGCACAATGGTTGCAGTGTCAAAATGATGGACAATGAGAAATGAAAAGTCAAACACAACCACTAGTATCAGCATGCTTTTACGAGACAGTATTACAATTCAACCTGGCACCCCAGTCCTTAGTTCTACATGTTATATACGGTTATTGTTTTTGGGTGCTGAAAGTCACAGGAACAAAACAAGGCTCAAGTGATTCTGTTCTCTTTCTACGATGCCATGGTAACTGTGATTGAGAAAGTTCAGCTCGGCTTTGTGTGTCCACAACAAAAGGGACAGAAAATAAGGTTGCAATTAGGGATGCACCAATACCACTTTTTTTAGGACCAAGTACAAGTAGTTTCATTTGGGTACTGGCCAATACTGAGTACCAATACAAGTACTTAATAATCCCTCCGGGATCTGAGGGTGTTTTCAGACACACAGATGATTTTGGCCTGCTCAGATATTGTTGTCAATTAGAATAAAGCAGTGCTTTCAAAGTAGTACCATGCCTCTTTCAATTCAAAGTTCAGTCCCCATGGGCTAGACATTTCCCTGAGCTAGTGACACAAGATTTTGTAGCCTACACTGAGAAGATCTGGAAATCCAGTATTATTAACGACTGACAACGGCTGGTTGTCAAGTGCAATCATGTAATGGGTAAAAGCCTCTGTTTTTTTACAGCCAAAAATCTCCAAACGGCTGACATTGCTCCTCTTCAGTCGCCTATACCTGCTCGACGGAGAAGTTAATGTCACGTTGCTATGAGGTGGTATCGGGTGTGGTAGTATGGGAGTCATTTTATGATTACAAGTACAAGAACATGCACACGGCATCGGCCCGATACCCAATACTGGCATCAGTAACGATCCCTACCTGCAATCCTACAGTAAAAGAGTGAAACATGGTGACACTCCCCAGATCCCAGTGATATGCTTTCAAAAATATGACAATGCATCCTAGTAGACTAGAGGGTTTATTTCAACTGCTATAATGTATATTTATTAAAAATAAATGCGTTTGAGATTAACAATGAAGCAATTTAAACCATTACACGTATGACTCATTCTCATACAAAACCCCGACAACAAGTTTACAATAATCCTGGCTGCTGCTCATGCCAGGGGAACAATAAGCTGTTCTCTGCTCAATTGAGCTGCATACTAATAGGGTGATTATGAGGCCTAATTATCAGATGGAACTTGTCAAGAAGAAGCTGTGCAGTTCGCCCCGAGGACAAAATGCAAAACAGAGACAAGCGGTTGTTTCTACTGAAAAGCCACTAAGGAGTGTCTCTCTTTTATAATATAGCTGGTTAGAAGTCAAGAGGACACTTCTTCAGATGGCAGTCATGAAGAGAAGTCAGAGAACATACAATCAGGCAGAAACGTGCAGTAAAAATGCAATGTACACACAAGACTCGACCCTAACAGTGAGTCAACCTTGAATGCCATGAATACATTAGTCACATGTTGAGGAAGATATAAAATATGCATATTCCCTGAAGTCAGCATATGCACTGTAGACCCAGATTTAGTTGTAATTGAACTTTTTAGTGGCCACTACTTATTCTTTCATGTTTTGTTAAAAACCACATTCATTACTAAATCACATTAGTTGTTTGTAGTAATCAGCTTAAGTATGCAGTGCACAGATCATATTAAGCAGAGATAACTAAGGATGTTAAGTTTCTGTTTGGGAGGGGCGGGGTCATTGGAACTGTTCTGGCTGAAGCGATGCAAAGGCTCATGGGAAAAAAAATATATGTCCTACACGGTTTCTGTCCTAGTTAAAGTGTTTTTTTTAATAATTTTCTGTTAATGTTTTGGATGTGCATTTATGTTACGTGGGTTTTAGTTTTGTATGGTTGATTTAGTGTTCATGTTCATCTACATTTGTTGTTGCACCATGACCGAGACCCGGGGGGGGACTGATGGGGTCTGGTCAGTGAGGTGGAGTACAGCTAATCACATTCATGCAGAGTATGATGGAAATTACAATTTTGAATTGTTCTCCTGTCTGTTTTAATTGAACAAATGTATAGAATACATTATTCTTCAAACTATTTTGTAACAAAGAAAAAAACATATTTGTGAGGATGATATATTTCTATAGTTTTGATAAGTACAGTGTGATATTTCATATTTATTATATTTGAACTAAAGTAAGTTTACTAATGATTTTTAGTAATGACTAATAATGTAAACTTGATTTGTCTGCTGCATCAACTTACCAATCTGTGATGATACAACTTGACCTGTTTAGTTTCACCTTGTGTAAAAACTTGAATGGTTTGAGGCAACGGGTTTCCACGCAAATTTCTAGTAAAGTCAACTAATTTGGGTTAACAGTGTGGTAGCAGGGATGGTTAACAGGAATTGTTAAGAATGATTAACACTACCGGTCCTGATATGGTGTCTCTACGCTAGAGAGACATTGATAGACAAAAATGTGTCGGGGGGTGTAAGCTGACACACAGTGGAGTTGTCTTTTAGTGCCTAATCTCATCATTTGTTTCTAATATACTGTACAACCATAAAAGACTCTTATGCCACTTTAATGTACCTCGTACTTAACCACCTACCTGTTTTTGACACTCTTGTGGCTGACAGTGAGGGACAGGACAGTTTTTGAACACTCATGACTCACGAGCATCAGGAGGGTGATCCACCATATTTCCAATCTCACACACTGTTAATAATTCAACATTTAATATAAAAACAGACGGGTTGACTGGGAGGAAACAATAGCTGTACATTATTAATATCTCTCTCTCCTCTTGTCTCTGGATTATAAGAAGGTGAAATAGTGTAAATAAGAGGAAAAATGATATCTGGACCAATATTCTTCTGCCCCCTAAAGTACAACCGCCTGACCTCAAATGTATTAAACTTAAATTACGGCTAGTTATTACCGCCATCTTTGGAAATCACTTAAAATGTGATCTGAATCCAAATGCATTGAATAAGCAAATGAAAAGAGCTTTAGCCAGGCTCTTGTGTATTTTCTGCCTCCAGTTCAGTCTCTTTTCACAGATCTTTTATGTGTAATAGTAACGTTTGGGAAAGGAGGCTCCCCAAGGCTTTAGCTTCCTTTCCTCCAATTACTACCAATGTCACCTCTTATTTTTCTTCCATGCTATCTCTCTCATGTCATTCTCAGCCCTCACTAGTCCTCCTGTCTGCCTGTCCACCTCTTTGTCTTTCTCTGAGGGTGTCTCTCTGATTTTGCTCATGGGCAGAACAGTAGAGGATGAAATATAGGGAGAAAGTGCCCCCCCATGGGGCAAGACTCAATTTAAAGTCTCGGCTGCTCGAGAAATGTTTCCATCAAATATCAGTTCTGAAATTCTGCTGCCAGGTGTAGTACTGAAGCCTGTGACTGTGTGGACAATCAGTCAATATAGTACAGAGAGTCAATATAGCAATTTAGAGATGAGGAGACAGTCCTATATGTGATTGGTACATTTCCAACAAGTTTTCGTGCCTCTGAGCCAATCTGAGCCAATCTGAGCCAATCTGAGCCATGTTCTGGCTGTTTCTCCAGAGACGATGCAGCACACTAGTACAGTGAAGGACACTGTGTCTTCTGCAACGCCCTACCCACTAACACATACAGTACAAACCCACCCACATACAACCACCGAACATGCAAATAAAACAAACACAGATAAGAGAATCCCAGTCCTACTGCAGATAATTAATTTTCATATCAGAATTAGAAAAATCTAACAGAAATTGACACTAAAAAATATGTTTGCGTAATCAAGCTTTTGTAGAGCAATGGACGTTTTCCCATTTCCCCACAACATTTATACAAAAATGAAGGGGTTACAGCAGTGTGGACACTGTGTAATGATTTCATTGGTTGTACTTTAATTGCAGTGACAAAAAAAAAAACAGAAATAAATCAGCATATGGCCCCGCTGTCATCGCCTATAGCTCACAATCACACCCACACCCCCTGTAGCACACAGCTCCTTATGTGCCTATGTCCTGTTTGTGAGTCTCACTGCATGCAAGCATATATGTGTGCGTGTGTGTGTGTGTGTGTGTGTGTGTGTGTGTGTGTGTGTGGGAGCGTGCGTGCGTGCATGCATGCATGCGTGCGTGTGTGTGTAAGGGTGTCTACAGTCAGTTGTATGCAAATTGCAGCAGAGAGCGGAAGTGTGTGAAGATAAAAACATCAAATCACACAACAGAGAAAAGGGCATGTCTCTATTATTCCCTCTATCCATTCTTTATCACCTCTCTGCTTTGTGATTTGTGTTGTTATTTTCTGTTACTCAGAATCTTTCAATCTTTGAATACAGGACAGATGCCATACGAGTGCACACATGGCATCCAAATCTGCAAATTGCAATTCACTGCAAAGTTTTTAATTTTTTTACAGAAAACTATTCAAATGAATCCATCAGCCTGGCGTGAATCCTTGCTAGATAAATGCCATGCGGTCAGCTATGACTGATTGGTTACACTCAGCAGAGTCTAGCTGATCTGCTGGCAGACAGCCAAAGCGGTTGATTAGGCTTCTCATCGTCGATTAAAAACAATAACTTGCCTCATAACAGAGGTT
>CM042432.1:20924378-21026878 GCA_023631565.1 Gymnocephalus cernua | reverse complement strand
ACATTGAGGACATTGTTGTTGATGAGCAGATGTGGTCTGCAGCAGTGACGAGCTGCTTGCATTGGTATTTATCTATTCCTCCAAGGCCTTATTCGTAGTCCCTTTGCTTCAGATGTTTTCTGGCCTGTTTGTATTGTGAAGCAGAAAGATCATTGATAACCACAAATATTCCTATTCAGCGAGCGGCAGCATTGTGCCACAAAGGTCTCGGATGCTCTGGTGAAGATACAGGGGGCAGTGTTATCTCACTGATTCCTCTCTCCTGTCCCATAGTGGCACCTTTGAGGGCTGACTGAGATCAGCACTGCGTTTTATGTCTGCAATGTTACTGCCTCCTAGTCGTGACGGTCCCTCAGAAGCTGAAAGGTCACAGCGAACGCAGATTAAATCTGTGATTTACTGTCGCAGTTAATTCTATTGTATCTTATTACTAATTTGAAATCTTGCCTCATGTCGAGGGCAGAACAATAAACTACGAGTGCAACTATTGTGGATCAAATGAGGATCTTTTTGATTAATCTGATGATCAAGTTTTTGGATTTATTGATTAATTTACATTATAAAATGTCAAAAAAATTATGAAAAACCCAAGAGCCAAAGAAATCCTCTTGAAATTGCTAGGTTTGTCAAAAACTCAATTTTCAATCATAAGAAAACTTCAGAAAGTAGCAAATACCTTATCAAATGTTAGATGGAAAATTAATTTATCCGTGGAAAAAATGCTAATTAGTTGACTAATCCCTTAAAATCTACAATTTAGCCTACACTGATTATCGGAGATATCAGGTGCACTCTTCATTAAGTATATTAATGAGATGAATTGTCCATAATACCTTATTGATCGGTTGAGAGGCAGATAAAGAATATTGTGTGAATAAAATAATAAAATAGTGTGCAGTGTGAAATATTGATATGCTTCATTCATCACAACAAGAAACATCCAAGCTCTTAACACCTCATTTTATTGTCCCAACATTCAAAAGTACAAATAATTCAAACACAACAGTTTTATGAAAAAGAAAAAACAAACATTTACAGCAAGATTTTTATTTTGTTTCCAGTTTCAGAAATGACCTAAACTAGCAAGGATAACATGAAGTCATTCATCGCAGTAATTGGATTAATAATAAGAATAAGAATACTAAGAATAATAGCAATAATAATCATAATAATCATCATTGATAATTGTTAAGTAATAACATAAGCAGGAGAGAGTAGAGAGAGCCGCGGTCATGGGGCCCTGTGAACATTTTTTCGTCTTTTTTGTCTTTAAAGATTTCGTTTATAGATTTTTCAGATAGTAAACAAACACGTCTCAGGAGGAAAATGAAAACTGACAAGAAGAGCCGAGTTCCTCTGTTCACCTTCCCTCCTCCACTACTGGCTGCGTTGTTCCTACTGGCAGGCTGCCACTATAAGGCGCTACAGGGGATGGTGTGAGCCATAGGGGTTGGGCATAGAGCGAGGTGACGCAGCCCCATGTTACAAACACCCTGACATGCACACACTTTCACACACACAACCGCACTTGCCATCTCTGTCACACATGCACTCAGGGAGACAAACATACTTTTGTATATATGTGCACTAAACAGAACCAAATACTCACTCTCTCACACACTCACACACACACACACACACACACACACACACACACACACACACACACACACACACACACACACACACACACACACACACACACACACACTCTTAACATATGTATATACTCTATATACGCACATTTGGATGTACTCCACGCTTACAAACATGGACAAACGCACAAAACACACACACACAATTACATAAAAGGAACACACACACACACACACATGTGCACACAGGGTCTAGGCGGAACACAGGCACGCATCGTAAGAGTTCAAAAGTCATACAGTGTAGGAAATTAGTTCACACATCAGAACAACATTCTACTGGGGTCGTTGCATAATTCAAGCTCCCGACGGCAGCGGGGAGCATGAAGGGGTCTGGTTGGTTGGTTGGTGGGTGGGTGGGTTGGTTTGTTTGTCTGTTGCCGTTTATGACGTTAGAAAACTATGTGATTGGATGGCGCAGATGATGACTGGATAATAATGACGATATAAGATGACCCGGCCTGTCAGATGACTGAGGTGTGAGAGAGAAGGATGTACTTATGTGAGCATGCGTCTGAGTGTTTGAAATGCTCTCCACACACCTCCTTCATGTTTTCAAGTCTTAACAACAAACAGAAAAATCCAATTCCGTATATTTATACTTCTGGAACCATTCCCTTACCTTTCACCTTTCAAAATATATAATATATATCATATTAGAGTATATAAAATATAGAATCGGTACTATCCCTTTTCATACCTCCAGAGTACTTCTTAAGTATAGCAACAACTGCTTTAAATAACAGTTGGTGTGCAATGGTAACAATTTCTCATTTTTAAA
Source organism: Gymnocephalus cernua (assembly GCA_023631565.1). Taxonomy (NCBI): domain Eukaryota; kingdom Metazoa; phylum Chordata; class Actinopteri; order Perciformes; family Percidae; genus Gymnocephalus; species Gymnocephalus cernua. Next base: position 21,024,445 of record CM042432.1, on the reverse strand, counting down.
GATTTGTTGGTATGTCATTTGAAAACATGATGAATAGTTTTAAAAATAAGTTTGACTCTTAAGTGATTTTGACCGATTTAGTCCAGTGCAATGAATGACCCTCAAACAACAATGGGCATTTGCTCCTTTTAAAATGTATCTGCCCAAGCCTCCAAGAGCTGAATGTTATATAAAATGTTTTACTGAAAACTATGCTTTCAGACCCACATTTTTGCATAAGGTTTCATCACAAAGCGGTAGTAAGTGGAGGGAGGGTGTGGACGGAGTGGCTTTTTAGAACTACACAAACTTATCACAGGTTATATTGAACCAGAACGACTGTTTATAACATTCTATTAAGACTAAACTTTATTGAAAAAGATCTAAAGATTTCATTTTAACAAGACAAGAAAAAAGCAATAGCAAATTTAACTATTAACTAGGTTATGCATAGCGAGTAACTGTTTCTAGTAATAAGGGAAGAGCGTCCCCCAACCCTCCAGACATTTTTTTCAGTTTTCTTGACTTTTAGATTTTTTTATATTGTAATTTTGATATATTGGTACAAAGCACAAACGTACTAAAAGTTCTCTCAGTGCAGTGGACTACTGGAAGAGCCTCTCCACTAGTCGCTTTGTTCCCTTTTGCTCAGAAACGCCCCCTCCCTGTACCAGAATCACGCAAATACACAGACAATGAAACAAATAAATACATAAATACACAGATAAATTAATAAATATATAATAAATACAAATAAATAGAAAAATAAATAGTTTAAAAAATAGAGAAGTGAATAAACTGGTAAACAAATACAGTTATATTCTAAGCTTTTGTTCGGTTTCTTTTGCCGCGGTAGCAAACTGAAAGTTAATCCAAATCTTTTTTTTTTCTCCACAAGCAACATGACAACAATTGAACAGTTTCCTCACAAGTTTTTCTAAGTAACTGAACCACCACTTCATAATAAGTTGTCATATGAAAAAGACAAGCTCAAACAAAAGAACAGTGACAACTCATATAGTACAGTAGATATTGTAAAACAAATGTAGACTATATATGTATATATATATCATCTATTTGTACACAGCAAATAAAGACACAGTTGTCATAGATCCTTTTTAAGGAAACAAATATCTAGACTAACGGAACTAGCTAATCATCATTTAGTTTTGACAAACGTTTCACGCTCAGCAAGTAACCTAAAAGTCAGCAAGCCAAACAAAAAATACAAAATAAAAATTTGTTCAGTGATTCTTACAAGGCCCAAATTCATTTATCTGGTTATTCAGCAAAGAAAGTCTCACCAGATTTTTGGGCCAACAATAAACAAATATTAAACAAAGAACAGCAGCTCAATTCAATGCCAACATCGAAGTATTTTTTTTTCTTTAAACAACACATAGAACAACAAACTTGGATATTTAAGATATGTGAATAATGTAGTATAGCACCTACTGTTGATCGCTAAAAGGAAGTTCTTTTCAAATGTAAATTCACAAACGCAGACCGAAGAAAATGATATAGATAATGTATAGTATGCTGTCTAAATGGATAGATGTATATATATCTATTTACTGATATCCCATATTGACTGATGACAAAAACAGGAAAACAAGTGGACAAAGGGTCTTCTTGCTTTGGGCTCTGGACTATAAGGATGGTTAGGCCTTGGAAAGACCCCTCTCCCTTCCCTTTTGGGTATCGCTGTTGAATAATTACGCACTAGTACATATGTGAAAAATTACCAAAATCACCTGCCTCAGTTTGCATCCCTTCCATCTACAAAATCACTGCCAACTTGGATTCCCCAAAAAACAAACAACCTTTGATCCTATAAAGTACCACGGCAGAACGACAAGACAAGGTGGTGCCCCCTCCCTCCCGCCCCGGCCCCCCCTAGTTAGCCAGTCAAAATATTTTTCTCTTTTTTCAAATCCAGATTCTTGTAAAAATTCTTCAATAATTATTATTTTAATTATCATTTATAAAAATAGATCTTCTTTCTCTTTATTTTTTATCTTTTTCTAAACGCATTTTTTTCAAGCAAAGAGATCTTCTCTTTGGCAACAGTGTTATTTTTTTTTTTTTTTACTGAACGTGTCATCAGGAAAGCTAACCCATCCCCTCCCTCGCCCCATCTCCCTAAACCCCTGTGAGGAAAGACATTATGTTTTGTTTGCGATACAAAACAAAAACAATGTTAGAAATTCTTTTCTTTTCTATATTAGAGTTACTGAGATTGTGGAATCCCATCTATAATCGATAAGGGGAGGTTTTTGATACACACTAAAAATGAATGAATGGTTCACCAATTTAAAAAAGAGCCCCCTCCCTTTCACCGACAGGGAGGTATATAATACTAACGACAGTGGATCCGGATTTACAAAAGAAAAACAAATCCTGAATCAAGACAGAGAAAAGGTTTCAATCTAAAAAGGACGTTCTCTTCTCTGAAATAAGGGGATACAGGGATTTGCTACTGTTTACACAGAAGAGAAAAATAATTTTAACAACCACAACAAACAGAAAGAATATACAATAAAGAGAAGCCTGCATTATCACAGGAGCTTCCAAAAACTCATGAACATTTTCATCATTTCATTTTTGTAATACTTAGGCAACATTGGCTTATAGGTCCAAAGTTATAATATAAGCCATTTCTAGTTCAATTTGTTTGATGGTTTGTCGGTTGCTTTGTGTTCCGGTTGGAGTTTGAGTTTGCTGTGTTGGATGGCTGTAGTAGGGTGGTAGTGACTGAAGGGGCTAAGGGACGGGTGGAGGTGGGGGGGAAAGGTTTGGGGCAATTTGGGAGCAGACAAAGTCGCGGGGCAACTGCTTCTACTTGTCAAAGTTCAGGACTTGTGTGTCTTGTTAGTCTTGAAGGAGACTTGCAAGACGCGGTCGCCCAACCTGTAGCCGTTGAGACTGGCGATGGCCATGGCCGCCTCGTCGTAATTCGTCATGGTGACGAAGCCGAAGCCTTTGCACTTGTTGGTGTTGAAGTCACGGATCACCTTGACGTTGTTGACCGCACCGAAGGGCCCAAACAGCTGCCAGAGCACACTCTCATCTGAATCTGGGGACAGGTTGTACACGAAGATGCACCAACCGGTGCCCGTGTGCCCGGGGATGTTCATGCCAACCAGGCTGGTCATGCTGTCAATGGTGATGGGGGAGAACCTGGGAGGAGAGGGAGAGCAGAAAGAGGGGGAGAGAGAAAAGAGCAAGTTTTAATTGAACGGGTGAAGGCATACAGTTGAACTCATCTAATGTAAATGAAATGGCCATAAACCGGTGAAAAACCTATCTCCATCTTGTCTTTTAGAGCCACAATTTTAAACATAATCCTTCCAAATGTAAAAGCTTGCCAATGCTGACCTGCATGATACGCTACTGTCTATAGCCATAAGAAAATCAAGCTTTAAAACGCAATCTGTGAAATGTGTATGGTTTACTGATCACGCTACAAAAACTGATCTCCGAACCAAAAACACTAACGTCCGATACATATGGATGTATATGCATGGATCTATGTGTATGTATGTTTATGTCTAAATGCACGAGTTTGTGTGTGTGTGTGTGTGTGTGTGTGCATAGCTACAACTAAATGAGCTCCTCAATTTTGAGAGGCCTCCTGTCAGGAATGACGACAGTGCTGCGTGCTGTATCGCTGCTGAAGGAGATGCAGACGAAGGTTCTCTCTTTGTGTCCTTGAGTAGCTCCTTTAGGAGCTAAATTGCAGGAAGTTGTTGAATTAAACCGTTGCTAGAAATTCATCAAAGATCATGCACCAGTCTGCTAAATCTGTTCTCATTCGCCTCATAATCTTTTCCTTTTTCTTGTGATGCAAGAGATTTGAATTCTCAGTTGACTTCACTTAATTGCCTTTCCGCTCAAAGGAAAAGGGAAAGGAGGTAAAAAAAAATCCCCCACTTTTAAATAAAAGGTAAATGAGATAAAAAGGTTCATTTCTTATGCCACCAAACGACTATAGGCATTATTGGGTGTGCTTTAATTGAGATTTCCGCTTTGCTGCAGCTGTCTCAAAGAAGGCTGCTTTCTTAAGGAAAGGGAGGGAGGGAAGAGGGAGCAAACTAAATGGAAAATGGAAGCACTTTACAGCCCAGTGGCATTAAGGGACAAAGTGTATTCCTCCCACTCATCAGTCTGCAGGGTGTTCTGTTCTATTCCAGAGCTTGTGGCACTGATCGATAGTGCTGCTTGCTGCTCGGGGGCCCCCACCTTTCTCTCTCTCTCTCTCTTCAGCGACTATATATGGCCGGCAATCACTACGACCTTCCTGCATGACTTTGGTCATGTGAAGTTTGCTTCTGGCCATTGTGGTTGCTGTTGACACTAATACAAGGGTGATAAGCTTATTGATAAGCTTATCTGCACTGATTAGACTTTTTTTTAAAGATATACAGATTATATTAGTATATATATCTTTCTTTATGATTAAAACCAGATTACAGTAAATAGATTATAGTATCACAAATCTATATGACTGAGATACAAGGGAACTTTCACATTCACCCTAGGGTTGGTGCAGCAGCAAATTGTATTATAAAAGGTTCCAAATCCTTTGTCTCACATATCTCTACATGGCCTCAATGTCGAGATAATATTTTCAGTATTAAGCAGGTGGAATCTTAACCGGCTTCATCACATCGAGGACTTGTCTGACATGCTCGGCTGCGTTCAGGCCTCTCCTGCTGGCTCCAAAAAAACAAACTTGGTGGTGATTTATATGCAAAAGCTGGAGGTTGTGACCAGGTTTGTGAGAGTGTGACGGGTTGGAGGCTAGCTAACACTGCCACTGCGAGGATGTGGAGAGTGTGCCTGTATGTACGTGTGTGTGTGCATATGTGTAAACGCGCATGCGAGCATACCCATCAGAGCGGGACCAAACACTAACCAATGTTACAGACAAGACCAGGGGTTGCATAGCAACAGTGTAGCTGACCAGATATCTATTCTGTCCTTATTGAAGCCAACCATCTCCAGCTCTTATCACCGTTCTTCTCTTTTCTTTCAAATAATAACCTCAGATCACTGAGAAGCACTTCTAACTTGATGGCATGCTTTGCAATCAGGACGGCTGAATCAGACACTATTTTCATCTTTTGAAGATTATGTCAAGACTCATAGTGAGGCCACAGTGCTTATTGGGTATGGGAGGCACTAAGGGTTAAACAAAATCACAGCTTTTCAGGGGAACTTGCTAAGAGAACATTTCTCTAGAAGCTAAAACTACATGTCTGTTTGAGTTGCTAAGCTGACTTCACATGGTGTCCCCTGTGCTTGCAACATGCAAGATGCAAGATGCCACTGTCGGCACATGAAACATCTATCACCACAGTGGCTGCTGCTCTGGGTTATGTAAGGCCTATGGTAGCGAGAAAGCAAAATGAAACATGGAGGCGAAAAGAAGGAATTCGAGCAGAGCAGTGCCGAGCAAAGCTGGAGCTGTCTGCAGTGAAACAGCGTTTCCTGTTTCCAGCAGAGATCCAGGTTCATCCAGCCTTATCCTGTGTCCTTGCTGAACACTAACCTCATCTCAGCTAGTACTGCCAAGAAATGAAGGCAATGTATAATTTTGTCATTTGCCACTGCACAGATGCACATTTATCATATAAAGGATTGTGTACATAGTTGGTAGTGGATGTGCAAAGGTTTTGTTCTAATGGTGTAGTGAGTTAATACCCATATAATCAAAGTGACAAATTCAAAATGTGCTCCAAAAGAGAGACTGTTCCCAAGTTATAGCTGTAGAGTGACAAGGCAGGAGAACCTGAATCCGGTAGAAAAAACACACACCTAGAAATTAGGAGTTTTACACCAGAGAACAAAATCCATTCAGTACACAGAAACAATCCAAACAACACCAGCACTTGTCATAATCAAAACAAAGCAAATTCATCACCACTGAAAACAAAGACTGATTGTTTTCTGTTTTTTTTTTTTTTTTTTTTTTTACACCTTAAGTGATTGGTAGGGTTTTAAAACCAACTCAAGCTTACGGGGAAAAAAAACCAAACAAATCAAAGAACCAAAAATGCAGTTGACCTTGAACGAATTGTAAAACGCAAAGTGACGGCAAAAATACAAGGAAACATAAACTAAAAAAAAAACAGAAAAAAAGGAAATTGATAAATCATTGAGTCAACATGGACATCTGGCATTGGGTGAAGTTTTTAATTACCTCTTTACGCCATAGGCCATATTAAGCAAATTGTCCAGCCTGTAAAGAGAAGGAGGGTTCTGGGGTTAATGGTGGGCAGATGGTCGACTCACTCAATGGAACTAATGTTAAGTCCCTGTAGGAACTGCATGGTCCTCCTCACTCAAGAACAAACAAACCCATCTATAGTTGGCCCATTACACTGAGGAGCCCCACCAGAAAATGCTATCATCGGTTAATGAATCCACAGTACCATCAGTATGGTCGACACTTGCTCGGTTGGCCACTGCGCTGCTTCATGGGCTTCAGTATAGCCCTGCACGAGGTAATGCTAGAGCAGAGTGTTACAGGCACATCGACATTACTGTCGGTGCGACTGTTTAATTGTTATACAAGACTACAGCAGTGGACTGGTCACAGTTCAGTCTTAGTCACATACAGAGCACTAATGGTGGCAGCCTGTGAGCATAGCATGGCACACGCTATAATAGGATGCTAGGCTAGCCATAGTGCTACGCAATGGGAAATCATTGGATTATTTTATATGCAGGAAATTGCGTGTTCCATGCAATTTATGCTGCCACACTGAGGTTAATAAAAAAATATTTTTCGTAAACTATGGTCTTTGATTTGTGTTAACTCAATTGAGAGAACACCTGAGATGACAGGAAATGATCCAGAGTTCTGTCAGTGTAATGGTTTGGCATTTGAATGATGGTGAGCGGGAGCAGTGATGAAGATTAGTATGGTGTCTATGAGGTGGACCAACAAGAACACAACTGAACATTACACTAGCCATGGAATTGTGAATGTCTGTCTTTGTGGTCGGGGTCAACCTGTTAAGTGCAAGGTAAGGTGGAATGGCTGAGTGTTAGGCTTACATTTTTGAAAAAAAAAATGTTTTGGTTTCATAATAATTTCAGCCCCGTGAGTGAGCAGCCATTGCAGTCAGCCAGGGTACAGTTTGTGTGTCTGTTTTGGAGCTGGAGTTCAGAAACCTGGGGGCTGTATGAAATGTTGGCTGGATGCAGTCTGCTTGGTGACTCAATGACCTTCATTCCTCACTTGGGTCTGGCCTGTCTCATGTCTTATTAACTCCTCTGGCCTAATGGACAAGGGCCACGGCTTATTGAGCAACAGCTGGCCAGTGACGCCTCGTTCCTCTTGAACACACTACAAACTCTCTGACTTTGACTCAACTAGCAGGGTTGTTTCTCCTCGTCTCTTTCAGTCAACAAGCATTTGCTTTCTTGCAACACACCTGCTATGCAGCATTAAAATCTTAATTGAAAATGTCATTGTTTTTACCAAAATATAATCCAGGTAAACTATTCTATAATTAACACCATTTAACAGCTACATTATTTTGTCACATGATGTATACACAACTTCATTGTTATTTGATTGCAATTAAGAAAGTGATTATGCTTTAGAGGCTTTTAATAAATAACTTAAATAATAATAATCCCAATACAATTTACATTGAACATTTTAAATTATATTTATATTGCATGTTAGAGGTAACAGATCAGTAGCCTTCTCATCAGGGATCAATTAAACAACGGGATGCCAGGTAATTGTAGTTAAGTACCTTATAAATTAGAAATCCTGCAGAGCTCTGAATACTGAAGATCAAGACTGAAGAGCAGTGTAATAACTTGTGTTTTAAAATATAATTTTATACTGGCTCACAAGAAGCTCACGGTTAATGTTTTAAAATGTCTAAATAAAGTCATATTGTGACAGGTACTTACAGTGCAATCCCCACATTGAAGTCAGCTGAGTTAATTTACATAACCTTTTTACATTTTACATAAACATTTTAGGCTTACGTATTATCTGGGTTCAAAGTGTGTCTGCACTGTAGCTCTTTTCTCTAACCATTATCAAAAAAGTACAAATGCAGCCCTAAAACAAAGAAATAAAGTGGGGGGAAAAAAAGGATATATGGAATCATTAAAGCAGTAATTAGCCCATTACGTGGGAAGGAAAGAAGCAGGCTGCTTTGTGGGTAAATGAGTCAATTGGAGAGGATGCTCAGAGGAGAGGAGCTCCAGGCCCGGGAGCATGAAGACATCTGCTGGCCGCCGGGCCATTGGGCCACAACAAAACAACCTGCTGCTCTCTCTCTCTCTCTCTCTCTCTCTCTCTCTCTCTCTCTCTCTTCCTCTCTCTCTCTCTTCCTCTCTCTCTCTCTACCTACCTCTCTTTCTCTCTCTCTCTGTACCCCTACCTCTCTCTCTCTCTGTCTCTCGCTCTCTCCCTCTCTGTACCTCTCTCTTGCACATGTACAAGCACACACTGATGCACGCTCACCACACAAACACTCTGCCAGCTTTTCACACTGCCTTTCCAAGCTCAATATAAACAATAGGGCTTTTGTGCTTTCTCTCAATGCCTGTTAATGGAGGAATGGGTGTTTTTGTCTTCTCTTTTTTGAAACAAAAATCTGTTCAATTAAATTTGGCTCCTGCCCTGGATATAATAAGGCTAATTTGCTAATTAGTACCATTAGTTAACGACAGAGGATCGGAAGGGAGCTAGGATCTAGGGCTCAGTGTATTGTGCTTGAGTCGATACTGTTTGCTGTCTTGGAGAGGGACCATACAAGCACATTATACATTAACTTGTGTTATTAAATGGTTTGGTTGAATTCTAATGTAGAATGCGGTCTGTTATTTTCTTGATAACAGACCGTTGCTAAGTATAACACCGTTGCCATGGACGCAGTTCTGTTCACCCTGGAGGACAGCTATCAATCAATCCGCTGAAAGAAGTCCAGATAATTGATCAGCTGTGGCAAAAAGTGGGGAAACATGGAGCAACTTCTGTCCTCCAATTCAAGCAATGACAGCAGATCTGGTGAGCGTCTATCTCTAGCTACATCTTTATATACGGTCTATGATCGCTACGCAGTAACTTCAGCCATAGGGACAACAATGCTAATTAGCTAGTTAGCTTACATTGCAACATGTTTACGTTACAGGTGTGTCAAATGCAGCGGCTGTGCAAAAAGGAAACGAGATAAATGAGGACATAAACGTTAACATAAATATTCCCAAAGAAGCCATTTACCTGGTCTCACTTCAGCGTCATCAGAAATGTTCAGTTTAATGTAAATTAGAGCAGCCGATACTCCGCTAGCTCACTACAACGCGTCAGCTAATGTGTCAATTCCTGCAGTGATTAAAAAAGCAACTGGGTAATTTGTCCACCACGGCAGCACCCCATAAAATATACGGCTACTACCACAGCCCGTAAGGTGGTGTTGAGTAATAAATTAAGGGTTGCATTAAACAGCTACAGAGTTTGCATTGCTATGGACGCAGGATTCCAACCGTAGAGACGGAACAGACTATTTTCTTTAGCGGAAGCAATACAATCGTATTTAAATCAATAAACTCCTTTTTAAATCAATATTTTGTGTCAAATTATTCATTTATTTGATTTACATGATTTAGTCAAACATGACTGCAATTATAAGTTGTTTTTTTAAACTTAGTTATTACCTATAAGCAGCAGCACAAACGTTAAGCATGTAAGGGTAGGGTATCAGTTTTACAATCTCTAATTGATTTGATTTTCTAGCGCTAATTTACATTTCATTCTTTTCAGGCATACATCAGTAGATTATTTTTGCTTCATTATTTTTAGTTCAATATCTTTTACCTTTGAACAACAAAACCTACTATTATATATCTTACTTTAATTGTGTATCAAAACATACAAAACATGTAAATGTATTCAAAGATAAACAGAACAACCAGTAGCTCAGGTTTGATTGAATACTGTGTTGTATTAGGGAAACAAAGTCCTTTTTCACTGCCTTTAAGGACTGTGCACATTTCTAACTTCTAAAGTGTTGAGGTTTTAGTGGAGGGCTAGGGAGCAGAGAACAGGAGCACAGAGACACAGTGAGGAAGTGTCCTGTGGTTGTGAGTTGTGATGGGAAGCGACAGCTCTCCTGCGGAGCCTGTAAATTGGCTTGGCGTATCACAGACACACAGCCACGCTACATCGCTCAGGTGTCACACCAGGGAAGCCGCTCCAGAAGAAAAATACCTTCCAAGCTCTGACTTTGATAGAGAGTAAACAGCACGACCGGCTTAGTGTTATTCAAAGAGAGTGGAAATTGTAAAAGCATATATTCTCTATCCAGTTCTGAAACGTTCTCGTTGGATCGGATGATAGAGCGGAATATTATACGATCACCTGTTAATGTCTTGTATTTTGTTGTTGAGGTGAAAGGCAACATGACCTCGGAAAAAAAGCCCTAACCATCTGTAGGTGTCGTATGTAACATTTAAATTAAAAGAATTGTTTGTGTCATTGTGAGTGACCAGAAATGACTACATAGGATGCCATATATACAGTACGTCAGCCATATACTGTATATGATGTATATGATGTGATATATTGTTGTGGAGATTACTGACCTGGGCAAAAAAACTTAGAAACTATATAAATGAAAATAGTTTGAGGTACTTTATATGCACTCAATTATAAATAAATTGCGACAAGGTTTAAACACAAATCCTTAAATTAATTTAGTCATTTGTTTTATTTGCACTTTGTTCATTAGTCTCTCTTAAAAAAAACGTCATCTTCTAATGCAGGGGCTTACGCAGTTTTTAATACAATAGATTATGTCTTGTAAGTCTGGCAACTGTATTTGAAGCGAGTCGAACTACAAAAAACATACATAAACAACATTATGGTTCACTGTATCACTGTGGCCATATCATGCAGAATTGGGGTTTTAAAGTCAGAAAGAGAATTGTTTGAACATTTACAATATTTTTTTTTATCCAAATACAAGTTTTATGCCCAGGCCCCACAGGGAATATTCTGGGAAGTGTTGACAAGATGACAGCATGATGAAATGAGGGGAAATGTGTAGTTGTGAACGACAGAACCCCACAGTCTCTTATGAACAGTTCCCCTCTGATCCGGGTGGACCCACACACAGCGCTCACAGGGCCTGATTTATTGACACCTGCACCAGGTGCAGAGCTCACACCTGTTGTTCAAAAGGGGGACGTATTTGCCGAAATAAATGTTCACAGGAGAAAAGTTGCATCACTGTTGATACATAGACGTTGCTATGACTCATGCTTTCTATGTGTGGGTGTAACATCCCCTGTTCGAACATTGCAAATTGCATTTGGTGCAAATGTTTTCCAAATCAGGCCTGTTGTTTAGAACAGACGTGTTTCCTTGATTAAACTCATTTATTGTTACACCAACCAAGAATAATTGCTATCGAGTTTGAGACTGATGACATTATACATATCCACATATGAAATCCGATGCAATCCTGTTTGTCATTTAATGATACCAGTCACACTGGTAGTGCAGGAGTTTTTGTTAATGTTAATCACACCATGAAATCATACCACATTAGATAACATACTTGTCTCAGAATTCATGATATTATGTATAAACTATAACTGTTTGTAAAGTTTTCAGATAAATACATATTACTTGCTTTCCATTATTCCTAACTTGAACATTTAAACCTGGAGATTCCCAACCTCATGGGCTGCGGCCCTAGTGACCCAATTCTTATTCTAAATCTTATTATGCCTATGGCCACTTTGTGTTTCATTTTGTTGCATCATAATGTGTCTGGAAAACAGCTGGGACGTAGGACGAGCTGCTGGTTCTGCGAAGTATTTTTCCCACTCTAAATTCCCATCAGTTAATGTAACAATGCTAAAGGTTTATGTTACTGTATGGCGTAACTATTTTAATGCACATAACCATTTTTTTATTTTAAGCTCTGTGAACATGTCACATATTAGGATTACAGGATACACATTAGGAGTCATAGTTAACGTTTGTATGTATACAAGCTTGTACGTTTTGACTTTTTGTTAAAGAACCACATATTTTCTAATGAAGATCCTTTTGTACTTCTACTATCAACCGGGAGAGTATGTCCATCCATGTGTTAAAAGAGTTCTAACTGTAAGTCACTTAACATTGTTTTTGGAGAAAAAAAAAGACAACTTTTTTGCAACTTTTGGGGGTCACCAAATGAATATCAGAAAACTGTATACTAGGTTAGCTCCAAGGTTGGGAAACTCTGCATTACCTATGTATCTTTAAAACCATATGCCCGGTATACAACACCACCTGAACCCTTTTCCACCCTATCCTGTCTCTTCTATGCCACCACTTTCTCCTCCATGACCATCTCCATGCCCCACCCAAGCACTCACCTGAACCTCTGAGCCTGGTGGTGGAGGGGGCCTGGGTATCGGCGATTGGGGGACTGGTAGAGTTGTGACAGAAGGGCTTGGCTGGTCTTCTGGCTGGGGTTGTTGGCGAACTTGACGGTGATGGGCTCGGCGGCACCTGATGGCTTCTGTCCATTCAGGCCCTTGATGGCCTCCTCAGCCTCTATCCTCTTATCAAAGCGGATAAAGCCCACACCTCGGGAACCACCTGCGGGGCCAGCAGATCAAAAACAAACACAGGCCCCTTTTACTTTACAGGGTTTAGACAGAACATTAACAGTCCATACATTTGTACTACGTGTTCAACAATGTTAAACACCATTTTCCCAGGTAGTCTTGATACTTCTGCACACATCACAGAGCCCATCCACCCCACCCCCCTCTGAAACAAAAGCTAATGTGTTGCATTTAACACGAGGATTAACAGCAGGTTTGGAGAGAAGACAAAGATGAATAGTATAATAGTAACATACACACACCCGCCGTAGACTGAGCATATAGAGCTCTATTGTGGCATTGGCCCCAAGCCTGTTTGAAGCCACACAGTCCATTCTTCCTTTATGCTAGCTCCAGTCACAGTCAGCCCTTCATACACTCTTCATGCATTATTCTCAGTGACATTTGAGCCGTTTCCTTGGAGATATTTTTTTGACTGCCACCTGAGAGGAACATTTAGAGATGTGCTTCATGGGAGGTACTTTATTGGTGTCTGTGAATGCTCTGTGTGCATTACTGTGTGTGTGTGTGTGTGTGTGTGTGTGTGTGTGTGTGTGTGTGTGTGTGTGCGTGTGTGTGTGTGTGTGTGCACTGGTATCTATTAATGGATGCTGTGCCTTGTTTTAATGAGGCTGCCTAGATGGCCCAGAGGATGCTCGCTCAGTGGCAGCAGCACTCTGCCGAAGAGACTATTTACATAATACTGTGTGCACAGGCATGTCTCTGTGACTGAGACTGAATAAAAGAGAGGCAGTGAGAAAAAGGGGAGTTTTGTGTTTGAGCATTATTGTGTGCAGTCTCTTTCTCACACATAAAAACCCTCCATATTGTTATTCCACATTTTTGTACATGCCATCCCTCTCCCCATCTCTTTTTTTATACTTCCTGCTGGATTGTTTCATGGCGCTCACACCCCTGCATTCTTATTTGGAGAAGCACCTTGACTATCCCAGTCCCCCTTTAGTTTTAATTTACCTCTAGGACACAGGCAGCACAATGTTACTGTAATGTACTTTCCAGCCAGGCTGTGAAATAAAAAAAATAAAAAAACACTCATTGAAAGTCAATCATTGATTGTATGTACTGTACTACAGTATATCTCCTTATAAGTCTCAAAGTTAAGGGAATTTCAGAACAAGCTTATTTTTGCTTCTTTCAAGTACTGAAAACTTTTTTTTTTAGCATTTCAAAAGGACCTCATTTGCTGGAAACTGTGGTGATCAGTGTCCTCCTGCAGCAGTAAACAACTTTTGGGTGCGAAAGGGACGAAAATAAGCAATAATGAAAAACTGTGTGTAATCAACAAGGTTCTGACTTTGCAAACACAAAGGAACAATCTTAACTGACCACACACACACTCTGCCATGCACAGACCTAAACCACAGCATTTCCCTTCTGCCTGCTGGATGATCTCATTAACTCCTATTCATTGTAAATTATTCTGTTTTATTCTAATTTTTGTTAACCTTTTTAGCTCAGTCTCCCCTGACAAGCTTTCACAATTGCCTCTTCCTTCCTTACTTCCTCTCGTGCCAACTCTGTACCTCTACATTTTAATTAGTTTGTCAGAAGCAGAAAATAACAATTCTATAATGGGATCTACACAAGTGCAAACAATAACCATCGCTGTTCCTTCATTTATTACTGTGGTTGTCATGCATGTGCTTCATGTGAGGTAAACATGGTGGTCACTCCTGTGTCTTTGGGGAGAGCTATTATTGAGCTACATCCATTAAGTGTGATTGGGAACAGACATTTGTAGTTGTTTACATATGTAAATTTACTAAGCGTTGAAGCTCATCCAAAATATCACCTTGATATTTGGAATCTGCCCAATTTTACAACAGTTGTACTCTGTAAGGCACTTAGCAACTTCAAGAGGCTTGCCCAAGGGCACCTCAGTGGTAGTCAAGGAAGAGCATTGCTCAATCACTTCCTCCGCTGAGACGAGAGGCGGGCAGAGAGGACTTTATTCGTCCTTTAATCCTCACTCACACTTGGCATTGAGCTGCTCCTAAACTGGTTCTGGCTGGACTAATGCTTAGCATGCTGATGAAAATACACACACACACACACACACACACACACACACACACACACACACACACACACACACACACACACACACACACACACACACACACACACACACACACACACACACACACACACACACACACACACACACACACACACACAGGCCACTTTATTAGGTACACCTGTTCAGATGCTGCTCATTAACATATCTAATCAGCTGATCACATGGCAGCAACTCGATGCATTTAGGCATTCAGACATGTTCAAGACCATCTGCTAAAGTTTAAACCAAACATCAGAATGGGGGAAGGAAGGTGATTTAAGTGACTTTGAAGGTGGCATGGTTGTTGGTGCCAGACAGGCTGGTTTGAGTATCTCAGAAACTCTAGGGTTTATAGAGAACAGTCTAAAAAATAGAAAATATCCAGTGAGGCCAGTTCTCTAAGCAGCAATGCCTTGTTGATACTAGAGGTCAGAAGAGAATGGCCAGACTGGTTCAAGCTGATAGAAAGGCAACAGTAACTCAAGTTACCACTCGTTACAACCAAAGCATGCTGAAAAGCATCTCTAAACGCACATGTCGAACCTTGAAACAGATGGGCTACAGCAGCAGAAGACCACATCGGGTGCCACTCCTGTAAGTAAGTGGCGTATGTATGACACGCCAATTCGTATGCCATTTTGGCGTTTTATCAAGACGCATAATCGCTTTTTTGCGTGTTTATCAATGCCGTTTGGCCTCCGTTGACTTGCATTACCTTGCAATTGCGTGTCAATTTACGCCGTAGCGAGTAGTATGAAAGCCCAAAAATCTGCATGGGGAGGTTGGTTGGGGTGGTGGATGGGTCAAACAACATAGGACTTTCACCCAGGAGACCGGTCATCGTGTCCCGCGTGTCATGTTTCCTAAACCAAACCGTCGCTTTCTTCTTTTACTAAACCCAACCGTGCCGTTGTTGTCCTGCGTCCCGTTATTGTTTACCTAAACCCGTCCGCTGTATACGGCGTAGACATACACGTGGATAGCTCAAAATGCAACGTCCCATTCTTCTTTTCCTAAACCCAACCGTCCGCTGTATATGCCGTAGACATACACGTGGATAGCTCAAAATGCGTAAAGATAACACGCCACTTGGCTTTAGAAAGTGGCATGTATGTTTACGCGAAGTCATGATGTCACGTTGCAACTAAGAACAGGAAACTCAGGCTACAATTGGCACGGGCTGTCCAAAATTGAAAACTGATGAGTTTCGATTTCTACTGCAACATTCAGATGGTAGGGTTAGAATTTGGCATAAACAACATGAAAGCATGGATCCATCCTGCCTTGTATCAACCTTTCAGGCTGGTGGTGGAGGTGTAATGGTGTGGGAAATATTTTCTTGGCAAACTTTGGGCAAATGAGCACTGTTTAAACGCCACAGTCTACCTGAGTATTGTTGCTGACTATGTCAATCCCTTTATGACCAGAGTGTACCCATCTTCTAATGGCAAACTTCCATTAGGATAATGTGCCATGTCACAAAGGTCAAATAATCTCAAACTGGTTTCTTGAACATGGCAATGAGTTACTGTTCTCAAATGGCCTCCACAGTCACCAGATCTCAATCCAGTAGAGCGCCTCTGGGATTTGGTGAAACGGGAGATTTGCATCATGGATGTGCAGTCGACATATCTGCAGCAACTGCGTGATACTATCATGTCAATGTGGACCAAAATCTATAAGGGATGTTTCCAGCGCCACATGCGTGCATGCCCGCACATCATCTTTTCATCATCATTTGTCTCTACACGCTATTGTATCTAGTGCAGACAAGAGCAGTCTTTTGATATAACACAATCCACTTGTTTAAGAATTCAAATTTGGAATAAGACTAAGCCACTATCAAGAACGCTCAGGTAGTAAAATTAAGATGTTCTTTGGCTCAGACGCAGATGGGTGAAGTCGGCCAGCAGTCCCACTTCAAGGTTGTGCTGAGTAACACTCTTGCTTTTCTCCATTCAGTATCACTAGAGAGGAGGAACGGCTTAATGTGCAAAAAAAATATCCAATGGTGGAGTGAAATGTAAACTACCACAGAACTAGGTTTAGAAAGTTTGTGCAACCAGCATATATCAGCATTGATTTTTCTGTTGATTTGATCAGACCATCCACTAATTTCTTTTCCTTGATTTTTGCTTTGCATACCTGGCTTGGTTTTCTTTACCACCCTGTAAAAAACACACGCGTCTCAAAGTGCTATACAAATAATGACTTTTGCTTATCATTATCATTATTAGGCTGTTGGGGGAGAGACATGCTCTTTATGATAATGTAAATCGGTAAAAGTTGAACTTGATTTAAAAGATAATGCAAAATAGTTTTATATTTTGAAAGGTTAAGTAACTTGCTAAAACAGCTGTGAATTGTAGTTTTTAACAAACATTACTCAAACAAAAGTAAATAGTGCTTTTTTGAGGCCAATTTTAGTTGCGGATAAATACACGTTTTGTGAGCTAAGGAATATTAATAGCAGGCCGGTTTATGTGGGAATGATGCAAAATAAACTACAATGCCCATGTTCACTGTAATGAATGAACATGTCACCCAGTGTGATGGTGTGGCTCATTGTTGTTTTTAATAGTTGGGCAACAATAGAGGCACATAGGAACAGCCTCTATCAGGCTTTGGCTATATGGGCAAAACTTGTCAGTAGGATGGATCAATGAATTGTTGGTTTTGTTCTTTTTATGGCATTTGTTCAAGATAAGAAAATCTAGATTAGTACCATCCTTATCCTGAAACATTATCCTGGTATTTATGTAAGCAAAAACAAACTACTTTTAAATGAAAAAATCTGCTCCGTGAATCCACATCTCCATTCTGTCATGCCATATTAACGTAGTAAACCTGGGAAGAGAGCTTATTTTTCCTCAGGTTAAACATTAGAACAAAAACAAACCTGCAATCTATGAAGCAAGCTGCCAGTCTAGGGAATCAAACCTAATGACTGTCCTTTCAACCAGCCCCAGAAGCCTAGGCTACTTATCAACCGCCAGCCAGCCATACAGGCAACATTAGAGCACAATGTACTTACTTAGGTACAGAAATCTGTCTTTCTCACTCTCTCCCTCTCTTCTTCTCCCTCTCTTTTTCTGCTCTCCCTTTCCTCCACAGTAATCAACAGCGGCTTATGTAACTCTCTCTACCTGTGCTTATCTCTCCCTAACACACACCGACAAGCACATTGGCTGCCTTACTAATAACACGCTACCTCAATCTGGGGAGGGGGAAACAGAGGGAGAAAGGTTGGGGGATGATGAGCGAGTGCTAGGGGGTGGGGACGGGTGCAAGGCAGGAATGAAAAGGAGAGAGGGAAAGAGTGGGAACGGAGGAGTAAGGAAGGAAAGGACAAAAGGAGAGAAGGTGGTAGAGGAGAATGTAAGGAGGTGAAAGTAAAAGGATGATGATGAAAGGAAACAGTGCTATTCTTGCTTGCTCCTGCCCAAACAAAGCCACTCTCTAAAATCCACTATCATTTCCCCAAACACTGACTGACAGAGAGGAATGACTGCTCTTCTGAGAGACCAGGAGAGAGGAGAGTGGTGAACAACCTGGCTGCGGGGTAATGAAACGCACAATTTCTTTTTCTTTCTCTCACTCACTCACTCACTCACTCACTCACACACACACACACACACACACACACACACACACACACACACACACACACACACACACACACACACACACACACACACACACACACACACACACACACACACACACACACACACACACACACACACAGAGTTTCATGCATCTAATGCATTATATCCTTATAAGCAGGCCCATACACTCACTGAAACAGATGCATGCACTGATGCACACACGTAGGCAAAATCTTATGTTTTTAGAACCTCTGCCACTCCATCTCCCATCCTTTTACTAGCTAAAGCTATATTGTGCCAACTGTATCAAATGATACAACTTCCTGTCCCAAAAGACTTAATAATATGACAAAGGCAGAAAGAAATCCTATTTCTGCTATCTTATAATTATGGGGAGAGAAAAAAAGCAATGTCCTTGTTTTAAGTAACATTAGTGTGCCTGGGTACAGATGGTGTTTGAAAAAGCATTGAGAGGAGATACTTTGAAGAGTGGAGGTGCCCTGTGCTTTAGCCTCTGTCAGAGCAGAGCTTCAACCATCTGTCTCGTGTGTGTGCGCATGTATCCATGTGCATTTCTGTATGTGGTTGTGTGTGTTGAAATAACCACAGAGATGGTATGCACTCTAAAGTTTATGGGGTTGGGGAAAATTAAAGGCAGAGAGACGATATTATGAGTCAGGGCTGCAGTCCCCCCACCTAGAGGTTGCATCTCTCTGCTTGTATTACCTTGACCGTTCTGTTCTCTACTGCTGGACAGGCAGAGAACAGGGATTCAGTGCGGTGTCAGTCTGAAGGGGAACATCCATTATTCAAGTCGAGAGGAGAGAACATACCAACCGTACAGAGGAAGGGTAATTCGTTTGAGATATCAATTGTGCAAACATGAACGGTACAAGTGAGGAACTGAGTACAAGAAGAAACCAACTAGAAAACTACAGAGCCATGCAGGTTTGTGAGGAGACTTCTAGGGCTCCATTTTCATGGCACTGGAAAGACTAGCACAAGCAGCACTACGAAGTGGCATGTCCCTGACCTTGAAATGCATGTTGTTTTGGTATGTCTGCACCCCGCACAGCAGGCATGGCACAAAGGTGGAAGGAGAGGCAAAAGGAGATGGGGGTTTCATGCAGATGAGGCAGGAGTGAAATTACCTCTGATGGTGCACTGAGACTGCTTTATCTGCGTTCAATTTTACACACACACACACACACACACACACACACACACACACACACACACACACACACACACACACACACACACACACAGATTTCGAATACTTTTGCAGATTTTTACCACTAAGAGCAAACTAAATGCTACAGAATAGGGCTGGGCGATAAAACGATAACGATATGTATCGCGATAGACATGTAATCAATATCAATAAAAAATGCGCTCGATAAAAGTTCGATAATTCTTTTATTTTTTATTTTTTTTCTTCGTCGGAAGAAACCAGAGGTTTCAAAGCAAGTTTGGTTGCATGAACAAAGGCACTCGCTCTCTGGTAGCCTAGCAACGTAGGGAGTGACACGCTAACAGCCAATCATGTAACAGTATTGTGTTTGGTTGCGCCATATCGTTGTCTCGTGTTGGATTCTTCAATAACAGAACTGCCGTGGAGTGATAAGTGGAAAATGCGTGAAGCAGCGAGCGCGGAAGTTCTTGATGAAACGGGAAACGTCAGCTCGCCAGTATGGCAGTTTTTTGGATTTTATAAGTCTGACCGTAGTCAGACCAATGTCGTCTGCAAATTATGCAAGACCATCGTCCGCACCGCAAACCTGTTTTACCACTTTAGCCGCGCTCACCGTTTGGAGCACAGCCGTATTCGCCAGCAACGTCCAACAACATCTGCAGCTGGAACCCCGCACAAGCAGCAGAGCACCACGGAGAGGTACTCTGCATCAGTGCCTTATGACTGTAAAAGCTAAACGGTACAAATAAATAACGGAGGCAGTGGCATATCATATAGGCAAAGACATGCTTCCGCTGAGCACCCCCCCACCATGTACGGTTTAGGCTGTACCGTGACTGTTAGACGGAGAAAAATATTAACTGGTACTGTATCACGTTAGTTTTTTATGTTACAGATGTAAAGTCTACCTCAGTTTTATTTCAATTTCTCCTATGTTTACAAAACACTGCACATATTTTAAAACACTTCATTCACCAGAAGTGTTCATTGTGATTTTAGACGTATGTTTCCATTTGAATTATTTGAGTGTTTTCCATGGTTGTGTTGACATTTTTGCTTTTATAACTGAGGATTATAATCGGAGGAAGGTTAAGCTTAAAATAAAAACGTTTAAATTGAATACATTTTTTTCTCCTGGTCCTTATTTTAAATAGGTCATAAAAAATATCAATAATTATCGATATCGACTGATATGAAACACTTATATCGTGATACAGTTTTCAGCCATATCGCCCAGCCCTACTACAGAATAAGACTGAATAAAATAAACAGTTATTGATTTTACACATTCCAACCAATAGTCACATTTAAATTCAATGTGACTACAGAGAAAATGCCAGTAAAGCAGTCTGTAGGTCTGTACGATTAATCGATATATATAGAATCGCGATTTTGATTCACCCTGTTCCCGATTTAATTTTTGAATGACTTTTTTGGGGGGGGCATTTTCGGCCTTTATTTTGATAGGACAGCTGAAGACATGAAAGGCAAGCAGTTAAAGAGTGTGCTAAGAAATCATTCTGTTTTTGATACTGTACTTAAATTGTCAATTGACAAACTCCATTTCTCTAGAGACTGAAGCTGTAGCTGTAGCATGTTGATTGACATGTTTTAACGATGTAAAGACGTGTTCAAGGAGTTCAGATAGAGCCTGTATCAGGGCCATATTTAGTTCAATGTGTTATATGTCACTATTTTTGGTAGCCTAGTATGTACTTTATTTTCTTTATTCATTGAAGCCTCTATGTTTACAGGCTTGTGGTGATGCGCAATGTGCTATAGGTGCCAAAAAAATCTGTTTGGTACTGCCAATTTGTTTTGTTTTGTCATAGTTCATGTGTGCAACAAACATTACACTTCGTGAGAAAAAAAATCGTGGCAGAGAATCGTGATATCAATTCTAAGCTAAAGAATTGTGATAATATTTTTCCCCGAATCGTGCAGGCCTAGCAGTCTGTACTGCAAAATGTTTACCACCATCTAGGTTGATGGTGTTTTAAGCCCCGACGTCTCCTTCCAGGCAGTGCTGCGACCGTTGACTTCAAGGCACCTAACCATAACCATTGCCTAATCGACTTCAAGGCAGCGCTGTGACCGTTGACTTCAAGGCACCTAACCTTAACCTGAACCCCAAACCTAACCATAACTATTGCCTAATCCTAGTACCTTCCAGGCAGCGCTGCCTGGAAGGAGACGTTGGGGGCTTAAAACACTGATAAACCACCATCTACGACCCACATTGCTGTTAATCAATATGAACGCTTTCCCAGCTTCAGTACTAAACTAAAATAGCTTTGGTTACATTTTACAGGGGTAAGTCACAAAGCAAGTAATCTATAATTTTGTCAGCAGCGCCATGCACATAAACATTACATTTTTATAGTCTCCAACAGAGTCAGTTATTGCACACAACAGTTCCTCTGTTGAGTCCAAATAAAAATGTGCAACGGTATGCACACACGGCATGGCTGGACTTTCAATACCTCCATAAACATAAATTCAACTTTAAAAGGCACACCATGTACTTCTGGCAGCATATTTGTAATGCTGCATGTTTGTGCATTGCATTTCTCAAACAATGTAATGTTTCTTGTCTTGCAACCTGACTTCACAGAAATGTGAAATGATCACAACGTCCACAATATGTGCTGGTGGCTGCACTGATGTGTTATAATTGTGTGCCACCACCACAGAAACAATTTAGGTTTAGGCACCATAACTACTTGGTTAGATTTAGGAAAAGATCATGGTTTGTGATTAAATAAGTACAGTATGTTTGTTACGTAACTGTGTTACTGTGTTGAACCAGGGAATTTTTGTGTCTACCATGACAAAGGATTATAATTAACTTTCCATTAGCATTGTTTTCGTGGTGCCAGCACATCATTTTACCACATTAGTGTATGTGCCACCACCTTGTTATTATGGAACCCATGCAACTTCTAGGCAAGACCCATCTTTCAATAGCATTTACACACTACTATTGGCCAGGCGTCCATGCTTACGCAAGGTCACGTAACCCAATTTGTTCAGGTCCTAACCTTAACCATGCAAGGTCAATGCCTAACCCCAACCAATCAAGCTGCTTCATAGGGCGGGACTTGCCTAGAAGTTACGTGGGATCCATAATAACATGCCACCACCACGTAATGTTACAGTTTTTCTCAGTCTCTTTGGTACATTTCCCAGATCAGAATTGAAATTCTCAAAAACTACCTGTAATCTTCACATCATTGTGTCACTTGTGCACATCAAAAAAGCAGTTTCTCATTTCTTTGAACAAGTTGCAAATGCTTTGGTACATCCATGCAAATGATTATGTACAATTCTCTGCTGTTTCCTACATTATCAATTGCTTATGTCATGTTGATCAAAATACATTATAATGGGTCTTGTTGAATAATCTGACCCATACAACATTTAGGCATTAGTTCATAGCATAAGTCTTTACATGCAAAATGGTTGAACAAGTTGTCATATAATGTCAAGCATATTTCTATACATTTCCATTAGACTTTTTTTCTACTTTACACGCTGCATCGCAAGAGAATATATTTGTTGTGATATGGATGAGAATTTGTGGCCCAAAAGACAGGAACGTCAGGAGGTGTAGGAAGACTGCACTGTAATTCCTACAGCACTGCATGTTCAGTTTTTCCTAAGGAGATTGTCCTATGTTCACATTTCTTTGTGCTACGCAGTGCTGTCTTTTCCTTTCTGTATCGCAATGACATAGTATGTCAACAAATTACAAACAGTACAAACAGTAAAAGCATGAATGTGAATCATGTCTAGTTTCTTGCAATCAAACTCCCACAGACACTAAGGTGTAACCTGCAATTTCCAATAATTGTCATCAAAACTTTAGCCATAGTTTACCTCAAAACATCCCTCCAGAGTAAACTGTTATATTGACAACATGAATAAGCAATTTGACTATCTAATCCGTACACAATGACACAAGGACTTGTCATTCTGATGGCACTGACATGTTCAATGATATTTACTTTTGAGAGGTGAACTAAGGATTTTGAGCAAGAGACTGGCTTTTGCAGATAATCCATGGTATTTTGCTATTTGTACGAATTGTTTTGAGGAATGCACTTACTGTTTTGCACATGTCGAGGATATTTCGAGAAATGCACCAAAGCGACTGAGAAAAACTGTAAGAGGTTGTGGTGATTTCACACATTTCGGCTGGTTTCTTGTCTAGGCCGAGCAAGTCTTGACATTTTTTTTTTAAACTCCAATACAACAGAATACAACTTGGCAATAAATAATACCAAATTGTCTGAAAAGCTTTGAAACATGGATGCCTCATTCCAGCAACATTTCAAGGTAACTGAACCTTAATTTAATGCTATTTTGATCAGGAACAACTTGCCTATCACAAAACTGCTCAATGCCAGATAATTATTCATTCAGTGTGCAAAACACTCGCTATTAGTAACACTGGTAATTACCATCTTGAGTTGTATAAAGCTGTGAACGCTTGCGACTTGTTGCCATGGGAATCTTTCCCATTGCTACCTTCCATCCCACATGAAGGGGACTCGGCATCAGCCTTTTCACAGCCGATCCATAGACACACTGAGCAGCAATTTAGTTTCACATTAGAGCCAGTGTTTGTAGAAGGCAAGTATGTGGATCGATTGTATTTGCAGTCATTGATCAGGTAAGCATTGACCTCTGCTCGCGTACAGGTCTGGGATGAAGAACTAGGAATAGCCAACTATCGATCTAAAGCTGTCTCTGATATTATAGGCTCTGTTTGAAATTGAGGCTAGCATAAACCAGCAGTTAGAGCACAAGATCACGGCCTGGCTGCCGTCCCTAAAGGTTAGAAAGACAGGAAGGAGGGGGAATCTGGCCAACACTATGTGCACTGATAAAGACACAAAATATGCTTATCCATTTAGAAGGAATCAATAGACAGAGGAAGGACGAGAGAGGAAGGAAGACAGGAGGACATGGAGAGATATCCTTGTCAAGTCGATGTTGCGTTCGCTCTCTAAATCTCTGGGGCAATTTGGCAGTTTTACTGGATTTTGTTTCTGCTGCCTCTGACTGAATGATGCTAACAGTGATGTTTTAAAGTTCCTTCTTGTCTTTATGAACAGAAGAGTGACTGCAGGGTGCATCCTGTTGATGAGGAGGTCACTTAGAGAACAGACTTCATGTTCCCAATTTAGCAGAGCTGGAACTGGGGATCATCAGCCCATCTGCCGATGGTCACTGGAGAACATCCGTTACTTCAACAACTTTACGTAGCATTGCTGTCTCGTCTCTACAGCCTACTTTGTTTAAATCAGTCCCTAGTTCACTAGGAACAGTGAATCACTGAGTGTATTGGATTTCAGGCACTGATTACTAATACTAATTCAATAAATATGGGGACAGTGGTGAGTCATTTAGTACGTTTACATGCACACCAATATTCCACTATTATTCCAAATATGACAATATTCTGAATTTAATACAGGTCATGTAAACAGAATATTCCGGTTGGATATTCCGAATAAGGCCTTTTTCCGAATATAGCAATTTCCAATTAAGATGTGGGACATTCCGGTATTATTCGGGGCAGCGCATTTGGAATATGCGTCTCAATCAAGGTTATTACCGCAGTTTACGGCCTCTTGCCTGTTTACAGCTTATGGTCAGCTCTGTGTGTTGGCATCGTTTCTGTACACAAACCAACCAGCCAACAGTTTGCAAGGCTGCAGACCCCGTAAGAAGGAGAAACACAGCTACTTTTAAACATGATCAAATACTTGGATATCAACAGCTTTTTGGACGTGCGCACACATCGCTACGCAGACGTTTTTAAGATGCTGGTTGAAGGAATGAAAGAGGAACGCTGTGTTTGCAAGGTACAGCGAGTCCGCCACCGCTGGTAAACTTTGAAAAAATCGCGTTTTGCACAGCTACATGTAAACGGGAATATTAGTGGAATATTCACTTTCATTACCCATGTAAACAGCTTAGTCGGAATATCGTCCTTTTCGGAATAAGGGCAAAAAACGGAATATGTGCATGTAAACGTAGTGACCGATGACCTGCGACACAACTTCAAGGCACCATGTTGATGTCATAACAACATACAGTATGTCCCTCAATTCAAGAAGACTTACGTTTTAAAGACGTCAAAAGTAAACTGCACACATTGTAGCTGTAACAATAATTACATGGTCTTCTTCTTAATTGTCTTCTTTTCAGTGGTGTTACTGGAACAATACTGACATTAAGATATCCTGAGGTGGACAATGCAATACCTTTTGGATCACAAGCCAGTCTGACACACACCACAAATCGTTTGTGTCTCCTTCCGTGATCAATCTCTGCCTCTCCTTTCTTGTTCTGTACTTACATTTTTGGTAGTCACAGGAGAGTTTTAGTTTGCAGCCCATTTCTCTCTTAATGGCAGCGTGTGTGTGTGTGTGTTTGTGTCTTGTGTGAGTATGCCTGTACTGTAACTGAGAGAAGAAAAGGATAAGTCAATGACGGTGGCATACTACTCTCAAGGCCCTTCTAAGGCCCTCCATGTTTTTAATCACCAGCAACTCTAACATCTAATTGATCATTAACATTTCTCCTGCTGATCCTTAACCCTCGGGGACACCTTGCAGATCATCTCTTATCTTTTTGTCTATCTGTGCGTGTACATATGCGCGAATCTTTGTGTATTTCAGTTTTAAAGCAGGTACAGTAGGTGGTAGTGAGGACAACAATTACTGTAGCTGAGGGTATTAACAGGCTAAAAGCGTTTACACACCTCCAACTCGATGTATTACAGAGGGTACGGACCAGTGATAAATCCACCATCTATATGCTACAAGAGTCTGCCTTCACCGTCACCAACTATCGACATGGCATCACCTAGCACCAAAGATTAGCCAATAGCACATTTTACTAGTGGTGCTAGTAAAAGAAGTTGTATTTGGTTAAATAAATAAATTAGAAGCCATGTTTAAATTTTGACATTTGTTTAAAAGTTGCTGCAAAGTGTAGTTAGGAATCAACAATAACATTGTAATAAAAAAACTATAGTACAGTTTTGTGGTACTGTATCTATGATTGTAAATACTTGATTTAGCTGTTAATAATATCAGAGTTTAAACTACCAATTTGCTAATCCAAATGCTCAATTGCGCAATTTCTTTTGATCTGGATGCTCATATTATTTCTAATGGTGGAAGTGAACTACTGCAGCACTATCTGGACACGCTCATGACTCGAGAGAATACTTCACTTTAAATTTGACCTTGTGTCAGTCAAAAATGACTACATGAATTATTCTGTCACTTGTGAACCCAACCTATGGCGAATACCTTGCCTTCCTGTGACCAGCACCACCTGTGTTGATGTTTTATCCATGCCATGTGGCCTGAGCTGGCAAGCTACAAATAAAAAATGTGCATGTGGTTGAACACATACAGTGTGTGGCCTTGCTGTGTGTTGCGTGACTATGTTGCTTCTCTGGAGTCCCATGGGTCTTAGTAGCATGGTGGTACGGTTTGACAGGTCTGTTAGTAAAGACAGATCCGCAGGAGATGTGCCTACCTCATCTACATGTGTGTTGATGAGAGTAGAAATAGCCCCATCTTTTTTTTCCACCTTTCCCTTCCGCTGCCCCCCTCCCTAGCTCTCCCTTTGCTTTCTCCCTCTTCTCATTTCCTCTCCTTCCCACGTCTCCACTCATCTACCCCCTGTGTTACTTGCTTTTCTTTCCATTTTCTCAGCCTCCTCCCCCCCTTGTCTGCACTCCCGTGTCTCCTTTTCTCCTCTCCTTTGTTTTACTTTCCTCTACTTTCCCCGTTCCTCTCACCCTCTCTCCTCCTCTACACAGTGTGTATAGACAGGCGTGCACGTCACCGACAGCAGTGATTTATTCTGCTTAGGCAAATGAGTGTGGCTAACAGCATACTGCTCCCTTTCTGCTTCATCAGTACACATTCCACATAACACTGGAGCAGGTTGCAGCCTGTAGGCACACACATAACCCCTGAAAGTGATCTAAGAGACATGCTGGAGGGGTTCTTCTGCTATACAATGGACTGATGTGATTCATTCCTGTGTTTTGGATGTAGTGGAATGTGTAATTGAGCATGTATATTGCACAGCTTGTGCCTCCCATGTAATAAATGTCTTTACAACGGCCCCCTCAGCTGGGGCCGTGGTCAGAAGAGTTGCCTTTTGCGGTCACTCACTCACTAGGCAATGCTTGGTGGACAATAGTGCTGGGCAATATGGTTAAAATCAATTTATTACAATATTACTACAAATATTTTTCCAATACTGGCACATATTGATTTTTCTTTGGTTGACTATGGTCTACCATGATTCTTTCCTTTGTTCAAGTACTTCTGCCTTCCTTCACTGTATCACTGTCTTAACAAACAGCAAATGTTTTCAGTATGTCATGTTTTGTCAGATTTATGTGTTTCGTGCTCATTTACTTACACTACTTTTATGCAAAGGTGAAAGAACGAAGATATTATCCAGTACTCAATCAACACATTCAGTGCGAATATGACTGACACATGGTGCTACAGTACACTGGAGATTTATTTAACTGTTTACTATTTTGCAGTTTCAGCAGAGACAAGCACGGAGAAATATTTCACTTCCAGCTGCCATTTTTGTTTGGCTGAAGAAAATATGAATATAAAATATTTTGTATTGTGCAATACACAGGTTATTTATTGTTCCAGATGTGGATAAGAGTATTTATGGATTCTGGAAATACTTTCCAAACGGGTTTTATTCGTCCTTCTCAAAAACAGTTACAAATGTAACAATAGTGATGACTCAAGAGGCACAAACTGGGCCTAATATTATAGCTGTCTATACATCAAATATTCACGTGACCGCACGCAGACAAAAGACAGACATTTAACAAACCATAATTATTTACAAAAATGTGTACAATCATCAGTCTAAGTGTGCTTGTGAATGGCTGGAGGATATCAGCGACACACATGGATGTATACATACAGTGTGTGTGTATGTGTGTGCACGCTTAGTGTCTAGCTGATCACTTGTGTCTGTGTGAAAGTGTTAAGAGAGAGGAGGCGCTGCCCCATGGATACCTGTGACCTGGTCGACGAGGATGCGGGAGGTGATGATGCGTCCGTACTGGGAGAAGAGCTGCTCCAGCTCCTTCTGAGTCATAGTCTTGGGCAGGCCGCTTACATACAGGTTGGCGTCACGGATGGAGGCTGAGCTGGGTCGTGCATATGACACCTGTGGGAAAAGACACAGTCTTAGGGCTTGTATAAAAAAATAAAAAAAATAGGGCTCTAGTACTTTATTACTCATTAACATCCTGTGGGGTTTAAATCTAAACAAGATTAAAGTGTGAAAGGTACAAGGATTTTGTGCATGTGTGTGTTTGTGTGTGTTTTGGAAGGGCAGGGATGCGGGTCATTGGATCCACAGGGAGGAAAATGTGACTGTTTTTTCTTAGCACACCTTGCCTTGGGGATTATCGTTGTCAGGAAAAGATTTAGCTGCTTAGAACACTGGAGAGATAACACTTGAGTCGTTTGCTGGGGGAGGCAGAGGAAACTTTGTTCCCTTGAGTAAACCACAGGTGTTTTACTTTGAAAAGACAGTTCAGGTAGCCAGGGGAACAGGACTGATAGTAATAGGAGTCTGACAAAAAAGTCTCTTCATTCACCCTATTAATTCCACTATACTGAGTTAAAGGTGAATGAATAAAAAAGGTAAGCGTTAATGTTGTTTTTTCAGTAGGCTATTTAATTAAAGTGCTCATATAATACTTTTTGGCTTTTTCCCTTTCCTTTATTGTTATATATCTTTTTTTGTGTACGTTATAGGTTTACAATGTGAAAAAGCCCAAAGTCCACCCCAAAGGGACTTACCATCTCCCACAGAAAACACTGTTCACAAACTGCTCCAAACAGCTCTGTTGTAATCCAGCCTTTACTTCTGTGACGAACGTGCGTCACTTTGTAACAAACGTTATAATGCTCGCCTAGCTGCTAGCGTGGCACTCCCTCATACTCTGCTTCTGACTGGCTAGTAGTCCTTACCTAGCTACTGCGCATGTGCGACTCCCAACAAAGATGGACTAGTAGTGAGATGCCTCACTCTGTAGCTAAAACAGAGAGCTCAACACACTGGGTGAAAAGAGGAGCTGCAGCAATGTGCAACAAAAATATGGTGTTTTTTGAAAATTAAACCACATAAACCTATTCTGACATAACCTCTAATTACAATTATGAACCTGAAAATGAGCATAATATGAGCACTTTAACACATTAGCAATGAGCTTAATATTAGGTAACTAAAAGCCGTTAAGTTATTGGACTTCTGTGCTAGTCATGGATTGTCTATAACAAACACCATGTTCGAACATAGGGATGCTCATAAGTGTACTTGGTACCAGAGCACCCTAGGCCGAAGGTCAATGATCGATTTTATAATCGTTTCATCTGATTTGAGGCCGTATGTTTTGGACACTCGGGTAAAGAGAGGGGCGGAGCTGTCAACTGATCACCATCTGGTGGTGAGTTGGGTCAGGGGGTGGGGGAAGACTCTGGACAGACCTGGTAAGCCCAAACGGGTGGTGCGGGTAAATTGGGAACGTCTGGAGGAAGCTCCTGTCCGACAGACCTTCAACTCACACCTCCGGCGGAGCTTTTCGTGCATCCCTGTGGAGGCTGGGGGCATTGAACCTGAGTGGACAATGTTCAAAGTTTCCATTGCTGAAGCTGCGGCAGGGAGCTGTGGTCTTAGGGTCTTAGGTGCCTCAAGGGGCGGTAACCCTCGAACACCGTGGTGGACACCGGTGGTCAGGGAAGCCGTCCGACTGAAGAAGGAGTCTTTCCGGGATATGTTATCCCAGAGGACTCCGGAGGCAGTTGCAAGGTACCGACGGGCCCGAAGGACTGCAGCCTCTGCCGTGAAAGAGGCAAAGCAGCGGGTGTGGGAGAAGTTCGGAGAAGACATGGAGAAGGACTTTCGGTCGGCACCAAGGCGCTTCTGGAAAACCGTCCGCCACCTCAGAAGGGGGAAGCGGGGAACCATCCAAGCTGTGTACAGTAAGGATGGGACGTTGTTGACCTCAGCTGAGGAGGTAATAGGGCGGTGGAAGGAGCACTTTGAGGAACTCCTAAATCCAGCTGATGCGCGCTCTTTGTTAGAGGCAGAGCTGGAGGATGATGGGGGATTGTCGTCAATTTCCCTGGTGGAGGTCACTGAGGTAGTCAAACAACTCCACAGTGGCAAAGCCCCAGGGATTGATGAGATCCGTCCAGAAATGTTGAAAGCTCTGGGTGTGGAGGGGCTGTCTTGGTTGACACGCCTACTCAACATTGCGTGGAAGTCTGGGACAGTGCCAAAGGAGTGGCAGACCGGGGTGGTGGTTCCCCTCTTCAAAAAGGGGGACCAGAGGGTGTGTACCAATTACAGGGGTATCACACTTCTCAGCCTCCCTGGTAAAGTCTACTCCAAGGTGCTGGAAAGGAGGGTTCGGCCGATAGTCGAACCTCAGGTGGAAGAGGAACAATGCGGATTCCGTCCTGGTCGTGGAACAACGGATCAGCTCTTTACTCTAGCAAGGATCCTGGAGGGAGCCTGGGAGTATGCCCATCCAGTCTACATGTGTTTTGTGGATCTGGAGAAGGCATATGACCGGGTCCCCCGGGAGACTTTGTGGGAGGTGCTGCGGGAGTATGGGGTGAGGGGGTCCCTTCTCAGGGCCATCCAATCTCTGTATGACCAAAGCGAGAGCTGTGTCCGGGTTCTCGGCAGTAAGTCCGACACGTTTCAGGTGAGGGTTGGCCTCCGCCAGGGCTGCGCTTTGTCACCAATCCTGTTCGTAGTATTTATGGACAGGATATCGAGGCGTAGTCGTGGTAGGGAGGGGTTGCAGTTCGGTGGGCTCGGGATCTCATCGCTGCTCTTTGCAGATGATGTGGTCCTGATGGCATCATCGGCCTGTGACCTTCAGCACTCACTGGATCGTTTTGCAGCCGAGTGTGAAGCGGCTGGGATGAGGATCAGCACCTCTAAATCTGAGGCCATGGTTCTCAGCAGGAAACCGATGGAGTGCCTTCTCCAGGTAGGGAATGAGTCCTTACCCCAAGTGAAGGAGTTTAAGTACCTTGGGGTCTTGTTCGCGAGTGAGGGGACAATGGAGCGGGAGATTGGTCGGAGAATCGGCGCAGCGTGGGCGGTATTACATTCAGTTTATCGCACCGTTGTGACGAAAAGAGAGCTGAGCCGGAAGGCAAAGCTCTCGATCTACCGGTCAGTTTTCGTTCCTACCCTCACCTATGGTCATGAAGGTTGGGTCATGACCGAAAGAACGAGATCCAGGGTACAAGCGGCCGAAATGGGTTTCCTCAGGAGGGTGGCTGGCGTCTCCCTTAGAGATAGGGTGAGAAGCTCAGTCATCCGTGAGGAGCTCGGAGTAGAGCCGCTGCTCCTTCACGTCGAAAGGAGCCAGTTGAGGTGGTTCGGGCATCCGGTAAGGATGCCCCCTGGGCGCCTCCCTAGGGAGGTGTTCCAGGCACGTCCAGCTGGGAGGAGGCCTCGGGGAAGACCCAGGACTAGGTGGAGGGATTACATCTCCAACCTGGCCTGGGAACGCCTCGGGATCCCCCAGTCAGAGCTGGTTAATGTGGCTCGGGAAAGGGAAGTTTGGGGTCCCTTGCTGGAGCTGCTCCCCCCGCGACCCGACCACGGATAAGCGGACGACGATGGATGGATGGATGGATAAAAGCCGTTAAGATTTTACCAAGTCTTGCAAATCCTACAGAGTGGGTTTTACAGGTTTATAGTTTATTTAAATATATATAATAGTTTTATTAGGCAGGTATACTGTATGAGTAAAACCTTTAACATTATTCCACTGCAGAGCATCTGTCTTGCATTTTTTATAAATTGTAAATTGTTTGCTTTTGTATCCCTTCTGACTTGCATACAATGTGCTGTAAGAACACATGCAACCATACACATACTCACATATGCTCATACAATCCAGTACAGTCTTGCCCCTGCAACACTCTCATGGACAGCAATCTCTCAGACGGAGTAAAAAGCATGTTACCAGTCACCCACACAATTCCACTCACTGTCACACGCTGCACCACCTCCTCGTTTCCACACCTCCATAAACATGCATACATACACACAGCTTTCAATGCTCTTTTTCAGTTATTCACATTCTTATACC
Source organism: Gymnocephalus cernua (assembly GCA_023631565.1). Lineage (NCBI taxonomy): Eukaryota > Metazoa > Chordata > Actinopteri > Perciformes > Percidae > Gymnocephalus > Gymnocephalus cernua. The sequence goes on along the minus strand of CM042432.1, from coordinate 20,991,734 downwards.
ACACATATACTGAATGTCCTCTCTAATGGTGCAAATGGTGATGACTGGATAACTGGCTATACTGTGCTGTGCGGCTTCCAGCGGCAGCTCTCTACCAATGAAACTTCACTTGTCAAACGTTGTCCCCAACATCCTCATCTGTAGACCCAATTTTGCTCAAGCGAAAGTTGCTTAAATCCCATTACTACTGCTGCTAACTGGAGAAGCTTTCCCTTGCAGTACTTTCATTACCTCTGACATGCGGAGATATAAGCCATCAAACAAGGTTCAAGTCAGGCAAATATGGTGGATATGCAGTCATATCCTTGAGCAACAGCATGGAAATCCTGCTGCAATTTTAACAGTGGGAGAATGGGATTGGGAACAGCTGGCTTTCCCCATTTCTCACTTTTCTCTCACATCTTCTCCCTTTGGCCTCTCTGCTCAGCTCCTCTGTCTTCCTCTTCCTCTCTGCATCCTTTGCTGCTGGGATCTTTTCCTTCTGCTTCCTTCCTGCACGCTGGTTCACGAAGTCTTTCTCTCTTCCAGATTCTGTTGCTTTTTGCTCTTCTTTTCTTCTCTGTGCAGCTCTCCCTTGTTTTCTCTCCTTGTCAGCCAACTCCAGATGTCTAATCCATCAGCACCTCCTCAAGCTGTGAGCGGTATTGTGTACAAGTGTGGTGTGGCACATGTGTGAAACAGTGTGTGTGCAGGAAAGTTCGAAAAAAGTGTGTGAGATTATGTGCATGCATGTCACTGTGAGCTCTTCTCACCTTTGGCATGCTGCTTCCCCTCACACCTCAGTAGGAAAGCAGCATCACAGCTATCCTTGACAAAATCTGAGGTGTCATGGAGGAGGAAACCGCAGCAGCGAAACCAACTCAAAGACAGAGACACACATCGCCTGAGAGCATGTGAATCTCTGGGCCAAGTGTTTCCTCACAAGTGTAGTGGCAGAGAGTAGGAAGGGTGTGACATGAAAGAGCGCCAAAACTTAATTTTAGAATTACCGTGCTGCCTTTTAATTTACCTTGTTACCTTTAGGGTATTTCAGTTTGTTGGGGAGAGAGAAAGCAAGGAAAGAGTGTAGTTGGAAGAAGCAAATGAAGAGCGAAAGAGCGATGGCACCAGAGATGCAGAGTTGTCTTCTGTCATTACAAGACCGCCTTTATCTCAGGAACAACTTTAGGCAACCTCTTGTGTCATGAGTGTGACAGTGAAACCCTGACTGCTACACTCAAAGACCTCACGAATTCCACGCTACGTAAATGCCCTTCAACTTTTTCTAGTCTTTATAATGAAAAAGCCAACTTTCACTTGAGTCTCCATGTTGCTTTTCATCGTATTGCTCATATTATTAGGAGCAGTGCTCCTGTAATGCTGATGTGTGCGCTCTCACACACGAGCAAATGCACCCGGTCTTTTGGTTCATACAGACACTTGAAATCGTGGCTCAGTGAGAGCTCTGCTTTGCTGAAACTATATGTATGACCAAATCATACATGTGCATATGGACAACACACACACACACACACACACACCAAAATGTACACAATTGTATATACCAACACATGCAGAAAACATACATCGCCCACAAATCACATGTGGCATAAGTTAGACAAGAGCCAGTATGCTCTGCTGAACCAAGGCCAGGCAGCGTACATTGTCTGGGGAATAGAGGGATTCCCAACTATAGGATAATCCCATCCTATTAGATTAGATGACAGAAAGCGAGAATCCAGGGATTATCGCAGAGCAAAAGATTACTGCCCAGTTTAAAAGCAACAACATATCGGCAGGCACAGAAAGGACGATAGCGGAGGATGTGAGAGAGGAGAAAACCAGATCATGTTAATGTTAACAATTTTTAGTCTTCAACATATACCATAAGCCTGCACATTGACATGTTTCTTATATATTTACCTTTTTAATGCGTCTCTTTTTTTTTTTTTTTTCGAGGCTCATGCATGTTAATCCCATTTTGCCCTCCAGCTCATTTACTAACAGCATCACTATCTATTAGGGCTTTGCGACAGAATAAAGCAGCCTTATCATTTAAGTTTAGAATGACCTGCACAACTTCATCATCATATGATTTTATCAGTTATTATCTAGCAATTCATTTTTATATTTTGGAGTGATGCAAATAGTTACTTGAAACAAATACTGTGTATTTGTAATGGAAACAACAACTTGTTTAGCTGTACATGGTGTCCGTTACCTTGATCGTTTTGGTCTGAAGTCTGAGTCCATTTAACGTGTTGATGGCTTTCTCTGCGTCCTTTGGATCGATGTAGTTGACAAAGCCGTAGCCCAAACTCTGTCCTGAAATGCCAGAAAGAAGGAAAGAAAAGCTTTTAAACTGTTTTCTCCATTCAATTAGTTTGTTTCTTTAATTTGCTCACTGACAGCAAGAAAACATCTTAATATATACTCCTTATCGATGCTTAAAGATTTGAGGGGCGACAGAGACACCCCTCGTTATTAGAAGAGGGGGATAAAGGTTTTGTAATTTGTAATGTGATACCATATTTCACACTAGGTAATAGTTCTTCCTCTTCTATATTTGGCATCTTGTATTATGTTTTTGAAATTGGACAAAAGTTTAAGGACAAAAAAGCTAGCGTTACATTTAGACTACTCCTACATTAATACTAAAAATGATACCCAGCCCTTGCTCCCATCCATAGTCACAATCTTGGATATCATTCATCTTTTCCTCAAAAAAAATCCTTTGCAACATCTTTTCATCACTACTGACAAGATCACAGTGACTCCTGCCCGGAGCACCAGGAGTCTTGGTGTGATTTTTGTCAACCATGTGTCATGTGAATCCTGCTCAGTTGCCACAGCCCTGCAGATTTGTACTCTACAACATCTGATGGATGAGACAGCCTATTTCCAGCTTTGTGTACTGCACCCTTAATAAATATCCTTCTCACTACTCTGTTCAAATAACACTTAAAAAGGTCAGCAAATGACCATTCAAGAGATAATCCAGATCAAATAAAAAAAAAGAAAACATCTCTACCTGATAATCTTATTGAATAAGGAATGTGTCGATCCTTGCCCTCCTCATTATTGGCTGCTTGTTATATTGGTGATCTCGGAGCTTGAGGGAATCTACTAATGCATTTATTTTAAATAGCTCAACATAGAAGTGTCAACGACTGATTCATAGACTAGTTATAAATTATAATCAAATTCTCTCTGAATGAAGTGAAACTTGAATCAGCCACAGCAACTAAGTATCACAGTGCGTACAAACAACATATTTGTTACTGTCTTTGTAGCTGTACATACAGAGCGAAAAAAAAATACCACTCCCTTTTCCCTCTAAGCTCAAAATGTCTTTCGATAGCAAACTCTCTTTGAGTGTAAAGCAGGCCTGACATCTCCCAGTGTTTCCCCGACAGATCAAGCCTTTGAACAGGCATAGGACTTTAAGCGGACGCCTCCAGCCGTCAGGGCCTTCAGTCAGCTAGTTTTCAACAAACAGCCGCTATCCACTAACGCCACACATGCACAAAGAGAATCCCAGTCAGTTAAAGAGGAGCTGCATGCACATATTCATGCTAATGGGAACAGACAGCGGTTAGTCAGAGACAAAGTGAATCACAAAATATGGAGCATGGTTGTTTCACAAAATAAATACATTTGGGCTATGGATATCATATGCACAGAACGGCTCAGCAGCAGGCAGTAAAAGGGCCAGGAGGGACTTGTAGTCCTAACTTCAAACAGCTGATGATTTTCTCTTCTTCTCTCCGCTCCTCCCTTTTCTCCTTTGGATTAACTGTGGATTATCAGACACTCTCTATTGTTAATTAAAAACCTGCCATCCTGGAGAGACTATTGCTATTTTTAACTAACTCTCCTCCCTCTCCTCCTCTCTAACTCTCACCTGACATCAGGTGTTAAGTTTGGCAGTTTAAATATAACTCACAAATTTCTTCTTTGTGGCCTCTCTTTATTAAATAGTGTACACACAAAAATGACAATAAATAATGAAGAGAAAGAGAACATGTGGCAAAATTCATTAATTGAATCAGTTGAAGTGAAAAATGCATGTACTGTAGCTTTAACTTGCCAGTAAACCGAGAAGGGCCGTAAACGGTATTCTAAATTACAGTAGTTTACATTATGCTGATGAATTAAACATTTTCCCCCAAATAAATATGTTTAAAAGCTAACATTTCAAACTGTATCTGTTCATAGGTAATGTAGGTGCATTCCAGATGGGTGCAACAGCTGTAACGCTCCTCTTTGGCATTTGCCATCTCTCCCACCCTCGCCTCCCACTTTCCCATCACCTTCCTCACCCCTCTCCCTCATCTTCAACAAGAAATGTGAGGTTCGACGAGCGCAGCTACCAGAGGGTTAGCTGACAATGAAGTGTGCCGGCGAAGAGCACTCATGCAAGGCAATTGAGATGGGCTGGCTGGAGCTTAATGGTACCTAGACACTTAGCACTCATGGAGTAGTCCAGGCAGCCAAATGGGGCCAAACTGGCAGCCATGGACGCTGCTGCTGTGTGACGGAGGGCCGGGGGAGGGGGGGCAGCCTCAGTGTAGTGTGTGTGTGTGTGTGGGTGTGTGTGGGCGTGGGTGTATGTGTGGGTGTGTGTGGCCGTGTGTACAAGTTTTATATGTGAGTCAGCAATGGGTTACAGTCTTGCAACAAATGATTAATTTGACTTCAGGCCTGTATTCAGCATCTGCTATATGTAAATTATGTGTTTACGTAAGTTTGTGTGTATGCACTTTTCATGAGTGTGTATTTCGTATGCATGGGGAGCTTAGGCTGGTACTAGCATATCTGCCCGCCCCCACTCCTTCTTCACTCCATCTTTGGCAAGGCTAAGGGCCTCCAGGCTGGAGGAAAAAGGGTGGGAGCGAGGCTCGCTGGCTGGCAACATTCCCCAGGTGAGTGGGGAGATGAGGGGAGATGAGGGGAGACAGAGGGAGACATCTGCCTGCAGCATCAGGAAAGCCCCGGTAGGGGATTCCACCCTTCCACCAATCATTTTCAGCCTGCTATGGAGCAGCTAACAGCAGGGAGTCACCAACTGGCTGCTTGGAATCTGCACGGATAGGTGGGAGACGCCAACGCACCACACAGATGTAAACAAGCGTACACACGTGCAAATAAACATGTAATCACTCAATCACAGAGGCACACGCAAACAAACACAAGCAGTGAAGAATGTCCTCACAGCAGGACAGTGAGGAGTGGAGTGGCTGGCAGCTAACCAGTGAATGTATTATTGTTAGCGTGTAGAGGTGGTTATTGTAGTTCCTAAACCATTTAGTGAATGTCAACACTGAACAGATGAAGAACACAGTCTATTTCTATCTTTTATCAAGCGTATGCACGAGCATTCGAGCAATCGTATAGATATAGACGGAGGTATTACTGTAGGCAGTTCTCCGTCTGTAACCTACAGTATGCATGCAGACGCAGCAGGCAGTGTGGTTGGCTTCAGCCTGTCACAACACCTGCCCTGTCCACCTCAGTACTCCCCAGCAGGATTTTCCCTGCATGCTGCCTGCATTTGGATCACACCATCACAGTGGCCCTCTCTGTTCTGGCTCAACACACCACGGTTAAGCACAGTTTAGTTGCAGTTTAAAATGGCCTAGCACCATTTAACCTAGCATGGTGTCTAATTGGAATGCAGGATAAGACCAGCTCAGGCTGCATCACACAACACCAGACAAAATGTATTTCTATAAAGACAAAGCAAAACGTGATATTGCTAAAGCTGTTTCTAGCCACGCATTAAATGTTCTTCAAGATCCAGTCTTACAGTAAAAGTAATTTTTAAAGTCATGTCAAAAGTCAAAGTTGCTAAACTGTTGCTGATAAAGTAATTTACAAACAATTTAGCATTTTTATACCCATGTAAATGCTGTTGAACAGAATTAAAAAAAATATGTTAGTTAATCCTTTTAAAAGACAGTTTTCCTGTGAAAAGTCTATAAAATCTCAGTGGTAGACTTTCTTCTGGTATTTTATAACTTCAGAAGAATTGCTTCAGAAAGTACTGCATCTGAGGCAATACAGAGAAGCTATTAAAAATGCATGATAAATAGCCTCTAATGGGGTTGTAGCTAACAGGAAAATCAGCCTTGTGCTGATCAATTAGCTTAATGGATACATTAACTTATATATTTTAATTGTCAATTAAAACCAAGAACCCAAATGATGCATTGCTTTCATAATGGCATTTTAATGAGGTTAGATATTCATTTGCCTGTGATTCGTCAGTTGCTTACAGTGCCGATTGCAGATTCTGCAACAGTTGTAACGACTTAAGAAAATGCTCGGCAGCAATGAAAGGGCGCTTCTTAATAAAATGATGTGAATGTAATAATGGCAGAGGTCTCCCCAAATGGGATTTATGTGAAGTATATTAATCTAACAATCGTGGTTTGTTAATGATATTATATTGTATGGGTGAAGTATTATTATTTTTTTCTCAAACACGAGTTGTTTAAAAAGGGTAGGCAATATAAGCAAGAGCTTTCAGACTGCAAATATTAAATGCATTGTTGCTGGTCGGCTCTATTGTTGTTGCTGAAAGTCAGTCTGAAATAAACTTCAAACTATGTGTATGCACCTGTACATCTGAAGCTGTCATTAAATTACCACTATACTGTAGCACTGCAGTGTTTTATCATATAGTGCCACGTCCCGTTTCACTAACAGACTAACCACATGGGGTGGGGGAGTGAGGAGGTGGGGGTTAATTTGAACCCACCTCTAGTCTACTCTTTTGGCAGTGCTAGTGTACAATCTGACATAAACTGTATGGAGAGGTGGGCATGTTTTTCAGTGGTAAAATCACTGCTATTTCTAGTGAGTAGCTCTTTGGTGAGTTGGCGAGGTGTTATGACTAAGCCATTATTTGTTTCCTGAAGAGCAGCAGGTTGCTCAATGTGTGACATAAGAAAATGAGTGTACTTGGAACGGGTGTCCTGTCTGCTGGCCCCCCTATGTAATTTTACCTTTCCTTTCCCCCTTCTGCGCACGCACGCACACGCAAGTGAGAATTCACACAACATACCTACAGTATGCACATTTACAGATAAGTACATAAATAAGCCAATACATATAGGCATGGCTACACTGAATGTACGAGTTCAATCAAGTTAAACATATTCATGTACGACACTGTGAGGCGTACAGTGAGGTACACAACCATATGCTGTAAGGTCACGATGCATATAGTAAGAGACTCTAGTTGCATATTGCCTGTCATTATTTTGTGCTTTTTCTTTTAATATTATGTGACTTAAGAGCCCTGTACTGCAGACATGAAAGCATCTTTGTCTCCTGCTATCAGCAGACAAGGCTCACACAACACTATAGACTCTTTGTTCTAGAATACTGCCAAATGTATCGCATAGCAGCAAGAACCTTCTATTTCGCTATGTACCTTCCTGCACTCTATTGTTCTCGATACTATTCTCTGAAAGTGTAGCTGTTCAGTACAAAGTTAATTTGAACTTCTGACAATGTTGTCAAAACAGATGTAATGTTTTACTTGGAGTAGAGGCATTGTGTAGTTTTGATACAACTGCTAACTTGTTTAAATTTAAAAAAGTCAAATTATTCACTTCTTTGTCTTCTGTTCCTGTGTAGGTTATATATTTTAGAACGTTGTGTTGTACATGCTACCCAACAAATGGAAAAAGCTTTGCATTCATCTGAAGCAAATTAACAAAATAAAAAATCTGAAAAATATCTGTGTGAAGGGACCTTTTCAAAGCTGGGGTAGGCCGTTTGTTTTTGATGTCATTGGGCAAAAATTCCATAACAACCTTTTAACATATTGTTGAGACAAAATTAGACTTCTGCATAGAGCTGGGCAATATATTGTATTATATTATTATATTATATCGATATCGTGTTAGATTTTGTATATCGTAATATCGTAATATGGCATAAGTGTTGTCTTTTCCTGGTTTTAAAGGCTGCATTACAGTTAAGTGAATTCATTTTCTGAACTTACCAGACTGTTGTAACTGTTCTATTATTTGCCTTTAATCACTTAGTCATTATGTCCACATTACTGATGATTATTTATCAGAAATCTCATTGTGTAAATATTTTGTGAAAGCACCAATAGTCAACACTACAATATCGTTGCTGTATCGATATCGAGGTATTTGATTTTTCTCCATATCGCTCACCCCTACTTCTGCACTTCTTCTTGGCTCTGTTTTCAGGCTTTACAATATCTAGCCTGTGACAGGAGAGTCTCGCTAATCATAGGTTATTTTAGAAAGAGAGCTTTCCTATTGGTTGTTCTACAAATGCAGATGTGTGTGCATGTCATTCATTCAATGGCATAAATCCTGCAGAAAAAGTTGCTATTTCCAGCATTGGCAATATCTGCCTACACTGCTAAGCAACCAAATAAAAGTAAGACGAACTTCAATACTACAATAAACGCAATAAAACGTGTCAATATTGGAGAAACATGTCAGAGATAGAGAGAAAATGTTGCTAATAGTTTGTGCTTACCGTAGCCAAAGGCTCACGGCTGCGGCTAATAAAAATGCATGTTTATGTACCTAGCCAGAGCCTGGAATCACAGTATGTGACGTAATGTCAAGTAATTCTCATAGAAATGCCACTATATAACGGCATCGGGATCACAATCACGATCTGGATGAAGCATTTACATATGCTCGTCTGATGGGAGGGGCTTAGGACGGAAAGGGGAGAGCTGTAGGAGGAGGGCAGTATTTTCAAAGGTTGGCGTTTTCTTAGCTGTTTCCATAAAACTGCTTACCCCAGCTTTAAAGGCTATCTATAAGTGTCACCACTGTCAGCAGTGAAATGTGTCATTCAGAAATCATGGGAGAACAGAAGCATCAAAAAGGGGTGAGGGGGGGGTGGCAGCTTTTAGAGCTCACCAGGGCTATGAAGTCTTGAATGGAGTCTTGAATTTAGCGTCATTTTAAGATGAGGCGGAAGGCAGAAAAAAACATTTCAATTTGTAAAAATAAATGTGTCACACACACGGCTTCCAGGCTCTCCCATCCTCTGACGTTTTGCCCCTTGCTGCTCAGCAACTTGCCCGAGTGCTATTTTTGATGGGCCAGCGCTCCCAAACATTTGAAAAGGTGCCCTGTCACCAGCTTCATGTCAAGCTACACTTACCTTAAAGAGGGTCAACTCCATAGGAAATGGGGAGAAGGAGTTGAGTGAGTTTTCAAAAAGATTAACAGAGAACAAAACTCTACAGTGCCTCAAATACTAGCAGTACAGTTGGAGCATATCATGTGGCATGTATTGAGCCCGTTTAAATAACTAAATTCATAAACAGAGCCACGTCCCCCGCACACATGCATCTACTGTAGATCCCTCTCCCACTCACTCATTCAACACATCTTTCCCTCCTGGGTTGCCAAGGTAGCAGCCACTGTTGCAGTCAATAGGCTCCCACTCTCAGTTCCCAAGGCCCTGCTTCCACCAACACACACACACACAGACACACACTTGCCCACGTAGAAGCTCAGGGACACACGCACATAAACCACCCCCTCGTGGTGGCTCCCTGAGCCTTGGGGTCAGTGGACTGCAGCCTGCAGTGTGTGGGCTGGTTGGCTGGCTGTGCAGCTAAGAAATAGAAGGCAAGTTGACAGAACGAGAAGCCCCTTTAAGTCTTGGATGACCCTGTTACGTCAGGATTGCGGAGCCTACACTGTTGCACCTGCTTTAGACTGGAGGGTCGGAGGGCAAGGAACCAGCCCTGAGGCACATTCAACCTCTGGATCCAAGGCTGACAGAGGGGACAGCAACATCTGTGCTCCATGTAAAGGGCACTCGGAGTGGAATTAAAGGGGACAGAGGCAGTCTGAAGTTAGGGTCACAAGAGGAGCAGTGCAGCCAAGAAAGCTCTCAGGGCGTCCAACTCTGGGTCCTTAGCAAAGGGAGCAGGAGGAGGAGGAGGAGGAGGAGATTGAGGGGTGGTGCTAAGAGGAGAGAGACAGGACATTCTCGGGACCTGGGACTCTGAAACTTTAATGTGTGTCTGCCTGCTTGTGTCTGCACTTCTGAGCTTGACAGCTCTCTTAATACCTGGCTTTAGAGATGTCAAATCCTTTTTTCATCTCTTTCCCTGTCAGCTTTGTTCACACTATCTCCAGCCTTCAGCCCATTTCAGGTTCAGATAAATGCAGCCTGTATGTGAAATATTAACACTGCGCCAGATCTCCCTCGGGATGATTTCGGTAAAGATGTAAAAAGTATGTAATGGTTAGTCACCACAAAGAACAACATTGCATTTGTGTTGTTTACGTGTTTTGGAAGGTGTAAATTGAACTCATCATAAGACAAACAGAGGAATAATAGGAAGTTTTGTTCCCATCACTCTAGTAATGATGTGAAAACAGCTCGGCTTGCAATCTGAAGTACAAAGAGAATCCACTTTGCTCCCAAACGTGTTGTCAATGTATATTTTAGTAGCAACAAAGAGATGTGGGTAAACTGAGGTTTATATGGTGAATATTTGATCTGCTCCCCGTTAGACTGACAGACCTTGTGCAGGAGCTAAGCTCCACCCGTCTGTCCTTGCAGATCAGGGTTAGATGCATATTTTATGTTTGCAATACTTGTGGGTGCACTTGATGTTCCATAACAAAAATGGAACGACAATGACACTAATGGAAGTGTGCTGCCTGAACCACAGGCTTGTGCGTGCAAAGCAAACCAAATCCAGCAAACCGGAGATGTTTTTTTGCACCTACAGCATATGAAATATGGTGTACCTGTCCTTATGTAAGAATTGGGTTTGCAGCAGGCATTCACGTAGTACTGAAGCTGCTGCCTGTCAGAGGTGCTCTGGCTTGAACTACTCCACAGCTGACATCACAGTCCATCCATTTTTCATTGCCAACATCTGCTTGGCTTGCTACATTGTCACTATGATTTGCATCAGCTCCCCAGATTCCATGTATAAAACCAACACATGGAAGGTGACTAGAGTAGTGTGCACCAAAGGCTTCAGTCGGTGTGCTTAGGGATGACGTCTTTACAGGGTTTTATGTAGACAATTGTTTAATCTGCATAAACAGAACAAAAATGCTGCTCCCATTATGGAAAGGTGAGTAAAGTTGGCTTCTCAAAGCTGGCAATAAGCAAATGCTGTGACTAAGTAAGGAAAAGGGCAGCCAGAACAGGGCAGACACATAGCAGCTGGTAAACATGGTAAACTGTTTACTCAACAAGCAAGTAAAATATCCCATCTATTTCTAGTAAGGGTACTGAGCTTTTGGCTACTGTAATTATTGGCACAACATAGGAATCCAAAAAAAATGGTTGTAAAATATAACACCTCACCCGCCCCAATTGCAATCAATTCTTGTACCAGCATGAAAAGCCTTTCCTGCTCTTTCGGGTTATTATGAAAACAAGTGCATTAATTTCTCCAGCAGAAATGCAGCCGATGCAGAATAAAAAAAGACTTAATGACAAGGTTCAGTCAATTTCATTTCTGAGGCATGTATAGGTGTTCATGAGTGCTGATTCAGATTATTGCAAGGTTCATATTATCTCGCTCACAATAATGGAATGCAAGTTTCTTTGGTGTCTGTAAGGAGTGGTTGCTTCCACTGTTGCTCAAGATGAGCTTTCACACTGGCAACTTGCAGCTTAAATAGACGTTTTTAATAAAGAAAGGATGAACAGAGAGTGCTAACAGTGGAACCATCTACAGTGTCTCAAAGCTGTCATGCCCTTGACATAAAGCATTTGTACACGTTGCATTTTTTGTACCTACAATGCAGGAGGACAAAAGCTATTACAGTATACGCACTTAATTTACAACAGAGCGTTTAAAATATCTTGTCTTTAAGAGGACACAGGCAGACAGGAACTTCATAGCTGGAAGCTTGTGGCTTACTGTATGTGCAAGTTTGTGTGGGCTCCAGCTAGGTGCATGTAAGCTAGCCTTAAATAAAAGATTAACCTGTATGTCCCTGCTGTGTTATGAGAGCACCAGGCAGAGGCAGTTGTGCAAGCAGGCAGGAAGGTAGGCAAACAGGCAGGCAGGCGTGTGGGGAGCAAGAAAGACACCCAGAGGTGGCTTTTATACAAGCTGAAGTCAGCCAAGGTGACAGACAGAGCAGGAGTGTCTACGCCTACCCTCACCCACCGGAGACTCATGCCACGTTGCCGTCATTGGAGCTGACAAGAGCAAGTCCACAGGAAGCTGAGGACCTGTCTGTCTTTCTGAGAGGCTCATGTGCTCACACCTTATCAGCAAACACATACAGGTCAGTTAAAGGTCCCATGGCATGACAATTTCACTTTATGAGGTTTTTTAACATTAATATGAGTTCCCCCAGCCTGCCGATGGTCCCCAATTGGCTTGAAATGGTGATAGGTGTAAACCGAGTCCTGAGTATCCTGCTCTGCCTTTGAGAAAAAGTAAGCTCAGATGAGCCGTTCTGGAATCTCCTCTTTATGAGGTCATAAGGAGCGAGGTTCCCTCCCCTTTCTCTGCTTTACCCGCCCAGAGAATTTGGCCAACCCATGAGAGAGACATCATGGCTTTCAAACGAGCAAAGTGGCAGTTGGTCAAGGCCACACCCCCACCCTCCACCTTGACCCCCCTCTCTCCTCCTCAATAGCTACAGACACAGAAATGGCACGTCCTGAGTAAAGCTCATTGTGGGACTGGCTCTAGTGGCTGTAATTCTGCACCAAGGCTGAATTTCGGGAAAGAGACTTCAGATATAGTATTAGGGGACCACTAAGGTCTATATAAAACCATCCAAAGAACACCATGTCATGGGACCTTTAAGCTGCAAACACTGATATCGTGAGAAGCAAGCAAGCAAATACTGATGAATGATTGAATGATTGACTATCTGTGAAAGACAAAAAGAGCTTGGGAGACATTGTTAAGGTATGCTCAAAAATCACTGGTACCCAGTTAAAAGATCTCTGTTCTCTCTGGAAAACACAAGTTGTCCAGAAAGCAGAAGGCAGTGCCAGCCAGATCATGTACTCAGTAATGGATTTGTTATCATGCAGTCAGGTCGGCGGTACTATGTGCCAATACGGAAAACTCATTCATTCCCTCTGCTATAAGACTGTTAAATGAACATCATACAAGACTGTTAAATGAAGACACATAACTACAACAAAACTGGTTATTGCACTCCACTGCTCTGTTCCGTCACTGTGTGTGTGTGTGTGTGTGTGTGTGTGTGTGTGTGTGTGTGTGTGTGTGTGTGTGTGTGTGTGTGTGTGTGTGTGTGTGTGTGTGTGTGTGTGTGTGTAATGAGTGGATGTTATGGGAGAGAGAAGCATCTGTATACAGGGGGATGTATGACTGCTGCAGTACGTACTTATTTATTGTTTATTTAATTTTATTATTTTTTAACATTACATTATATACATTGTGTGCTAATGCACTTTTTAACTTTAACCCTTAATAGAAGGGTTGGTTGTAAAACTGAATTGCCCCCTTGGGGACTAATAAGGTTATCTGAATTTGAGTGCATTTGTCTGCATTTCAAGTAGTAAAGCTAACACAAAAGTACCATACAATACAATTTGTTGGCTGAATACAGTACTTAAATCCAGTAATGATAAAATATTGAAACTATTATCTAAGTACATTTTTTTTTTAATTTTCAGTCAGTGAATTTATTTAACTTCTTAAACTTTGTTCTATTTTCCTCATACTCTTCACACAGCATAATAGAATACGAAGGCCTTAATATTCCTATCAAAATGAATAATGTGTAGCTACAGAACACAACTATCCTCAATACATTCTGAAGTTTCCTGCTGAAATTTCACCATGGGTAAAACATTTCCTTTACTTCCTTAATCTTGACTCACTCAGAATAAAAAGTCTAATTATTAAAGTGCAGTTAAGGCCATATATTTAAATACACCTACCCTAACAACATTGAAACCCCATTTTCTTTATAACTCCACATACAGTATTTCATGTTGCCATACATTTCATGAGTTAATAGGGTATCTACTTTATTTCTATGAGATAATTATAAATATAGTAATAGCCAAGAAAGAACTTTATTTCAGCTTTCATTTACTAGCACAGATTTGTAGTGGGTCACAAGTTTGAATACACCAAGTTCACTATCTCTTTAAACTGTATGATTCCAGATATTGATGGAATTACTTTTGGAAGCTTCTGATAGGCCTATTGTCATTATTAGAAGCTAATTGGGAATGCACCTGTGTTTTAATGGGGAGTAAACCTGTATTTAAGGGCCTACTCTTAAAGTCAGTATTTCTTTTGCAATTGATATGATGGGAAAATCCAAGCACTTAGCCAAGACCTCAGACAAAGAATTGTAGCACTCCTCACGTCTGGTACCAATTTCTAAGCGACTGAATGTCCCACGAGCATCTGTGAAAAACATTGTATGCAGATATAAAATCACAGAGCCACAGTCACTAAATAGTACAGGACGAAGGAGAAAACTATCTCCTAGTGCTGAGCAAACCCAAGAGGAGCTAGTAATGGAATGTTTGACAATATTTGCAGATGATCACCAGGACAAAGACATATCTTCTTGGAGGAAGGTTATCTGGTCAGATGAGACAAAAATGTAACTGTTAAGAGTCAGAATAATAAGTGCTATGTGTGGAGGAAAAAGGGTGAGGCTTTCCATCCAAATAACACCATCCCAAACTGAAGCACGGGGGTGGGAGCTTTATGTTGTTGGGTTTAGTCCTGCAGGTCGACCCACAACCCCGTACTGGAAAATATCGCGGGCTGTTCAAAAAGTGACATGCCAGTGTGCGTGAGTGCGTGCCTGTGTGAGACAAAGACAGAGAGAAAGGGAGAGACGGAGTTCATTTCTTTAATGAAGGGTTGTTTTGCTGGGTGGGTGCGCGTGTTAAACCCTGACCCGAGCATTACTAGTGGGGTTGTTGTGTTGGAAATTGGACTGGTACACTCAGACAATAGATCGCATGATGAGGACGGAAGAATATCTGCAAATGCTCAAGCAACATCTCAAGACATCAGCTAGAAATGTCAAGCTCTGTCGTAATTAGGTCTTCCAGCAGGACAAAGATCATAAGCATTCCGCCAAAGTTGTCACAGACAACAACATCAAAGTAGGAGTGACCATCACAAAGCCCTGAACTGAATCCAATTGTGAACTGAACTGAAAAGGCACTACTCTGTATTGTCGCCCAAAAAAAATGAAAACCGACAGCTGATTGGACGAGCGCGTCACGTGGGTCTGGCTGCTGCTTCTGAATTTTGAATTTTTCAATGGCGGCTCATTCAGAATACGATCTCATATTTTACAAAGATAGTTCGCCGAAACGTGTTTCTGAAAACATTTTAAGCGAGAAATAGGCCGTGCAGTTGCTGAATCTGCCTTCATTTCAGATCGACAAAGGTCAGTTTAAAAGATTTTCGTCAGATTTTGAGAGGCTGCCCACTCGCCATTTCCGGCTTATTCCGGACTGCCCTGTCTCCAACTGAGCAGGTCGGGTTGGCCAAAATGAAGGCCGACGGACGACGGCACAGAACACACCTAACAGACTCGAGTCACTGACCTCGCCAGACTGTCCGACAGCCGATTATTGGCCCAGTGTGTACGGACATTCTGTCAGGAGGAATGGGCCAAAATTCTGTCAAAATATTGTGAGAAGCTTGTGAAAGGCTACCCAAAGCGTCTAATTCAAGTGCACCAATTAAAAGGGAATCTCACAAAATACTGTCTAAGTAAAGTAAGTGTCTTTAAACTTTTGACCAACTGAAATTCTGTTCTGGTAAATAAAGTAGATACCCTATTGACTTAACACAAGACATGTCTGGTAACATGAAATATGTAGAGTTGTGAAAAATGTAGTTTGAATGTCGTTAAGCCTCAATGTATTGACATTTACTGTCGAAGTTGATCTTTCTTACATCCATGTGTAGATATTTGTGACAGACGAGAAAGGGTAGAGGTGTATTTATCGACCTCAAAAAATGGTGTTCTCTTTACTCTTCCTACCATCCTTCTCTTCACCCCTCCCGCTCGCAAACCTGGCTTAGTCTGTTAATGATTTGACTGTTAGAGAGTATAAAGCCTCTTGGCATTGCTTAGAAGAGGGGATCTGTGCGTTGTTAGCCTAAAAGTTTGCATGAGGAAATTGCACCCATGGGAGAGCAAAACAGACCTACACCACAGGGGGAGATGGAGGGAGGTCAGAATGTATTTATAACTTTTTGCGTTGATGCTAAATCATTAGACAGACCTTGTAGTGCAGAGCAGAGAAGTACCCACAGTGGTTTAGAAGTGAGCAAAGAAACATTTCTACCTCTCCCTAACATTCCCCATTTAGGGACCGAGCAGGTTTACAGCAATTCTGTTTTGTTTTTTTCAACTCCCTCCAAGTACCTGCTTGGTTCCTCACTGCTGCTTGGCAAATCACACTTAAAGGGGAAATCGGGATGGGAGAAAACATGGTGATGGTGATGATGATAGCATGTGGTATCCCAGTGTTATTTTTGTACACACTGTCCTCCATTATCCTGGTGTATCCTGACTCTCAGGCTCCATTTTGTGGCCCATTACAGAGGAAGAGGAAAATAGTCCTACAGAGGAATTGTAGTGCTGCAGAATATGGTTCAAAGAACGAGAGAACAGAAGGGGGCAGGAATGGCTGGGCTATTGGCCATCTTTGGTTTACAGTCAGAATTGTCATCGCTATTGGCCTTTTGGTTCTACTTAATCTATTCCAGAAAATCTAATTCAGTGATTATGTTCATGTATATATCTGTCTGTGTGTGTTCACTCTCCCCGCCTTGCCGGCTGTCTGAGAATGGCTTGGTGATCTACACTGCCTGCCAGCCTGGTGCTCTTTAATGAGATTATCAGGAGAAGAGTGTCAGTAAGTAGGATCTAAAATGAAAGCCATTATGGAGCATTATCACAGAGCCGCACCACCCCAACCCACCCGATCCATCTGCTGCATGGCCACCCACCCAGCCACTACGCCCAGATTACAGCCATGATTAGCACCGCGAAGTGCTGCTTAATTTAAACACCTCTGGAGAACATGTGGCACTTTGCTGCATTGCTGACTAACAGCACTTGAACACACAGAGGGCAGAGATGGATTTCTCCTTGTAGAAGACAACACACGCAACGACTCCTCTCAAACACTTGAATTGCTTGGAATGGTGTTGGACTTTGAGTTTATGTACACACGTGTACATCTATTCATTTCGTAGTATGCAGTATGTGAACAGTCACGTAAGCAGTCACGTCTGTCTCTCTATTTTATTATTCTTACCAATCTACCGTTTTTTTTTAAAGGCAAATATGACAAAAAGATTGTGGAAAAAACACAAAATAAAGTAACATATAGATGACCAACAATTAAAAAATATGTGGGTTGTTGAGAATTGTTGTCGTAAATAGGAAGTCCAGTCATTAAACCAGTTAAAATTGGGGCCTATACCATTATATCCTAATGTCATCATCATCCTTATCATATTGTCATTGAAAGCCTTTTGACTTCACTTTAGTGTGATTCTCAAGTTTTTACTTCAGTGAATTACATGGTCCTGTATGGGCTGAGAAATCCTGATATCTTTGTTTGTCTGATATGTGGGGGCTAAGCAGATTATTTTCTTAGTTCATGAAAAGTTGATATTTTAGGAATCACAAGCGCAATGTAAACGGTCTCCATTCTGTACCTGTGATCTTGTCGCGAACCAGCTTGCAGGACTCAATCTCGCCAATGCTACCAAACAGGCTGCGGAACTCCTCCTGGGTCATGTTCTGGGGCAGGTAGTTGACAATGAGGTTGGTCTTGCTGTCGTCATTTGATTGGCCAGTCTGCATGGGCGAGGGGCAGCCGCGGCTGTTGTTGGTCGGTCCGTTGGATGTGGTGCCTCCTCCGCTGGGGCCATTTGTCACTGGAGCCTCCATGTTACTGATGATCTGGAGCAGGGCAAAGAGGAGGAAAGAGGGAGAGGAGAGGAACCATAGAGCGAAAGTGCAGGAAGGAAGGAGAGAGAGAGAGCATTGATTAGTAAAGGCTTCTGTACTGCATTTAGCCAATTTGGAACACGGAATATGCAGCAAGGCATACAAGACTCTGACAAAGTGGTTATTTTCAAAAGAAAATTCTAAAAAGCATGATATTTGTTGCATTAGGTCAAATCAAGAGTCTGGGTGAAAAGTATGTTTAAAGGCCTTTTTCCACAAACTTGAAATGTTTTAAACAAGCTTTGCACACACAGTAAATCACTGTTTTGGAATTGCCATACAATTACTTCTTGCCATTCTACCTGACAGGGATTCAAATGCTGTAGCAGTGAAGTACATTTCACAATGTCTCAGTTTGGAATAGAGTTACTAAATGCATTTATCTCATATATACCATCAGAGATTTTGGCAGATTTGGGTTATTGTGTGCAATGTTGCAAATCAATGGGCAGGACTGCTTTTTAGCAATATTAGACTTGAAGGATTTTTGAATCAATGTGATGAAGTACCTTGACTTTTCTGGTATTTAATAAACTATTATTATGAATAATATTTCCAACTTTACATTTAACATAGTAAAGTTAAATAATACTATATAAATAAAACTATTATTATTAATTTAAGGCAGAGTAAATACTTATACATTATCCTAAAATGGCTGAAAAAGCAGTCTTTAGGAATGACATTGTTCTTTATATTTGTGAGCAGTCATACTGTCACCAAATAATCTAATTGGTGAAAAACAAATTGCTTCTCATATCATGATCTCTGTATCATGACGCATCATTAAAATTGAATCAAAACATTGCTATTGCTAAACCCTAATATGAATCACAAACGACACATATAGTGAACACACTGTACACAGAACATGCCACATCTCTAAACAGTGAGCAATACAACAAACACTAGACACAGAGAGGATAAAGAGCTAAATATTCATGAAGACAGTAAGAGGTGTCTCTAAATGTTTCTCTGATAGCTGTTGAGGTTTGTGGGAGGGGGCAACAACAGGGGCAGCCCTTCAGCTAACTATTTGACTGCTGCTGCTGTGACAGAGAGACGTTTGCATTTTCTTATTTGGTTTTGCAGAGCATCTTAGGATCAAAGTGTTCAAAAAGGAACTGCAAAAAGGTGAGGAGGAGGAGGAGGAGGAGGAGGAGGAGGAGGAGGAGGAGGAGGAGGAGGAGGAGGAGGAGGAGGAGGAGGAGGAGGAGGAGGAGGAGGAGGAGGAGGAGGAGGAGGAGGAGGAGGAGGGAGGCAGGTTGCACTTTGCTTTTCTACCAGAGCACTCTGGTACATATTTAATTCAAATGCTTATTCTGAGCGAAAATCATTCTCCAACAAAAGCAATGTGTGATGTGAAATTATTCATTTGCATAAAAAAACATTTGTTTGATCAAATTAATGGCTTTTGTTGCATATATGTGTGAGTGTGTGTGAGGGGAGTGTCAGTGTTTCGCAAATGGATAGAGTGGAGATGACTAAATCTAATCACTAAATGGTGGGAAGATAAAACTTGACATGTATGCAGTGTTAAGGTGTAGAGCGTGTCAGTCTTTCTTGACCCATGCTAGGGCTGGGACAAAAATCAATTTGATTTAAAAATCAAGTTGGTAGGTCAAATCGATTCATATTTTCAAAAAATCGTTTTTTTAGATTTTTTTTTTAGGTTTTATTAGCTCAGTCCAAATAAATAAATAATTTGGATGTTTAACAATCTTTGTGGCACACTGCACAGTGACTTTTCAGTTAGAGAAAGGGTTTGCCTTTGCAATTTTGTTTATGTTGCTGCACTTTAATTAAATACAATAAATACAGTTCGCAGTTATTTTGTTTTAAATGGAAGGGGGGGGAATCGAATCTTAATTTGAGTTTTTTATGAAAAAATTGCAGATTTTTTTAGGGAAAAAAATCGCCCAGCTCTAACTCATGCTTAAGCAGTCCAGGAGAACGTAAACTTACTAGATTTAGATTTTTTTTTTTACTTGGTTTATTATGTTTTCGCTGTTCTGCAGTGTGCCCTTGCACAGATAATAGATATTGTGGTCCCTGTATCCTATGAATGGAAATCCATAGAAAAAGGCATTTCCAGTTGAGCACAAACTCAAAAGTTTCCATCACAATGTTGCACAAGTACTGTAATGACCAAACATGCTGCAACCCAAATTAAGATGCAAATATTCTTTAATCTGATTCAATCTAATTTCTTGAAGTCATCAGTCAGATCTCTCCCTTTCCCCTGTTCAACCATTCAGCTCTCGGTCTATTTTTAACCATTCTTAAGGACACGGAGACAGGCTGCACTTGGAAGCAGGGCTGGTTTTAGCAAAGGAGAAAACGGAACATATTTCGCTCTATTTCTGGATTATCAAAAGAATGGACCTGTGTTCTAATAATATATCTCAAAGCAGAATTTAAAAATTTCCCAGTTTGTCCAGAAATAGTTTTCGAAACCATTTTAGACATTTGCAATGCGTGTACTTCTCGGCTTTAATCACTTTACTTTTATCTATCTATCTACCTGCGTGTAATGGTAAGCAGGGATGATAATGATAAATGAACAGCGAGCATACAAATAACTCTTAGTTACAATACAAATACCACAATATATTAATATAATATAAAATAATATTGTCAGCACCATACAGTTCATTTTAATGAGAAGATCAGAACCACCACGAAAGCCTGTGGTCTTTACTTATGTAAAAGTGGGAATATCTCTATCTCTAAATACCTGTACCAACAATGTCATAGGATGACATACAGAGGCATCCATCATTTTCTCTGGCTTTAGGAACAGCTTTAAAAAAGGCTTTATTTCTCATTATCTAGTTTTCTTCTTTTCCTCCATCTAAGTGTTTAGGAGCAGTAGCAACACAATGTCAGTCTTGAATCTGCTTCCATCCTCCCTCACTCTCTCTCTCACACACACACACACACACACACACACACACACACACACACACACACACACACACACACACACACAGACACACACACACACACACACACACACACACACACACACACACACACACACACACACACACACACACACACACACACACACACAGAACAATGACCCAAGCCCACAGCAGAAAACAAACAGACAGGGAGATGTCTAAAAGCTCTCAAGATGAGAGCTGCATGCAAATTGTTCTTTTGACAGTATCCTTTCCTACTCACTCACCCCTTTACCACAACAAAGATACAGAGACAGACAGAGGGAGAGGGAGGGAGGGAGTGAGCGAGGGAGGGAGGGAGGGAGGGACAGACAGAGAGCGTAGACGAAGAAAAGGAGAGAACAGTATCTAGCCCTAACAGAGTTGATTGGAGAGGGCCTTATTAAATCTGTTTACATTCCCTGCTGGGTTCCATTCTGTCAAAGAGACTTTCAACTCCATGGGACGTTTTCTGAGGAGTTTTTCCACCAAAATGGCTGCCTCTAATTAACAGGGACCTGCCGAGTCCTGGTGGCCAATTATATTCCTCTCCCTATCCCTGCCCACCAGCATTTGTGCTGCTCAGCAGTCCACTTCTTGTTGGTTGTGAACACTCCAGCTGCCCCTGCTCTCCCACTGAGAAGCCTAGTGCTGTGGACAGAACTCACTGCATGTCCTGCTGAGTTGGTACAACACACAGCCCTCTCAAGATCTCAGCCTCAAGATGCAGCTTCTTATACTCACAAGTTATAATTCTACTCATGTAGGAGGCAGAGTCAGCACTAGTCTGTAGATGGTATGCGGTTGTTGGAAACACATATGTGTAGAGAATGTGTAGAGATTGTGTTAGATAGAATTTAGAATATTGGCTTATTGTTGTAAGTTGAAAGATACCTGATGCTCATTCCTAAAACTGGCAGCCTAAGAATAACAAAGCAATTTGGCTTGACTGGAACAATGCTGAAGCTACAGTTGCTATTAAGCAAAATGCATGGGTATTCATTTGGGATTTTTAACGAATGCTGGAGCGCTCAATACAGGAGAAAGGGCAGATTATTGTGAGCAAGTGTCTGCAAGGAAATACAGGACCATCAAAAATGCCCACAGGTGAAGCTTTGCATGTGTTAACGAAAGCTAAACAGCACAATTGATTTGTTAACGGATGTAGTATAACTACTAAAACATCAATATGTACATATAAATTGAAAAGTAAGCATTTTTTGTATTGCCTTCCTCGTATATATCCTATGGATGAACACGTCAGCAGCTGAATATTGCTTTTCACTCATCTCTGCACAACTTCCTCTACCCTTGCAATCCCATCTCCTCCCTCCATCAATCTCTGCTCCGGTTCCAACCGTCTCAGTCAGCAGCATCACCAACCAGTGCGTATTCATGTAAACACAGTACAATATCAGATCATATTACATCATGGGTGTGTAAAATGGCTGGGCCATCCATTTGGCAGCAGTAGTCTCCTTACCATCTTTGGCTGTGTCAGCAATCCCTTCTCTGCCCAGCCCTGGAGCTGTGGGAGCTCTGCCTGACGCCACTGTGTCTCTGTCGACCCCTATGGAGCGGAGCACAGGGAGGGAGGGACGCACAGTCCACCGTCAACATTATACACTCACTATACAAGGTTAGGGTTGTAGTGGGATTTGGGGGGGGTGGGGTTAGGGGTTGGGGTGAAGGGGAAAATGGCAGCTAACTAGAAAAATACAGCTACACCTTCACAGTCCTTGCACCAGTCAAACTAAAACAAAGACGGGTGGCTCAGGAGTTTTGTGTTTGATTAGGATCACTGGTTAAGATAAGCGTTTTGCCTTTGGGAAAGAATAAATTCGGGTGATGGTTAAGATTTGAAAAAAACTGCATTACCTAAATTGTTGAAATATTTCTTCACGCTGAAAATGAAATGGGGGTAAAGATTTTTTCAGTTGTTTCAGTCCGTTTTAATAATTTGAGGACCTTCATAATAGATTGAATAAAATTGCAGGTGTGTGTTGAAGCTGGCAGATTGGTGTGGTGACTGCAATGACCTTGGCAGAGTTTATAATGAGGGTTTCCCTCCTGCTCCCTTTGGGTAAACAAGCCCGTGGTTGAAAAGACAGAAATGCCACAAATGAGCAGGAAGTCTGTTCACTAGATCTCCAGAGCAGGGGGCTTAAATGCCTGCAGCTATCTACGGATGCTACAAGCAGCCAATTTAGCAGGAGAGGCGGAAGAGAGGAGGGATGACCTCTGCCTTCATATACTCCTTCAGAGAGATGACGAGACAGAGTGGGGGATCAGATGGGAGGGGGAAGAAAAGGCAGGGGCTGAGTAATGGGGAAGACACTTCCAATACTTCAAGGAAAGAGAGAGACAGAGGTGTGGGGGGGAGAGAGAGAGTCTGTACATGTTCTGTTGTCAATGTGTCTTGTACACTTGAGCAGGAATGCATAATGGAGGTCTAAATGAGAGTGAACTGTCAGCTTGAATGGGCAAAAGAAGATACAGGGGGGGCATGGAGGTCAGGGTAGAAAAGAGGACAGGAAATATTATTTCTACTAGCTGACTGGTAATGCTGAATATTGGGATTGTTTGGGGATGATCATATAGAAATATCAAGCTGAGCCACCTTTGTTTTAGTATAGTGAGGGCCAAAGGGTTACCGTTGAATAACGGCTGTGTGAAATATAAAAACACTTTAAGCTTTGTAAATCTAAATGGGACGAATTGGTAAAAAGCATTAGATTTTTTATGTTAACATTGTCAAGCTTTTAGGTGCGTTAGGTCAACCTCATGCAGGGGTGCCAAAGCCAGTAAGGTGTACATCTGTAAGAGCCAAAAGTGTTCAGCGCCAGGGATAGCTACAGCCCTGGGGCTAAGGTGCCCACGCTAGGTACAGTTTGGAGCCCCCACGTACAGTATAGTGGTCCTCTAATTAGGAGGACAGAGGACAACATACACTGCTGTTAAATGTAAAGTTGAAAAGCCTCCCTGAAAAAAGAAAATGTTAGGCAGAGGTGAAACATCAAGAGCATTTTTCACCCATTCTGCAAAGCCGTCATTTTATGTCGGGGTGGAAGGGAATGGTGTGCCGCAGCAAGCAGACGGTGCAGTGTAATCGTAGCTCGTTCAAATATGGTGATGAAAATGTAAGGAAGCAACAAGCAGATGTATGCGAGTCTCCATTTCAACAGCCAACATACAGTGCAAGAGAGCATAATGTTGGAAAAAAAAGGAATATTACATTTCTCAGAAGTGCGGTTAAATCTCTGCACAACTCAGTGCTCAGTATTCAATGCTCAACCATTCGATAAAACAAACACAGTCTCAGGCGTAACACACACATGGCACACACGCACACACACAGTTTAATCTCTCTTCATATTCTCGCTGTCGTTGCGTTTATCACATGAACACATACATGTGCGTCTTCTGATAAAATCTCAAATATCTTATCTCTGGAATAAGCACCATCTACTGAGATGAAAAAACGCTCATGGAAACATTTTCAATTATTCAGGGAATACATTTCAGTCGGTGTTCAGATGCTGGGAAAACTTATTATATAATCAATACACTCTATAACGCTGTTAATATTTGATGCCACAAAAGTGCTTCCTGTCTCCTTGGGCTCCTAGCCAATGGCGTCTGGGTACTGCAGTCAAATAGGACAAGCCTTATTCGCCTACAGCAAGGAATGGGAGTAAACATTTGTTTTTCTCTAACAGTCGAAAAATACCAAAGGCAGTGGCAGCTTTCTTTTAGATTTACTGTATATGAATCTATTTTTACAAGTATGTATTTCATACTGTGCACAGATGCACAAAGCTGATCTCTGTCTCCACTTCTCCACAGCCCTATGTCACTCCTGATACAAGCTAAAATTGAAACGACCAAGGAGGTTTGTGTTTTCCTTTCCTGTCCTTTTCACCTTCATCATTCCTCTGCTGCTTTTACACCATAAAACCACCACTTTATATTGCTGGCCTAGTGCGGGCTTCCCTCCCCGTTCTCTTCCAGAGCTTAGACAATCAATTTACCCTGACTTGGCCAGGATAGATGGAGGCTGTAGAGACTGCAGAGTAGGCAGTATGCTGCAGGATCTCTCCACTGATAGACACACTGCTTGGCAGCTACAAAATGGAGCCAGCATGCAACCATCTGACTTGTTAGACATCGCCTCACCATCTTGCTTCAGATATTATTAGTGATTTCCTTATGCATCTTATTTTCATTTGGTTTTAATTATTTGGCTTGTTAAAATGAGAAAATAGGATGACGTTAAATCATCTGATAGAAAACATCACCGTATTATAATTTAACTGTCAGATATAGATATTTTAAGACATTACATTACATTACATTACATGTCATTTAGCTGACGCTTTTATCCAAAGCGACTTACAATTGCTATATATGTCAGAGGTTGCACGCCTCTGGAGCAACTAGGGGTTAAGTGTCTTGCTCAGGGACACATTGGTTGATGTATCACAGTGGGAATTGAACCCGGGTCTCCAACACCAAAGGCATGTGTCCTATCCACTGCGCCATCATCACCCCTAAGACACATAATTACATCCAAATATACTGACAATTTGTGCCATGAGTCCCCATCTTACTACCATAAAGCCGCCACACCAGATACTGCTAAACTCAGACTGAAACTCCTTCTCTGTCCCCAGAAATGATACTGAATTGGAGTTGGTGTTACTGAATTGGAGTTCCGATTAAACTGACGGAGACACAAAGAGATTAATACAACTTTACTATCTCAGCTTCTCGGCCAGTCAAGTTCCCGGTAATGCTCGCTGTGCTATTGATTACTATTTTTCTCTCTCCTCTCCCTTTCTTCCTGGCCTTCTCTCTTTCTTGCCATCTCTCCACCTCCACCAGCATCTTCCGAGCTCTGAAATGTCCTGCAGGTCAGACGGATGCTGGGCCGGATCAATCAGAGAGAGTAATCTGGGACGCCTCATGCACGCAAGCACACATCACATAGAGACACATCACAGATATTCAAAAAAAAAACACACACACACACACCTTCTCTGTTGCACTCTGGTCTGCCTGCCTCCAGTCTCATCGATCTGCATCTACTTTATCAAATGGATTCTTCTCTTCTTCTATCCTCCTCCACCACTTTTCTCTCTGTGTGACTTAGAATAATAAATGTTCCAGACTGCGCGAGACGTGTACGTAAGCAATTTTTCATTTGAGTTTGGCTTGACTCTGTCCCCCTCTCTCTTCTTTCTCTTTTGTGATGTTTCAGTCTTCCAGTGAGATCGATGCAGCTTTCCCACACACTCCCTCACAGCCCATGGGCAATCGGCACATACTTGCGTTAGGTCAGAGGTCAGGAGATGACAGGATACAGCCAATTGCCGAGGGGGATCTATATAATAACCTCAAGATTTATACTTCGCAGACAATTAGAGGATGAGTCTGTTGGCAGAGATTTCTATTTTCATGTATTGCTCAGTTTCACTTCTTTCTGAAAGCTTAAGAGTCTGCATTTTGCAGCATGTTCATAATCAAAGTGATGTAACTTGTTCTACTTCATTCACATTTACTAGGCTTTAAAAACCTTTCTCAAAATCTATTTCATGCTGCATTGTGGCCAGTCAAAAGATCATCCTTCAAGGACAATGACTGAGGACCTGCAATGCTCCATACATGCACGGTCACATTCCTCTCTCTCTCTATCTCTCTCTCTCTCTCTCTCTCTCTCTCTCTCACACTCACACTCACACACACACACACACACACACACATACACACACACACACACACACACACACACACAGTCTCCTTTACTCAGCCAAACTGTAGGCGGAACTGGAGCCATTTGTCCACTGGCTGAATCCCAACTCTGCACCAACGCATGCAGGAAATTGGTGAGCATCTTGACTCTGGAGATGGCACTTCAATTTGTGCAGCTCCAGTGACTGGTGCTCTGCAGTTCCTTTCTTGTGGGGGTGTGAGATCAGCTGGACACCTGCCTAGCTGTTTGGCTGAAGCCTGGAGCATGGGGACTGGGCCTTGGAATTGAAGGCCTGGCCTTGCCTGTCAGCCCAAGTCCCTGTCCCTCAGCCCCAACCCGAGCCTGGCCTCTCAGGTCCTCATCAGAGTTCAACTAGTTTCACCCCTGTGCCAGGAACAGTCCCTCGCTTGGTGCCCCTCACCCTGATTTCTTGATACAATCCTCAGCTACAAGTCAACACAGCCCCATCATCCCAACCACAATCTTCTTGAACAGAATCAAATCCCCATCAACAGCTTGCCAGCCTTTGTTCCAGTTCTCGCTGCTGCAGCCAGCATCTCGGTTCCCCAGCTCAGTCAAATCAGCAAGATACCTCTGCTGTGCAGCGCTGTCTGTCCTGCTGTAATCCCTGGGTGTGACGGATGGGAGTGACCACTGTCAAAGCCCTGAGCTAGGACATTTTGGTGGATTAGAGGCTAAATCGTCTCATCCCCTACAGAGGATTCAATTCTCAATTAAATGTCATTAATGTTGTTAAAGTTTTTAGTGGAGATGATATCTATCTAACATGTAGGGCCTATTCAGTAAGTATTAGCCTTGTTTCTGTGAATGGTACGCACAAAAGACATTGTGAATAAGAGAAAAGGGGTAAAAAAAAAAGAAGCAGGAGAGACGGAAAGGACCCTGCTAGCATAAAGTAGGCCTACATCACGCCTGTTATTTAACATGACAATCCGTCCCAATAGGGCGCATCTTTTTGCTCTCCGTCTTCCTTTTTCATAACATACAAATCATGTTTGCCATGACTATGTTAAGAACTAACCTGGTTACTTTTACTGTGACTGCAGCAGAGTCTACAGCACTGTGATGACAAAAAAAGCCTGCACTACTCTCGATTGCATTTCAGGGAATAACTTGTGTTTCCGTGCAGTGCTCATTTCCGTGTTGAGCTGAAGTTGCTTTTAGCTGGGCCGGGACAGAGGATTGAGGACACAGAAACAGACAGCGAGGCAGGGAGAGCAAGCAGGCTGGATCCATCTGAGTCAGCACCATGTGTCATAAGCCAGGACACCACCTCCACAAGTAGCTGGCAGGTGAATGCGGCCACGCACCTGTGCAGGCAACGAGCCATTTTAGTGAAGCTGTCTCCTATCTTTAGCAAAATACCCTAAAATACACCAGCGCATCGTAAACAAACATATGCAAACATGCACAAATCATGCACACTCAAATCACCTACCTAACTATACACCGTTACTGTGCCCTCCTGCATGTACAGTATCAGGTCAGAAATAAGCAATTCAGTAGTGTCATGCTATTGCAACCAACTAGAAAATACATTACTCACTTGCTCAAGCCTGCAGTCATACTTATGTATAAGAAAAGGACTTGAAGAACAAGGTAAATGGATAAAGCAACTTTCGCAAAAGGGCTCTCCCTGAGCAACTGAATAAGAAACTTGTAAACTCCTCTGGCTGAACTCAATTTGCTGTAATTCACAGTAGGAGTTCTAATTAAAACTGGTTTGAGTCTGGAAGGGGTAATATTGGCTTTGTTGAACAGGTATTTAAAAAGCTATAAACTGCCTTTCGGTATAATGATAAGAACAAAACCTACAGCACAGCACTTACACTGAGAACAAGGGAGACAGAAGAACGCGGGCCCGGCTGCTAAGCGGAGGCAGAGCTCTTCCTAATCTAATCACTGTTTCCTCCATCAGCTGCTTCTCAGACACAGCGTGCGTGTGTGTGTGTGTGTGTGTGTGTGTGTGTGTGTGTGTGTGTGTGTGTGTGTGTGTGTGTGTGTGTGTGTGTGTGTGTGTGTGTGTGTGTGTGTGTGTATACTAATAATAATAGCTAAATCACATAGACACAAACCGACCGTTGTACTCGAGAATTCATTCAACAGCCTTGGGTACTGTGGGAGGGTGTGGCCGAGTGTATGTCAGTGTGTGCCTCACTAATCTGGTTATTGATTCAGCTCTGAACCGGAGCTCATATAATCAAATAGCTGCAAGGAAAAAGGACAGCCGTCCGTCATCTATCTTAATAAGTAAACAGTTTGATAGAGGCAATGAATAACTGGAAACTACATAGATGTAGAGGAGGTTATGTCGCTGATAGAGAGACAAGCTAAAATGTTTATAACTATCCTCTGGCAAAACTATTGGCAACCTTCTTTCTGAGTGACAACATGAAATATATAATTACTTTATAGTTTGTCTGGGTGCCTGGGTTGAATATTCAGCTACATTAATCACACAGATTTCTTTGTGCTTTTTGAATATTCTGTCACTGCAATAGCTAAACTATTTCAGTCATTTTCCAAATGCTATAATGTTGCTTTGTACTAGTCATTACACAATCAATTTGGAGTTTGACTTGAGAATTTATAGTGAGCCCATCTTCTGTGAAGATCTAATCTCAGTGTAACATGATGTGAGAGTCGTGCAATTTAGAGATGGTTTCTACTGCAGCAGGAAGAGAGGAGAGTGAGACACAAAAGCCTAAATGTATATCGGCACAGCTGACAGATGAGGCCCGCCGGGCCGGCACACCAGCTACACCATTAAGTGTGGCATGCATTCAAACGAGCAGATTAATCCCCCCTACTGCTATACAGTGCAGAGTATTTTGAAAATGCCCACAGGAGACTATCCTTGCGCGTATACTGTAGCATGTGCCAAGGAGGCAACATATATTGTAGAAGGCGGTGGCTGATTGCCATCAAAAATTCTGCAACTGCGTTTAAGTCTGACAGCATGTGCCAGAGAGCCATGCAGCAAAGAGATAGCGCACATCTATCTTTCATTTTATTTCTCTCTTTCTGACTTTTTTCTCTCTTTACCTCCTAATATCAACTTGACAGGTGCTGTTTATGCCTGCAGCCGCAGTCTTGATAAGCATCGTATATCCCATTTCCATTTAGTTATACTGTTATACTAGAGGAAGGAAGGCATTCCTTCCTCCCACTGTCAATTAGAAGGGAATATGCATTGACTGTGTGAGAATCCATATTCCTGTTGGGACTAACACCTTAATTTTACTATCTACTAGTTACTATCTCAAACGGTGGCCCGATAACTGCCATTGGGTGTAGCTGGTTGGGTATCTCTGGTCCCACATGTGCTATGTCAAAAAAGGCAAACCAAACCTCTGACTGACAAGAGGAAATAGTCAGGTTTTATCTACCTCCTTGCCTGCGTTTTCTCTTAATAAATCATGAGGTGATAGCCTAGCAAAGCATGCACAGATATCATTTTAGAAGAAGTCTGTCAGCTTGAATATTGTAATCTTTATGTACAGTGGTCCTGATCTTTATGAGCAATTGGCCACAACTGACTTTCAGAGGACTTTCTACATCCCTTTTTCTCCCGCTGTGGGATTTTTCAGTGTCTTGGTTTACTGCGTAGAGCACAATCAGCCTTTTTTGTCCCTGTGTTAGTGTTGCTATTGATGAGATAAGGCAGGCTGGAGGCTGTCGTGTGGAATGCTGTGTTTCTAGGCCCTAACGTGTCTATTACCAACAACAATGGCGCCATTTTGTAGCATGTTCAGTTGCATGTTCAATGTATAATTAATCTGGCTACAGAAATATATAAATGTTTAATATGTTAGAGGCGGTGAGGACTGTCGAAAGCATGACCTTGAAACGTCCTTTAAACATCACACAGCAACAGCGCTGGGGCCAGTTAAGCTGCCAAAGCCACACAGGCAACGTACACACGCACACACACACACACGCACACACACACACACACACACACACACACACACACACACACACGCATACACACACACACACACACACACACACACACACGCATACACACACACACACACACACACACACACACACACACACACACACACACACACACACACACACACACACACACACCCTCTGCCTGCTGATGCTTTCCGCTGCTTTCTGTTCTCTTTTTTTTCCTGGGATGCAAAATGCAGATGAGACGAGTCAGCCGCTTGTGCACAGCCTCAGGAGAAACTGCCACTCAAATCCAAACATCTGTATGAATACCAAAACACACGGTACAGTGGAGGATGAGAGAAAGAGAGGGAGGAAGGAAAGGAGAGAGAGAGAGAGAGATGTCGAGGGAGAGGGAGGATCGAGAGAGAATGAGCAGTAAAGTAGCTAAGAAAGCCAGTGTTCCTCTCTCCTTCTGTATCTTTGACTGAACAAAGGGCTATAAACACAAGAATACCTCTTTCCTCCCACTGTATTTTCCATCGGGATATTTATTCTGAAAAGCAGCGATGCACAACAAGGGCTCGGTCCTGTGTTTGCTAGTGGGCTGAGGCGCTAACACTCCCCAGCTGATTATGTGTCTGTCTGTAGCAGTTTGAGCTGCTGCCAAAGGAATTAGGTCTAGTATTTGTGAATGCTGCTCCCCGCACAGCAGAATGTCTTGCCATGCCTCTCAGATTTCTAGCTTTTTTTATTTATTTATTTTTTTTAAAGAGTGGGAAAAAAACACATTTTAAATAAATGAAGGAAATCGCTGTGGAAGCCTATTAAATTTTCAACGTGACCGTTTTGTGAGTCTTCATATGTGTTTAGGCTTCACACAAAAGGAACATTTTAAAAACCAAAGCGTGCTAATTGGGACAGAGATTGTTACAGCAGCTTCTTATTCAAACAGGCTTTTGGCTCATTAACTGCTTCCATCCAGCTTTTGTTTAAAGCAAAGTGGAAAAGACATTTAAACACAATAAAATATTTTACGATATTTATACAGACACTGTACCACCAAAATACTGATAGACTGCATAATGCACTGGCACAAAATATGCCAAAGCAATGGAAAAACCTCTTACCTCAAGTGTAAAGGCAAGACGAGAAATTACTTTGTCTCCTTCAGCTATGTATCTTAGTTGTGTCATGTCACACACTAATCAAATCTTTACTTTGAATAATAGCAGCTATATTTTAACCAGCAGTCGACCACATTTAATTATAGATGGATTTTATCATATTAGTGTCATGCAATATCTGTATTTTTCATGAGAATAATTCAATTTCTTCTTATTATTAGTATTACTAATTTACTTTTGCAGGCGTTCGATTCTAGCATGAATTTACAAACTAGTTTAAATACTGTATTTTTGTGTGCGTAACTGCACATCGAGGGAGGACCTGACGCCCTTCAAGGGAAATTAAAATGTTGGGGGGGGGGTTTACTTAACAAGTTGAATATCATACTGTTGTCAGTTTCCACTTATTCAAGAAGAAATAAAGAGGAAAAAGCTTCTGTACCGCCTTGCAGGACTTCCCCAGGTGTGCTCGGAGAGATCTTACCAAACAAATGTAAACACTAAATGTCTTTGACTTATTTCTCTGGCTAACATATATCACTATAACCTATGTCTAAAGTACCCCCACTCTAAACCTCATTACTGAGTAGGGTCAAAGTTAATGCAGGACACATGTAATTACAGCTGACTGATTGATGTCTATTAGTCTCAGCTGCGACCCATCCTTTTGTACACGCCTAACTGGGGCCGCCCATTTAACTGAAGCTAGAGAGGGGCCATGTACAGTATGATACACACCTGACACACACACACACACACACTAAACATTAACGGTATGTGTACCCACATGCATAATAATTAACTACCAACATGACATCATGACTTCGCGTAAACATACACGCCCACTTTCTTAAGCCAAGTGGCGCGTTATCTGTACACATTTTGAGCTATCCGCGTGTATGTCTATGCTATATACAGCGGACGTAAACATACACGCCACTTTCTAAAGCCAAGTGGCATGTTATCTGTATGCATTTTGAGCGTTGTATACAGCGGTCGGGTTGGGTTTAGGAAAAGAAGAACCGGATGGGTTTAGGAAAAGAAGAACGGGGTTGGGTTTAGGAAAAGAAGAAAGCTATGGTTGGGTTTAGGAAAAGAAGAACCGGTTGGGTTTAGTAAAAGAAGAAAGCTATGGTTGGGTTTAGGAAAAGAAGAACCAGTTGGGTTTAGTAAAAGAAGAAAGCTATGGTTGGGTTTAGGAAAAGAAGAACGGGGTTGCGTTTAGGAAAAGAAGAACGGGGTTGGGTTTAGAAAAAGAAGAACGGGGTTGGGTTTAGGAAAAGAAGAACCGGTTGGGTTTAGTAAAAGAAGAAAGCTATGGTTGGGTTTAGGAAACGTGACACGCGGGTTGGGTTTAGGAAAAGAAGAACGGGGTTGGGCTTAGTAAAAGAAGAAAGTGACACGAAGGAAACGTGACACGTGGGACACAATCCCCGCTCTCTTGGGTGAAAGTCCTGTGTTTGACCCATCAACCTCCCGGGAGAAAAAAAGTGAGTATGCATCTTGATAACACGTCAAAATGGCATACAAATTGGCATGTCATACATACGCCACTTAATGAGATCAGTCTGCAACTACATACATGAACTATACTACGAACATAAACACAATGTGACATCTGACATCTCAGCATTAATTACTGTGGATGTGATGAACTGCAGTGCAACCTCTGAATGTGAAAAAACTAATTAAACAACATTAACGGCAGCACAACCATGACTAGACACACAAAACACAAAGCTTCTGGGGGCGCCTGGTTAGCTCACCTGGTAGAGCGGGTGCTCATATATAGAGGCTTATGCAGCGGGCGCGGGTTTGACTCCGATCTGCGGCCCTTTGCTGCATGTCATTCCCCTTCTCTCTCACATTTCAAGTATAAGCTGATCTATACAAATAAAGGCCTAAAATGGCCAAAATTTATCTATCTAAATTATCTTAAAAAAAGGCTTCAGAATGCTGAAGGCACTCGGCCCTAGCTAGCAAGTCTATTTCACGAAAGTCAGACATTCTCTACACTACATGCCAAGAAACAATACACAACCAGCCACAAACAGCAAGTCAAACCCACAGCATGCATTATTCACCAAAATGGATGTTTTACTGCTGCTCAGTAAAACACACATCACAAACAATCAAATTAGCCATACACCATTTTGAAAACTCTTTCTACACACAAATAAGCACACTGGGCCCAGGAGATAAGCTTAAAAGGAAGTAAAAACAAGATGCTTAAATTCCGTTATTCTGTGATGAAAATCTCAAAAGAGCACTAGTCTGGGTGGTCAGCTGTAAGTTTATCACAAGAGGTGTCAAATGGTCAATCTACTTTTTTTAGCAATTTATTTTACAGCAGCAAAATGTTATAAGATTAGAGTTGTTAGAAACTAGAAGAAAAAAGCAACAGTTTAAGATATTTAAGTCAAATATCTGTGCACTTCATATGCAGGTTAAGCTTAAATTCCTAATAATTTATATTTCTACTAGCACCACGCAAAACAGTTAAAGGTCTGTTCATCTACATATATGATGACACAGACAAACACACCTACAGTAAGTCGTAGAGAGCAAATGTTTGAGAATAGAGCAGAGGCCGGAAAATCCTCATAGGAACACAGGAGCGGAGATTAGTAGCCAATTGTTCCTGTGTCTAAACCACTTCTCTCTCTCACACACACTATATCAATTTGCTTGGTGTTAAATCAGGCTCTAGTTAACCATGTCACTCTGCATCTGGACACACGTCAGTCGCCTCTCTGACTGACATCCACGCACGCACACACACACACGCACACAGACACACACGCAAACACAGACTTACAAAACACATTACAGGGTACCACGTAATTTAATTGACAAAGTAAAATTTACTTTTACTTTGTTAGCTCATCATCCATCATTTCTTACTTGTTGTCTGTGAATCATCTTCATTGTTCCTCAGACCTATAATCACCCCAGGACTACATATCCATGAACCTATCATTTTCTTATATTTATCTGACCTTCAGTTACATTTAAATCACTAAGCACACACTCGGTCAGTGCACTGTAGCTAATAAATTCCTCACACACCTTACCCTATTAGCACTGATGTGTAACCTTGGAGCTCATGGTGTTCTGCCTGAGGGTAATAGAGCCACTGTGTGTGTGTGTGTGTGTGTGTGTGTGTGTGTGTGTGTGTGTGTGTGTGTGTGTGTGTGTGTGTGTGTGTGTGTGTGTGAAATGATGGTCCGTCTCCAGCCCAGATCCCCACTGGTTCCCATCAGGAGGTTTTATGGTGCAGTCTCATATGTAATACCTCAAATACTGATGAACATTCGTCCTTTTCACTCCCTCTGCCACTGTTCCTTTTCAATTTTCTTCATGTCCATGTATTTCACCCATGTATACATAATAATATAGAGGGTATCTGTATATACGGTATAAACGATATACACTATTTCTCTGTGTTCAAGCCTGTCTTCTCACATTGTCAGCCCCTCCATCTATGCACATACACTAGGCTGCTGGCCGTGAGGCTCCAGGGAGACGGCATACCAGCTAGCGTCACTAGCACTAAACAGGGGAGTCGCCTTCGTTTCAATTAGCATTTTGATTGCATCCAATGGAAAGAAGCCAGCACGCAAACAATCAAACATTTACTTGCCGACAAATGAATAATGTCCACTGTAAATACAAAAGTGAATCAGTCCACTTGGTGGATTGTTAAGATTTTGAAAACAGATGGATAATGGTATTGACTCTATAGTTGTGACGCAGTATTGGCAACAAATTTAAACTCTGTCTTATATGACAGGTGAAACCGACAGGAGGAAAAACCTTGGCCGCAAATGTTGTTAGTCGATCTCTCACTCTACCGCTTGGATGTGATGGATGAATGGATAAATATATGCAAAGTTAAAGTGAGTCTCAGGAAGCTGAGCTAAGCAGATTACTTAAAGTTTATTATGATTTCTCTCATGTCGACACCTACTCACACAGTCAAACACATAATTGTACAGTCATATTCACACACACGCACGCACGCACACACCCGCGCAAACACACACGCACATTCATATGAGCAATGGGTTTAAAACTTCTGCTATAATCCAGGCATGCATGTAACTCCAACCCACCTACTCCATCTTTCTCGAGCTCTGGCACAACTTATGGACAACACAAACTCACACTGTGCACAAGAGCAGCATGACAGATAACATGTCAACTCATATAATTAACAAGGACTACTTTACATGAATAAAAAATCCACAAAAGTCTAGTTTCCCTACCATCTTACAGTACATTTAGCATCAACAATGTGCATTCATTCTCTGCTGCAGTAATATACGCGGGTAAATACTTCAGTGTGGTGCAAAGGCAGGAAAAGGGGGGGGGGGGGACACCTATAGCCCTGGCTTCAACATAAAATGGGTGCTGTTCCCCGATTTAATCCTTCCCTCCCTCCCCTCTGCTCCTTTCCCCTCCCCATCCTTCCTTACCTCTACACCTCACCATTAGCATATCTGGCTCCGTCCCTCCATCTATCTCCCTGTTTCTCATCCTGCCCTCAAACCTCGTTTGAGGGCTGTATCCTTCTACCCTGTATGCGGACACTTAACATTCTGCACAACAGATAGTTGAATAGTATCACTGCATTGCCTGTGCTGAAAGAGTATTACATACTAACTGTGGGTGATAGTATATCTACAACCAACTACAACCTGCTCTAGCCATTGTAGGCTGCCCAAAATGAAACAA
Organism: Gymnocephalus cernua; assembly: GCA_023631565.1. Lineage (NCBI taxonomy): Eukaryota > Metazoa > Chordata > Actinopteri > Perciformes > Percidae > Gymnocephalus > Gymnocephalus cernua. Next base: position 20,955,268 of record CM042432.1, on the reverse strand, counting down.
TGGTTAACAATGTACAGTGGATTATAGTGGCAGGCTGCCTGTAGCCTTCTTTCCTTACCATCTTAAACCCATTCCACTCCATTTGGGAGATGCCGGCCGTTGTCTCACGCTCTCTCTCTCTCTCCTGACACAACAGCTACAGCAACGCCTCAGCAAAGAAAATCCCCTACTCTCTTTTACTCTCTGACACTGTCTCCTTATTTTTCTCACTCTGCCTCTCTTCCTGTTTCTGCCTGAGTCTTTAGCGGAGAGCAGGGAGCAGCATACTAGAGGCGTACGGAGCAAGCATCACCTTCTTCCACAGATGCTGAGAGGAGAATGGTGTGCCTGGATGAGAGAGTGCTGGGCTGCAGCAAGCCTCCCTCCCTCACACCGCCCTCCCTCCTTCCCACAGCCACCCGCCCAGTCGCCTGCTCAGCTGGAAGGTCAGAGCCCGCCCACTCCCCCCCCCCCCCCCCCCCCCCCCCCCCAACCTCTCCTTTACAGTCTGTGATTGGCTTCTTGGCTTGCCTCTCAGCCCTCGGCCTCACCTCCCCCTCCCTCTGTGTTAACACCTTCGCTCTCTGGCTGGCTCTGAGCCCTCATCGGCACACGCCAGCCTCAGCCTGGTTTGGCAGAGAAAAGGCTTTCTGAATCCCAGCAAAGCAATCAATCGCTGCTGAGGTCTGTGCTTGAGTGAGCCGGGCAGAGCAGCGCGGTGCAGAGCTCTGGGAGAGTGATTGCAGCCTCAGGCACTATGGTAATAGGATGCCTGCGCAGCACTGTGTATATAAATTAGCTATTACTGGGTGCATGTTAAAATCCCCTGTACATTTGCATGCCTGTGTATACATCTCATTCTCTCCTACTCCGTCTCTTTACCTTACACACGCAAACACACACACACACACACACACACACACACACACACACACACACACACACACACACACACGCAAACACACACACACACTTTTACAAATAGCCTACACACAAAACTGATTAGCGTACAGGTTTTGTCTTACAAAGTAATAATTGAGATCCTTCAGAAATTGTTGTTTTTCCTCTAAACAGCCAACGTCGTTTCAAATTAAAAACTCTAAATCAGACGGAAAAACAAAACTATCTATGTCGATAATTTATAATTTGAATTAGCTGGGGTTTAGGCTGCATTTGAGAACGGATGCACGCACACAAACACTTGGCCATACAGGTGTAGCTTATAAATATAGTTTAGCGATATAGTTTACTCTTTGTAAATGATAAATCTATAGTAAAGCAATAGGCTATGTATGTGCTTCAGGCACAACAAATAATTGCGACGCTACCTGTCTGCCTGCTGCCGTCCGCGGTTACATTGAAGCCCGACTGGTTGCAGAATAGAGGCAATTAAACAAACAGGTAGGCTATGATTATGGAAAAGCTGCGACCTACGATAGCCAATCTACTCACCATGACCATTCTTGTGTTAGGCTGTTGGTGTTACGGACGGTAACGGTAGTCTCGGCGGAGAAACTGTAAAAGCCGGTGAAGTCAGCGAGGAGAATCGGATGGAGTAGTGTCAGCGTGCAGGAGAGGCTGAATGAACTGACGTGGTGATGTAGCGGAGCCAAAAACTAAACAGAGCGAACCCGTGGGTGTGGAAGACCTGCAGCCTGTCCCGTGCAAGCAGGAGGGGGAGAAAAACACTCTCGCTCAGTGAAAAACTAAGACAAAAACAACGCGGCGAGAAAAGAGAATCCACAAATGATTCAGAGAAAACACCCCTCTACCTTTTCCCAAAAAAGCCATTTATGGAATGTCCAGTCACCTCGCGCGCGGTCTCCCATTGGCTGGGGAGGTGCCGACTGGGCGGTGCGCTCGCTGATGCGAGTGAAGGAGGCAGGCTCGTGTGGTCCTCGAAGCATCATGCGGAGAGGTAGATGCTAAACAGTTAAGGTGACTTTATCATCGTGTCTGCACATCATTATCCCTCACCTGACTGTTAATAATCATGCATACAGTCAGTCTACGCTTTAACTCGTGCATATAGGCATACCGGTCTTCATATAGCCTTACAGTACGTGCCTTCTTTGGTCATTAAGCTCCTATAGAAAGCAGGTTCCCTGCATTGTTGCTGCAGTGTTTGCGTGTGTACCCTGTTGTTAGAAATGTGATAGAACTCTGCTGAAAAACAGGAGCAGCCTACCGGTTCTCTTTTCTTCCACCTCAACGAAAACAACGGGGTAGGTGCTTCTCAGGGGTCCTAAAGTCACCCTGCCCCAAATTTACTCTTATCATTCATATGCTACTAATTACTCCCAATTACACGTACAAATTACGATTGTCACTACAGTGTATATAGTGTAGATAGTATATTTCTATAAAGCAAATGATCTATGCCCAGAAGTAAACAGTCCACAGGTTGATTTTGTTCTGCTGGTCCCTATCTCAGGCAGACAAGAAGAGGGAGCTCTTGCTTCCTTTAACACACCTGGCAGACAGGAGTACTTAGCTGTACCTTCACACCTACGTACATTTACCCACACACATGCATACACTCAGAATGCACATACTATAGGCGATAAGCACATAAGCATGTATAAGCACGCGCGCACACACACACACACACACACACACACACACACACACACACACACACACACACACACACACACAGACCTACATGTACACACTGTCTCACAAATGCTCTGACACATTGTTCAAGCTCCTTTATGCTGTAGATATAAACATGTAGCCTGATGTAATTGTAACACATTGCTCTTACACTGGTAGTTTCTTCAAGTTGGCAGACAAGAGATCAAAACATCATCAACTTCCCAACACATGCTCATACTGTTTCCTTTGTGTTCAACTCAGCAGTAAGAGGCAGTCAGCAAGCCAACCCTTATTCTGGTTTGTTTCAATATGCGTTCAGCTGTGTGAGGCCTGACAAGACCTAATGTGACGAGTGGACGTCCATTAGGCTCAACAAGATTAACCACCTCAACACCTGTCCCGACACAGGATCACACTTTATTTAGATAGTCCGTTGACAAGTGTTACATAATAATGAAAAAAAGATAGATTAATTAGCTGCAGCCTTATACTGGCAAGTTACACTTTATAAAACGTTTATGGTACTATTTTCCCCCTTCATAACAGAAAACTGATATTCAGGTCTCCATCAAACCATCTAATGCAAATCAGGTCCAATATGAATGATTAGGGTCTGATCCCTGGAGCTAAATGATGCCCTCTGTAGCACACTAAAGACTTTGTTGTGCACACACCATCCACTGTCAAACCACATTGTGAACAGTGTATTATATACTATACAGCATGTATCCCATACGTACTCGACACTTGCATCAACAGTACGTGTGCTCATACAAATATGAATTGTAAATTTCAACCACACACTCAAGTAGCTACACATATTAGCTCCCAAATGAGCCCACTGAAATAATAATGTTAGGAAAAAGGAAAAACAGTAAGAAGACAGAAGTGTTGTGAATGATGTGGCCAGTTCTGGCAAACAAAAAGGGAGCGGTCAACTAAAGCTCCCCAGTCTCTCCACTTCACCTCTGACCTCTCCACCTGTCTGGTTAGCTACAGCAAGCTAGCTAGCCTAGCAGAACCATGTGCCTGACATACTAATGAGGATCCTCACTACGCCTTCAATTAAGGCTGAGCAGCACACACACACACACACACACACACACACACACACATACGCACACACACACACGGGAAGATGGGCTGAACAAGCTTGCTATTGTTTCTGATAGAATATGCTGGCACTTGCAGTCTGGAGATTTGTACCGATCATACTGTATATGACACAACAGAGGAAGAGTAATGTTGAATGAAACACAAAGAAAATGGATGAAAATAGAAATGCATCTTTGTCTATTTTCCTTTGTTATGTGCCTCCGTATCTTTTTCCGCCAAATAACAGAAAGAAGCAAAATTTGCAGCTGAATAGTACACAGTTTCCTGTCCACATCTTTTATCGTTCTGCTCTGACCTTTGAATTTAATAAAGGCTTTGGGTTGGACCCAGGAAAAAAGCTTTCTTAACCTCACTGCCTCTAATATCCTCCTCCCAAACATGTTTTTATTGTTGCGTTTTAATTCCCGACTGTAAAGAATGGAAATGTAGATCCATGCTAATGACTGAATCACAAATCACATCTCTGTCTTTGTATGCGGTCCATTTTAACTGTTGTTTAGAGGCAATACAATGTGGGAAGAAAATAGAGGGTGATCATATTCTTATTTCATAAAGGATAGTCAGTGTTTTGAGGTTGTTTTCTCCCTCTATAATATGATCCAAATAACCTTTTCTCTAAATGAGAAGGCAATTTAAAAGTGAAAATAGTCTCTCACAGTTGACTTGCTCGGCTTGTTGTTTCGCTAAATTGCTCTACAGGACTATGATTTTATAAAGCAATGAAAGTGACTGCCCCTACTCAGTAAATTAGCTATAAACCCAATCTGCTGTTGTGTTGTGGAGTGTGTGTGTCTGCATGTGTAGTTATGATATAAAGAGTCATACCAAAGATGGAACCGTGTTGCTGCCATGTCCTAGTTAAGGGTACACACTGTGCATTATAATATTGTGTATGGACAGATGGAGGGAGTGGTTGAGATAGTCTATCAAGGGCATCCATGCTGAGATGCTTTACAGTCTGGATGTTAGAAATACTGCAGTGTAGCTCATTATCTTGTGGATTTGGCCTTTCCCTACTTGTAGTTTATGTATGTCTGTGAATAAAATGCAATACAGCACTGAATAAATGTAAAAATGTCAAATAAGTAATTAAGAGTAAGGACTAAAAAAGACTATACCTTTTAATAACTTTGCACAAAAAGAGTCCATAGCGTTGATTGGATGAATTATTTGGCCTTTTAGATGACTGATGCTAAATAGTTTTTGAGGAGGCAATATATTTATTTTCTCTTTTAAAGTTTTGAAAATTAAAAAGCTTTTGTGGCTTTAACCCAGGAGGGCCAGCCATACTTGTCAGCAATGAGAAACCCCATCTCACAGATTGACTCTGGCCCGCATCCATGAGAACACACACACACACACACACACACACACACACACACACACACACACACACACACACACAACTGAAACCATACGTACACAAAAATGTGCACACACAGGCATACATGCCCACCGCCGCACATACAAAAACACACATTTTGGTTCATGAAGTGCGTCACAGTCTGACAGTGTGACTGCCGTGAAACCGGAGCTTTAAAGGGCTAGACCCCAGAAGTGTTCTTAGCCTGTGCTTCCAGCCTGCTAATTTGGAAAGCAGAGAGCTGGCTAATTGTCATGAACGCCTCCTGACCTCCATTCTGCCCTGCTTCTCCACCCTAAACCCCTCCGAGTCACAGACCTTAACAGATTAATGCAGGCTAGTGTTGTCCCTCTCACTCTCCCTTACTGAGTCTCACTTGGTTCTCTTACAAAAACTCAAAAAGCTGTATCTCTGCCACGCCCTGATTTTATTTTTTGTCGAATCTCCAGGATTGAATATACTGGTGGCACATGTACTGTACACAAACAATATACTCTGGTAGCAGCTAAAACGCTGTGTTCCGATAACAAGCGTTAAAGCAGGCAAAGAATACAAAGTATAGCAGGTTTGAATATGCAGCGTGCACATGGTGATAATTGTGGGTGCTCTCGGTTTAAATCTTGTTAACTGTCAGATGCAGTGTTTCAACACCTGTCTTATGTTTCACTCTGCATAATAAGACTTCTATTTAAAGGTGGAGAAGTGACGATGCCAGCAGAGGTGTTACCTCAAAGTGCGAGAAGAAAATACCTTGATTATTAACAAGAAGGAAAACTTGTTTTGCAGCAAACCTGATCTTTGCAATTGTGAGTCTGGTTCAGAGGAAATTAATGCAACCAAGGACACAAGACAGGAAACAAAACCTGAAACTGAATTATCTCTGTTATCACTGTACAGCAACAACACCGCAACTGACAATGAAAACAGTATTTTAATAGAGCTACGGAGAACAATGCAATGCCTATCAGGCCCGGTTGATTTCAATTCAAAATATCACAGCAGTTTATGCAGTAAAACAGCCTTATACATTTAATAGCCCAGAACACACTCCTCAGTATGCTGCGGCTTACTTAGGCTCCTTTTGATTTGCCCTTGAAGGATAGATTTAGTTGCTGTATTGAAGTTCTGGCAGTAGTAGCATCTTGCTGTGCTACTCAGACTGATGATCGCCTCTTTCCTGGCAGGTGTCCACCCTCTGCCGGTAACAATCAACAAATGAGAATCACAGCCTTCAACTTGCCAGTCTCCCTGCCCAGCGACAAAACTCTGCATCACTGAACTGAACACTAGACAGCTATTAACACTATGCGGCTGTATGCGGACAACAATGGGCAGTTTGCATTCAGTTGACTTTTGTCGTTTGCTTAGTGTTAAGACCAGGGGTTTAATTGTCATGAATCAATGACACACACGGTGTGGATAGAGATTTGTGGTCATTTTATGGTCAGAGGGGCAAAGTGCACCTATGTATCGCTGTTGTATGTTCAATCAAATCACCTATTTTCTTTCTCTTTTAAAGCAGGACTCTCTGTGCTCTGACAAATTTAGTAATAGAGGGGAGCAGTTGGTCGTAGTTCTGCCACAAAAGAACTTCCAAAGAAGGAACTGATGTCCTTAAGCGAGAGGAGCAGAATCCCCACAATGCCACCTTATTTAAACCACAGAGAGCAAATTACGTTAAATTATCTTGGGAGGACAGTGAAGTTCACAGACAGTCACCGAAATGCTAAATGGGTGCAGATGAGAAGAAAAGACTGTGTGCACCGTAAGAAAATCCCAATTCACCAAGGCAAGTACTTGCCAACATAGAGCCCTTGAAGGCATTTAGAGAGCACAAACTATCGCCTACAATGATAACGTGATCCAACTAGCTGTTACAAACAAAGACATCAAGTACATCTCTTACATTTTCACTTCAAATCACATCCGGACCCTAAAATGTGTCCTTTGGATTCGTAGTAAAATCCCTGTCTGCATGTTTTTTTTATAGCTATGGTTTAAGATGCTAATTATCTAAAGCCCAAAATCTAATAATTTACTCATTATTTCAAAGCCAAGGATATTCATTCATTCATTTTTGAGATATCCTGTTGACAAACGAACCAAAGGGGTTGAAAACGTGCTGAGATCATGACTGCTTTGGGTTCAGTGTTCCTGGTGTTAATTGAATAGAAAAAAATGAAAACGAAGTTGACATTTTGCTTTAGAAAATCTTTCTTTAAAAAAAGTTAAAAACTGAATCCCACTTGGCCCTGCCAAGAAGAATGTGGAGGCACTTATGGGACAGTGGATTCCCTAAATGGCACATGTTACTTATACACTGTATTAAAGTAAAGTATTTTGGTAAAATGTAACTAATCTAGTTGAAGCTTTCCTCCTACATCCTCTTCCCTCCTGTGTCAGTGGGCATGATACACAGTCAGCTTAACCCCTGCCTGTGTCACTCTCCCTGGTACAAACTCCACAGATCAGAAATGAATTCTTCATGCTGATCCCGGAACAAGGCTGTGCTGCATTTGTCACAGCCACTTTCTTCCACTTTAACTCAAAGCTGTTTGGTATGGCTGGAGCTTTGCAGACTGCAGAGATGTGACGGGGCTGTTTAAAGGCTCAGGCTGAATGCTCTGTCTCTATCTGTGGAATAGGGAGTGAATGCTTGTTCAATGGCTATGTAAAGTCTGCTCTGTTGTAGATTTAATTCAAAAATAATGCTTAGATAACTGCTTTTTCCCATTAAACATAAACACAGTAAAATAAATCTTTTTTTAATGGAATCATGGTGGGTCGTTGAGGCTGTAGCCTAACACAAATGAGAGAAGGTTTGTGAAGGTGCCCAGAGAGGCTTAGCTATGCATTGGCTGTTGAGTCTGGCATGTGTTCTGGCACTGGGAGTGTATTCTCAACAGGACTCTGGTGGATTAGTGTCCATTTGGACAACAGAGTGGTCCGCAGCTTGGGTTGACATTCAACTTCAGCAGGCCAGCAGCTCACACACTGATCATGAAGTTTAGTCTAGCTGTTTATTGTCACTGATGTGTAGTAAATGGAATGCCATTTGGAGATTCTTGAGTCTTAAACATGAGTATTATGGCTGGGCTATCAAAACCTCTCTTCTCCTGTCTTCTAGTCTAAACGGGATGACTCAGTATGTGTGAAATATAGCCGTGGCCATGCTGCAGTGTGGTGGGTCAGTGGATCATGGGGTATAGTGGTGGGCTTTGGGGCTGTGGGGACGGCAGCCCATTTTGCGTTTGATCCCGGTTGGGGTACATCCATGCTCACAGGGCGACTGCTGTGGTCCATCTGGTGGAGGCTTTAATCACAACCCCCCCCCACACCGCCACGTAAATGCACGCACGCACACACGTGCACACATGACAGTAACACAAAGCTTCCCACTTAGGATTCTTTAGACTGCTGCTTACTTTCAGACCTTTTCATTTATTTTTGTTTTTCAGTCATGTATCTCCCTTACCTTGCATGGCAGCTAGATTACCGCGATATCACCAATTAGCGTCATGTGAGGAGCTAATGTTAGCGGGTGTGGTTCATGGATGTATTAGGTGTGTGTGATGGCCACGATTAATGGCGGACGTGCTAGACAGATGGCTCATCCAATCACCTGCCAGGTATTTTTTGAAAGTGCCTGCCCTTTTCCAAACAGTTTCTAATTAAAACCTCATCAAAAAAGCTCATACTATCTGATCTCCATAAATGGCTGCACTACGGCTTTTAAAAAGAAATAACCTTTTAGAAAATGAGACGTATCCAGAGTCCTTCCCAGGGATGGCCTAAGGTACTGTGGACCAAAACACGCCCATGCTGCACAAATCCAGCACTCCAAATGTCACTTCATGCTTAACCACCCTTTTTCATGCGCCCTTTTTCATGCTTGAAGAAAGGCAACTGGGCAAGGGAACAAAAAAAAAACTCCACCGGGCTTCAGTTTAAATGCCTACATGCTTAGAGACATGTTTCAATTACTTTGTTGTTGAAAAATGTAGCTGATTGAAGAGAAAGAAATTCATTAGCAACAACTCTAGAAATAATTTCCCACTATGGAAATAACAAGACATTGTGTACAGAAGGTAAATCATGTTCTGAGTAAATGTACTTTTATAATTTTACATGAAATTAAGCCAAGACAGAGTAATGTATTAATACAGAGGTAAATGACAATATTTTCTTTTACAAAATATGTATTCCTGTAAATTAGCTCAATTTACAGTCACTAATGTACAACACAAGGCAGACTCTATGGCGATCTGTTTAAACCTGAATGCTGCGGTCAGAATATGTTTATTATTAAAGGGAATAAAGGGTCAGCAGATAATGATGCTGTTGGTGCATCTCCCTGGGTTGTGTAGAGGAACCACTTACTGTTAGCCTCCTCTTGGACAAAGATAATTGTAGTATTTTAATGAATTTCAAATATCTTGATTTAGCTCGACCTTTATTAATGGCTGGTGGTCACTTAAAAAAATTCACTTTTTAAACTACTTTATTTTCTGTACGTACAGTGTTAACAGGCCCCGACTACCCAGGAGCTCCCGGTGGAGCCAGCGGCTAGCGACTGCAACTCAAACGGTCACTCCTCCTCGGCACTAATGCAAGGGTAAGCCATACATCATTTATTCATGGTGACAGCAGATACTTTGCCTCATCCCCGGCAATTAGCGAATCAATAAAAACGCATTGGCTTTGAACCTATCAATTCTGAGAGGACAAAATATAGTACTGTTCATCAACATGCCAGGATCCCAGACGCAGACAATCACTCAAGTATCGGCAGCCTTTGTCAGCTCAGGCGCTGAGCTGACAACAATAATGCACATTTCCTCACATTGCTGCTCTTACAATGAGTCCTCACCTGAAAAATGGGTATCTGTTCCCGTATAATATCTCAAATCGGGGTCTACAAAGGCCATAATCTATAAATGTCTTTTTTGAAAAAAGATGATTTAATGTTCTTTTCATCAGGAGATTTTGTTTGTGTTATGAATATGTGTCTATTGTGAAGGAGATGACTGAGCTGAAGCCATCTGAATGACATTATCACAGACATGTCAGTAAAGGACTTGCTAATACCTCTTTTGTCAAAGTTTATATGGCTGACATATCGGTAGTACATTTCGTCTGTTTTATAATTCATTCAGTAAATCTGCTTGATCCAATACACACCTCAGGCTTAGATTTAGCCAAACCTCTGAATTTGACTTTACTGTCAAACTGAGGCTACTGCTGTAGTTTCCCCATAATAATTGGTAAAGTTTGTTTGCAAATGACAAAATGTGAAGAAATCACCACATTTGAAAACACAAAACTGCTTTCTCTCCAATCTTGTCTGTTTCATTATTCTCTCTCTATTTATCCTTTTAAGCCGAATGAAATAACTGCAACTGAATGTGAAAACATTGTCCACGAGAGGCAACAAATTTGTTTCTGAAATTAAATGCTTTTCCTCTGCTGAGCAGAAGAGCAGCCCTGGGATTCTTTTAAATTAAAGAAGAGAAATGAACAGCTGAAATTGAGGTTATTGTGTTCAATCTATTGAATTGTAAAAATGTAGCCACTGACCTGATAAAGGTAAATCCCCAGAAGAATTCAGGCCCACTATGGATATATAATCCACTACTATATAAACTGTGAAATTATGTGTGTCTGAGGTTCACGCAATTGTGTTTTCTATTTTTCCATTTTTGTGCTACTTCAAGGCCCATATCTGTATTTTTCTTAGCACATATTTGTTTACAAATATCACTGAAGACTGTGACTTTCACGAAACCTGCATTTCTTAGTTGAAAACATCAGCCTGTTCTATTGCTATGTTCATAAACATTATAATTAATTGGAAAATTTGAATATCTTACATTAAGTGATGTTAATCCATGTATTAAAAGACCTGTCAATCCAATCATTGTGGGAATAATAGCAGGTTAAAATCTTCTGCTTTGGTTTTTGGTAGTGGGGGGGTGACCCTTTTTGTTTACTTTTGGACTATGTGCTGTGCTCTTCACCCATCTCCTATACAAATCTCTCTGTGTTTGTGACATGATCAGTGTGTTACTGCTGTTTGGTCATGAGCGCCAAGACACATTCAGCGGTGCACAGATGCTACTCAGAAACCCTGGGCCCTGCCACTGCCATTATGTAGGTGAAATTACAGGCTATTACTTCCAGGTCAAAGTACCTGAACACAGAAAGGTGACCTTTGGTTGGGCGTGGGCGCTTGTGTTGCTGCAGCAAGCTATTCTGTTGTTAGACTATTGTTTATGGATCACATCCACATCACAAGCCTTTTTTTTATGTCTTATCTACCGAGGCGATGGGTATGAAAAATAGGTTGTGTGTGTGTGTGTGTGTGTGTGTGTGTGTGTGTGTGTGTGTGTGTGAGAGAGAGAGAGAGAGAGAGAGAGAGAGAGAGAGAGAGAGAGAGAGAGAGAGAGCCTGCAGACACCTGCTCCATTCTGCAGTGATGGCTCCCAGCGGGACACAGGCTCAGCTGCTGATCTCTAGGCCCTCCCTGCAGTACTGGTGGCCAGCGCACACACACACACACACACACATCTCTTCCAACAAATCGGAACCCTCCAGGCCCCCCTTGCAGTGTCTCTCAGCCTCTCTGTGTTCCTCGAAACTGACACACCACATGCGTGCTCATGACATGATCTACAGACAGGCACAAAGCTGCACAGTCTGTGTTCGTATGATGTTGCATGTAAATTCTATGACACGATGTGGTCATAATCTGCTCCAGTCTGATATATGCTATATGGATGATATGGCTGAATAGCATGTGTTTTTTTTCTACTACCCTAAGCTAAAAAGCTACACTGAAGTATGTCAACCCTTATTACGTTCTGCTGTGAATGCAATTCAATAATTATATAAAGGATATATTGTCAGTTTTGAATCCCTCGGCAGGTCACTTAATGATTGATGTTAAAATATAATACCACATTTGTTTTTGTCAGTGACTGCATTGATCAACCACCATTATGCCTATGGTACAATTGTTATAGTCAGGGCTGTTGTATTTTGCACATATCTCCATCTCTCGGTTTTTCTCACTATTTCTCTTTCCCTTTGTGGCATCGTTCAGTCTGCTGCACCTGTTTGTGCCTCACTGGCGTCAGGGTTGTGGAGCATAAATGAACTAATTTCCTGGATATAGAGAACACAGCAATCAAGGAAAGGGGAAGTACAGCAAGCGGCAGATGGAAGGAGCTAATCATTGTTATGAAATAGAGATGACCTCTAACTATCTCCTGGCAGCTAATATACTGTAGCTACACACGTTTGCCAGTGTCTGTCCCATTCGCCCCTCTCTTTTCTTCTTCCTCCTTTGCCTGTTTGTTGTTGTGCTGATGATGAACCTCTTCGAAATGCAACCCTTTTTTTTTCTTTTTTTTTTTTTTAAATGTTGAAACAGAAAAGATTGGAGTTGTCAAACAAAACCTTGTGTCACATAGAGAACGGCAGCTGCCTGCAGTGGGTAATCAGTGGAGCTTTCTACAAATTAACAGCATTCAGCTCTGAAGCACGGCGCACTGCAGGTTTTTAGATCTTGGCTTTTGAAAATTAGATCTCAGTGACTGAAATATGGAATAATTAGCAATTTAGTTTTTGCTCACGTTTTTTTTTAATTGCCTGGTCATCTTAATGCTGTAAACTGATACTGAAATTTAAACAGAAGAATATCAGTCTAAATTTCATTAATTGCAGGCCGAATCTCTCCTCCGTGTGCTTGGGATCTGATGGGTTCAGAATTTAATTATTTGAACGCTCTTTTATACGTACTGTCCTACAGCTCAAAAGATGCACTACTGAGAACATGCACACACGCACACAACATGCTCTGAACAAACTGAACACATTGTTACCAGTGATAGTAAACTTTGCTGCAGGCGTATAGTGTGTTGGAGGACGAAACCATTTAGCTATTTATTCATTTATCAAGGCACTCATTTAATGCAGTGGAGCATTAAATAGAAATACAGTCTTAACTTTGAATGGTAATATTATAAAAGAATGTGAAGTATCTACTCAATTTTCTATATAGGGAGCAATGTCGTGCTGCCGGTATAGAATTGTATTTCCGTTTGATATCACCGAGGTAAAAGATGCGATGCTGCTTTTGAGGCTTTACACACCAAAGCCACCAGAATCTTCCAGCACATTCATCTAATGTATGCAAATGATGTTGCTGTGCTTAATGAAGGCACCATTAATCACTATAACGATGGTCTTTCTTAACCAGGGTAATCATGCGGGCGCTCGCACACACACACACACACACACACACACACACACACACACACACACACACACACACACACACACACACACACACACACACACACACACACACATTCAAATACTTACACAAGCATACGCGCTTCCACAGACACACACATTCAAATACTTACATAAGCATACGCGCTTCCACACACTCGCCCACACACACACACACACACACACACACACACACACACACACACACACACACACACACACACACACACACACACGGAACATGCCTCATCACCAGCGTCACATTGATGACAAATGCGCAATATCACCAACATAAACCATTTTACCAGAAATGTAACTGCGTATGATGAGGACCTCATAGTCACTTACGAATTCATTTTGTCCGTACTTTTTCTTCCTTCATTTATACTTTATACTTTGTTGTTAAATTCAATGTAATTTAAAACTCGTCAACTGGTCATCATGTTTCAACCTGGAATTGGCTGCTTAGGCAATCACCTCAAATTCAGTTACTCCACCCAATATGAAACCAATAAGATGCATCAAAATATGTTAATACGTCGACTATGTTCATATAATAAATTTAGCTAATTAGTTCCACTGGTTTCAACAAATAATTCATGGTCCAGCAGCTTCATGCAAACACTGTTGTGAGTCAAAATGGGCAGTGGAAAACACAGGCATTTTGGGTGCTGTGTAACAATAACAACAAACACTGGACAGACGTCTTTGAACTCGTGTAAGAATTCAAAGCGAAAACTGAAAAACTCCTCACAGAACGTATTTCACCGCTTATCCTCGCCGTGCATTTGCATACAGTTGACGGAAACCCCTGGGTACAGTCAGCAGCATGACAGTGGGTTATGAAGGCTTCCGGGAGGCTCTGGTGTGTGGATCTGAGCCAGTTTGAAGGGGAGCCGAACCAATGAAGAGCCCACAGCGGATTAGACACCCACAGCTTCATGTCGCTTTAATGCGGCGAGTCAGGGATTTTCTTACAACGCTTTTGCCTAAACGCTCAGGGTTTTCTCATGCCCCTTTTTCTCTCTCATTTCCTTTCCCTTGAAGTAATCTTTTCTATGTAAATGGCAGAGTAATGTTGTCTCCACTGCAACATACCCCATCTATTTACAGCGTTCCTGGTTCCTCTGCTAATGTGACTTGTCCAGATGTTAATTGGATTGATAATTATGATCAAATATCATTTGAAATATGTCATACAACTGTACATCGTTCTTTTCAAGGATGTTGTATAAAGTTAAAACTGGTAGAGGTGGACTGCTAGAACCTAGTCATTAATTTACTATGAAAGATAATTCACCATCAAATGCAAACATTAAATGCCAATACTGCACATGCGCTAACAGAATTCACAAAATACTACAAATATATTACCCACACAAACACATACACACACACACACACACACATGCATGCACACAGACACGAACACCTCAAATTCCCCTGATAACAGTCTGACTGGCAGAGGCTAAAGACAGAGTAGGCGTCCGTAATTGAACAAACATAACAATGTAAATATTTGCTAATGCTATCCATTGGGAATACAGGCAGAATCCAACAATTGATTTGCTCTCTTTCTGCCGCTTTGCTCTTTTCCACACACACACACACAAACACACACACACACTCTCTCACACACACACACACACTCACACTCACTAACTACCACTTTCTTCTTTTTCTGATTCTTTCCTTGGTATTATGCTTGCCTCTGTTCATTAAAATGATATATTGATATATTGGTCTGTCTATCCTCTTACCAGGGGTGACCTGTAGCCCATCTGGGCTGGCGATGACAGGAGATCCCTGGGAAATAGCGGCGAGTGCGTCTCGGGGACGGAGCCCACGCCACTGGCTGCTAGTCCCGAGAGCTGCCCGTACCTCGCCATCATCTTGAGATGCTGCTCACAGAACACACACACTCATACACAGACACAGGAGGAGAGGGGAAGAGAGAGAGAGGGAGAGAGAGAGAGAGAGAGAGGAAAAAAAGAAAGAGAGAAGGGTTGTGAGAGGAGGGAAGGAGAACAGATAACAGCAGGTAGGAAGGACGGTGAGAATGGTAAAGGACAGAAGAGGGAGTGGGGAGGGGGGGGGAGGGGGGACATGAAGAAAGAGGAGGTAGAGGGGGATTACAGAACACTTTGCTCTCACACAAATGCATGTGTGAACACACACCCATACAGGCATACACACTCGTATTTACATACATACTGTACGTGCACATGAAGGCACACACAATTTTAGCCCCAGGTGGGCAATTTCACGAGCAAGCCTATGTTGGACGGTGTTGATAGCTACCTTGGTTTTGTTAAAATAGGAGGATATAAAGTCTAGGCACTAGCCCTCCATTTATTTTTACAAGTAAGGATGAGCGTGAGAAGCGGTGCAGTCCCTTTTTCTCCGTACCGACTATGGTGCCGGGGAAATGTAATAAACAGCTGCTGTTATCAATCATCCCCTCTGTCTTCTGGCTATGAGCATACAGAAGTGTACAGACACGCACACGCACGGACATCCAATAACACACATGACACAATGGTTGGCAGCAGACATGCACAGGTGAAGTGTGGTGAAAGAAGCAAATCCAAATCTCTTTACCTCATTGCTCAACAAAGCGGCGTTGAGTGTTCGGCTTATTTCGAACATGTTTAGATTCGCTGCTTTTTTCGTTCTGTCCTTTTTATTTTGAGATTCTCTTCAGTTCTTTGCTCCCCTTTTTCTTCTCTACGGCTGGGAGTCAGTCCCGGGAACACAAAAAAGAAAGAAAAAAAATCAAATCAATTGAAAAAAGAGGGGGATAAAAAAAAAAATCCTCTTAAATTTTCTGATTTTGGAGTTGTGATTTTTCAGTGCTCTTTAATTTCTTTCTCTCCTGTCTTTGGATGCAGCTCTGCTGAGTGTGGCTGTAGTGGTGGCGTTTGTGCCCAGGGTCTCCGCACAAGTCTAAGGAGTCAATATGCTGCTTTTTTTTTTTTTTTTTTAAATCTCCCCAGAGTCAGCACATTAAAACAGGCAGTCAGGCGGTCGGTGGGTCGGGCTGGCGGGCTGGCTGGCTCCCTTATCTGTCCCCCGCACACTGGCTCACACAATACGCTCCGATCCTCACACTGCTCGCTAGCAGATTAGCCTGTCCCAAAACATAGCACTTAGTTTAAACTCCCCTCCCTTTTGCTCTCTCGCTCTCTCTCTCTCTCTCTTTTTCTCTCACTGTATCACTCCCTCTGGCTCGCTCCTTTGCTCTCACTCCATCGCTCTCTGCATCTCTCTCTCTCTTTCTCTCTCTCCTCCTTTTGCTCACGCATTAATGCAGCTACAGTTCACTGTGCTACCACAAGGTGGGAAGACTGTTCTAGCAACAGCGACACCATCGCTGCCACATCCCTTCCTCTCCGTGCCACTCCTATCTTTTGGATTTTCCTCTCTTCAGTGTGTCTATAACACACAGGTATAAATGGTGAAGAAACGCTTGCACGTAATATAGCAGCTCTCACTACCTGACCAGATGAAAACTACAGACAGGGATAAGGGGATTGGTTAGGGGGTGTGTGAGGACTAATATTCTTCGGTTCTGTTATCTTATTGTGGCTATTAATTGTGGATTCAGGAGTGGAAAAGGACCATCGAAGATATGTGGGAAGGAAATAATTCAGCACTTCCTTGGAGGTGTTTTTGTGACAGGTACATGTAAAGTAATGGAATGTAATAAAGCCTGTACACTATCAAGAGACCTAAAGAGAGTGGAAATAAATGCTACCTCTCAGTTATAGGCAGAAGAAGAAAGAAAGTGAAGGTTGGGCTGATGTAAGCATCAAGGTCAGGTTGTTGTCCTTTCCTCAGCAGGGTGTGGCACAGTGATGACGAAGCAGCTAGTCACAGGCATGGCAGGAGATCCCAACTTCAGAACAAGTAAACAAGGTAAAAAAAAAAAATAGATTAGGGAGACTTGTGCCAAGGATATGATTCACTACATTTTTGGTTTCAGTCGATAACACTTGAGAGAGTATGACTCACAGTGTTCTATATCTGCATGTAAGTCAAAAATGTTTATGAAATTCAAGCCTATGCTTGAGGAGAAAATAACAGAACACAAAATGTTCTATGAAAATGATGCTGACAGAGTGATTGGGATCGCCATCATCTTCACTAATGCTAATCTTAGTGGTGTCTTACTCGCGGCTCCATCAGTGTGGCAACAGATTCCTTCCCAGTGCTTTGAATGTGCTTTTTGCTGTCTTGGATCAGAGTGGGGAGAGCGGCCAGTCAATAGCAGCCTATTGACACTGAACCATCTGTTTAGGTGGACGCTGTCCAGCATAGCAGAGAGGGAGGGAGAAAGGGACGGAGAGACAGAGGAAGTGACGGAAAAAGAGAGGAGGGTACAAAGCAGAGGATGTGTTAGCAAACTGTTAGTTTTAACGGGTGTTTATGTAAAACAGGAAAAGGAAAAATATGGAGAGAGACTCGCACTTATCGAGGATGTGGCATATGATATTGTTTACATGTTTTAAATTAGCACATTTTTTCCTCTTTTTACATATTCGTCAGTAGCAGGATATGTGAAAGAATCATCGACGACATCACTGTGTTTTAGCAATGTTTTGCTGTCTTGGCTTCAATTCCATTTTTTTTTTCCCTTGGAAAAGGGCTGCTAGCCACATCCCTGTTCTGTAAAGCCCGTGGTCTCTGGGGAAGGCTGGTCCGGCAGAGCACCGGGGGGGGGGGAGAGCTGTCAGTTGAATCATCCAGAGTGAGGGCTGATTCCTCAGTCAGCTGCCTCTCAAACCTTTCTCTCTGACCAAGCCCTCCCTCCCCTGAGCCCCCTGATTGCTGTCACCATAGTGATTCTCTGTGTACTGCCGGCTGGTCTCTGCCCCCCCCCCCCCACCCCAACCCCCCCACTCCCCGCTCCTCACAACCACCCATCTTCAACTCACTGCCACTAGTGCCCTGTGTTTTCATTTTTGCATGACTTCCTTCTTCATTGATGATGGACTTCATGTGTGAAAGTCCTCAGCTGGCCACAGTCAAAAGGGTTTCCCTGTACTTGCTGGAATACAAATACAAAAACATAGATTTTTTGCTCCCCCGTCTCACACACACACACACACACACACACACACACACACACACACACACACACACACACACACACACACACACACACACACACACACACACACACACACACAGCTTCAGGCTGGAAACATAAACGCAATTTTTTCTTCCTTTCATTTATGATACTGAGCTACAAGCACTGACTTATTTGATCATTTCACAGTTTAGAAGAAAACGTATCTTTCTGAAAGAATGAAAAGCAAGGCTTAAAATACTTTTTTAGTGCCAAAGCTACTGTTTCCCCAAGGGGTTTCTGACATGTTCTGTACGAGATTGTGATGGTGCGCTGTGTCCTCCAGGCTACCCACGCTTAAAATAGCCACAATTTCTTAATGTTACTGTAGATCCTGTATTTAACCACGACAGGGCTGTCTACATGTGAAGCACATTAATATGTTCACAAATCATTAGAGGTCAAACATGTTTTGATAAGCATGTAAAAATACACTCTCCTGAGAGATAATTAAAATTTAAGAGACCACGGTGTTGACCGTACTTCTATTTCATGTTATCCTGTTTTCCAGTGGGGGAGGTTCACTAAATCATTGCTGCACTTGGCAGGCACCATGACACAAAACTGTATGCAATCATGTTACTTTGCCAGAATGTAGAGGGGTTCTTGTTGAAAGTGTTCCTTTCCCCCCCCTTCAAACTTGTTTTAAAGAAGGACACGCCAATATAGAATATAGATCTTTAAAAGGAAAGGAAAGCCATCTAGACACATACTTTTGCTGTTCTAAAACTCCTACACATTTTAACATCACTAAGGCACCACACCACATGTTATGAAGTTTAAGTTCCAACATGGGACACCATTGTTTAGTACATTGCAATATGACATCTTATTGTTTGTAATGAGGAGATTTAACTACGTATTTTTTTAAATGTGACCTTAAGTTCAGTGTCCCTTCAAGTTAACAGTGTCACAGCTTAGGACAAAAATGTCTGACAGATCTTGTCATGTTATGTAATGATAATGCTCAAATTCTGTCTTTTACAAGCCAACAACCAAATGTGGGTTTCAGCCATAAGATCGGGTTACCAACAGTATCTCAAGTGCTCCAACTCTGGCAGAGACAAGCCAGGGTCTTGCAGTAAATTCAACTGCTCACATGCAGTCTCTCTATTTGATAAGAGCTGAGAAACAAGGGAAACATGTAGTGTATCTAATTCATTCTTCTCATGCTCCATGATTTAATTTCAATCTCCCTCTTGAAAATGAATGATTGTACCACCATAGAGTTATTTAATTGGCATAGTGTTAAAGCAATGACATAGCATGGAGGACAGCTTTTCAATTTTCAATTTTAACAAAATATTATACAGCAGCTCTGTATTCTCTTCCTGTCATCTGAGAAATAATCAGTCCGACCTATCTACTCAGCGGCCTGTTGATGCTTGCCATCAAATACAGATCACACAGAGAGAAAAATCATTGCCATCTCCCTGGTCTTATTCATTTGGTCCTGTTACACGCAGCTTATAACCTGAAAATTAGCAGCAGCCTGTATGCCTCTTGCTCCAGGAGCTGTGCGACTGCTCATTTGATGTACTTAATCAGGTGCAGCCTTTGTAATGGGAAAGGAATAGGGCCAGGCTTGATTGGCCTTGATGACATCTATGCTCCAATTGTCTAGAAAACCTCCAGCTTTAATCAATCTGCAGGATAATACCGAATCTCTGGCTGCTGCCTGCAATGATTGGCTTTCTTCTGTGAAAATACTATTAAAAATGCAGGTATGGTTGTAATAAAACTGAGGCGTGTACAATATACTGATTACAGTTTAGAGTTGTAATGGGAGTCATTGCTAGTTTAGTGTTGCCTGCGTAAATATACTATGTTTCACATTTTCCCTAATCATAATAACAATATTGTAAGTGTCAATTCTGTAGGCTACATTTTGGGAATTTTGGTTTGTTTTCAGACAGAGACAAAATCTGAATTATAGACTATCTTTAAGATGTAAGTTTTCCTGAGCTTGAGACTGGAAATTAGCACTACAGAAAACGAGTTTGATTAGCATTTCTGAGATGCATGTTTTTGCTCATTTGTTTGCTGTATTTAGGCCAATTTAATGGTTAGTGTAGGCTACTTAGATCTAAGTTCAGAATTCAACAATACCAAATCAAAATAAGTCTCTGTTAATATTTTGGTATTTTACTACATATAATTTAACTTGGCTTAGTTTACCTATATATCTGCAAACTGGTGTCGTGTTTCTGCAGCGGTGTACTGCTGGACATGACTGCACCTCTCCCTCTTCCTCCTGCTCCGTTGCCGTGGTAACACACTTGGAGCGTCGGTTGCTCTGTAACAGGATGGAAAGGAAGATGGAGGAGAATACTGTTAGAGACGTCGAGACTGGTGTGTAAATATGAGCCTTAACTGGTTTCTTCTTCATTGCTATACGAGCAAAAGGACGCTGTTGATGCCCAGTTGTCTGACATATAATAACTGCATGAATTCGCGCTTGCTCCGTGTCTTAATATTGACGCTAACGTGAAGTGTGCTAACCTGCTAGCTAGCAGGTACAGGGATGTAAACAAGAGTCATGTCACGTTGTGTGTGTTATGAGCTAGCGTTGCTGCTACAGACGATAGCAAACCATACGACGAACTGTATGCTGGAAATGCACCTCACGGAAATAATTTAGGAAACTGCTGGCATGTTAACGTTAACCACTTCACTTCGGGAGGGCGAGCAGTAACGTTAACGTTATTGCAGGTGTAGTGGCTAAGGGTATCTGTTAGCTAGCTAGCTATGTGTCAGGGATATAGTCCCTCCTGCCAACTGCTGTGTAGCTAATAAGATAGCTGTCCGTACTACTGTAATTTGTTTTTTGTCCGTTAAAAGCCATACTCCGCGAACAAATGGCCAAAATGGTGAGCACCACTGTATTATAATGGACCATAAAATAATGGATATATCATTAAATATATGCAGTAATATTAGACAAAATCCAAGTTTGTGTTATCTTTTGTTGCTGCAGAAGACTTATCCATCTTCCAATTCGATTAAGGAAGGGTTTAGGTCAGGATTACCCACGTTTTTTCCCAATCTAGTATTCATATTAATGTAAACTATACAGTTATTGGGTTTTTAATGTGCATGTAATGGTAATACAAAAAATGGTTGTAAAATAAAAGGAACAGCTTTTACTTTTCTATGATGCAAAAAAACAAAAACGGCAAACAAAGCCACACATTTAAGCAACATTGTTTGTATTGTCCGTTTGTACTGCAAACACAAAAATAAAGATTTATTTCAACCTATGCTTTGTTTATGTGTTAAATAAATGCACTGCAGACCAACTGTTTTGTTTACAGTTTAAAGTCCACACACCTCACTCTTAGAAAGATGTTATGTATACATCACTATTTCAGAAGAGCAACATTTAACTTTGAAATAATTCATATTTTTTACCCATAATTTGAGTTTAATGGCGTTATAAGGCCCTGCATACTGTGTGTTTTTACTTTAAGGTTTAATAATCCATGACTGCTAAGGGCTTACTGAACACACCTTTGCATAAAGTGAGACTCATCTTATTCCTGCATATTGCACTTGTTCTTCAGGCAGTGACACTGGAGGAGAGGATGCCTTGGTGGGAAATGTGAACAAACTGATGGTGAGCCCACCAGGTTATTCAGGAGCGCCGCGAAAAGGACATCTGGTTTTTGATGCGTGCTTTGAGAGTGGTGAGTAGTAAACTTTAAAAATGCCAAATCGGTAAAAAAAAAAAAAAGGTGGGAGTTAAAGTGTTAATCCCTTACATGTTTTTATATTGTTTTTTTTTTCGTGTCAGTGACAACTTTATTTTGAATTGAGGGTCGCTGCTATGGTCAGTGGTGGCTGCAAATAATTACAAGCTCAAGTGCAGGGTTTTGTATGGACCCTCCTTCACACCAAGACAGCAAACACATCCACTAAATAGGTGGATATTATACAAACTGTATGTTGGATTGTATAGATCAGGCTTTGGCTTGTCAGTCACAACATTCAATACACACATTAACAAATCCTTTAACCTAACTATAAACAACTATAAAAATCTTGGAATCATGGAGCTATTCTCAGAAAACTTTGAATGTGCAACATTATGATCAGTTTATGTACTGTATAGCATGTATTGTGACATGTACTGTATGACGTGACGTATTTGACTCCAAACTACAAAATAACCAAAAAACGGTTCCATGTCTCTTCCAACACAAATAAGGCTGATACCCCTTCAGTCAGACCCGTTTATTTCTATACACTTTTGCAGCATCTGTTTCCTCTGTTCTGCATCTAATATTTTAAAAACTGCCCTCACAACTAGAATCATCCCGTCAGTACTGTAACTGACAGATGCCTTTTTTTTTTTTATCAAAACTGGATTATTATATTGCCACCTACTCCAGCCTTGTTCAAAATGTTGCAGCTAGAATTCTTATTACATTTAGATCAAATAAATGTTAGCCTTTGCATTGCAATGGCTGCCTATATAAAGCTAGAGCTGATATTAAGGCCCTTCTCTTAAATCTTTGCATGGATTAGTAAGTAGGCTACTGTATGTTCCACCCCACGATCTTTGTTCATTAGATGTGGCGTATTTTTATAGTATGAGAATAAACAAGAAATCAGTTGGAATTAGAGCTTTCTCATACCAGGCTTCCTATCTTTGACATGCTTTCCCACTTTCACAGCTAACTCTATTAATATTTTTGAATAAAGATATAGGCCAGCACTAATACTACCTCTACCACTACTAGTACTTCTACTTTCACTAGTTCTACTAATAAAAAACTGTTTACAGTATGTATTACCTTGTAATAGATGAATTACAAATGCTTTATATTACCAAGAGTATTAGACTATTCAAGGGTATAGGTACAAAAGCTAAAAGCATCTTCAGCATATATAATTGTCTGAGATTTTGGAAGTAGCAACCAACTGTGAGTCTGTGACTGTGAGTCTGTGTATCTGAGAGCTCTATCGAGACTGACATATCTTGGCAACATTATAATCAGGGACAAGCCATATAAAGATTTATAGACAAGTGCAAGGCTCTTAAAATCTTTTATTATGAATAACTAGAACTCAGCGCAGGGAATTGAGAGCAGGTGTTGTTTGAGCAATTTTTTTTCAGTGGCCGTCTACCTATATTCTTTCTGTTCTATGGCCAGCGTGGCTGAAAATAGAAATATGTTAAGTAAATGTGAAAAGGTTGACCTCTTACCTTGTCCATCTCTTTTGGTGGAGCGAGGCATACAGTAAAATGAAATTAATATGCTCCAGTATCACTTGTTAATAGCCTTTTGCCACTTTTATTCTGACAGCTGAATGGCACGGCAATGAAAATAAAGTACTTTCTTACCACTGACAAGATCAGCTGGTTAGACCCACACACGCACCAAGTAGGCAAAGTAAATCAGGGAATCAGCTGGTCTCTCTGGGACAGAATCTGTGTGTGGAGATTAGGTTCAGATAGCACTCAGATTTCATATTTCCACAGACAAGCCCATTTTGGATTCTGCAGACTGAGATGTGTTTACTCTCTGATGTCCTTGGTGTCATTATCAGAGTTGTTCTCCAAAGTAGACATTTGCAGTTATATTGTGTCTCTGATATATTTGATTTTTAGAGAGTTAGAGAATGCGAATAAGTTACGTTTTCTTACAGTTGTTACATGCCCTAGGCCTACTACTAATTAATTCACACGAGGAAAACCAATCTGGCATATAAAGGGATGAAAAAGAAAATAGGTGATGCTAATCCACAGTTTTGTACACAGTAGACTAGATATGAAGGTGAGTGCATATATATATAAAGCTTGGGCGTAAAGATCTGAATATGTTACATTAGGAGGATTGTGCTGAGATATCAGTGTGGTGATTTCCTTTTTTTTATAAATTTGCCTTTTTTCCCAGATGACATGGCCAGAGTAGCTCAGACATTGATTAATGAGCGCTGAGCTTCCACACCGAGATCAGCTAACATACCAGTGTCTCTGGCTCCGGATGTATCTCCTGAATGATTTATGGAATTGATAATAATCTCTTTCCAGTAAATGGATTACTAAAGTTAGAATGGGGGGATGAATTGATGTTTGCCAGCTAATGTCAAATTAATGCCCTATTGCTGTTTCATTTAAGCATTACTGATTTTGTCCGCCTTACTTTAAAGTTGTAGTCCGTAAGAATGAGTTAGGTTGTTTCTAGTGGCAGCTTTGGCGGTAAGATGTAATGTTCGCCCCGAAAAGCGACTCCGTGGAAAGAGGGTGGTTCATTACAGTGACGACAGACTGACTAAGGAAGTTTATTTTTTGTTTATTGTGCTTTGGACTCGAAGCTGACCGGTCTTCGTTCTCTGTCTGTTGGTCATTGAGTTAGCAGTAATGAAAATGTAGGTGCCCGCCCGATTAACGTACCGTTTCTTTGCATCTGTCCTTGTCGGAAGTTCCTAATTTTTTAGTACAATGGAACGCAGCATAATCGGCAGTGACAAGCTCCACCTGGGCGTACGAGGCAGACCAATACAGACCAACCCCTGCTGACTGACGTTAAAAGCGTCACTTAAGGCTGTTTTATGGTTCTGTGAAGGTTCCACGCAGAGCTTTCGCCGTAGCCTATGTAAGTGGCCTGATGTTTATACTTATGCGCTGGTGTGTGCGTCGAGCCGGCCTGTGTGTGTGTGTGGGGAGTGTGTGGTAGAGCGAGGGATCAGTGAGAGAGTGACGGCGATTAGCTTCGGCGCGAGTACCGACTACAGAGTCATAGTGAGAGAAACAAAGTGTCTCCCCTGTGCTTTCTGACCACGGTGGGAAATCTGTAGCAGGAAAAGTTAACCCTCTTCTTGATTTCATGTTGTTCATTGAGAAGGAGAACCAGGAAATGAGTCGCGGGGGGGGGGGGGTGGGGGGGACGCTTCCAAGCCACGGCCGAGCAACGTGCGCCGCTGCGACGTGTAGTTACATTTTATCGAGAGGTGCATGTCAGGCTACGGCGTAGGGTCCGATGTAGACACAGAGGGGTCTGCGGGGGTACGTAGTCGATTCGACGCAGAAGCATAAATCAGCCTTAACTGTGCGCTGCATTTGAATTTAGGGCGGGAAAGTCACTCCAGACACTCAGATTGTATTACTTGGCAAAAAAAATACAAGCGCTTTCATTAGTTAGGTCATATGCTCAATCACCATTGTTTTAACTCATTCTTTGATAGATAGGAAATTAACAGACAATTAACTAGCTGCAAATCTTACCTACTACAACTTTAAAGTAAGCCTTGATATTAGTTTATGATGCTGTGGTTCTTTCACAGTATACTCTGTATATGCCTGGATTACTTGTACCTCTAATAGTTTTCTAATTATTGCAAACATGTTCATTGACATTATTCTTTCTTAAAGTGATTATCCTCCCATTGTTCTATAAACCCACACACCCACATACCTCTGTTGCAAAAAATGGCTGTAAAAGATTTTTTTTACGATAGTATGATTAAATTACCCTGCTTCTGTAAAGCATACATAAATGTATATGTTATGTGTTTAATTGACATTTAATGAAATGGAAAGCTGACATTTTTACATTTTTACTAATAAGGCATGGAGATGTGTGTTGGGCTAGCCAAATTGAAAACATACTGTATTTTTATCTGATTTATGAGGATGCTATGAAACTATTGATACAAATTACAATTGTATCAGAGGAATAAGTAAGGGTATAAACTGGACACCTGTGATTATCTTTCACTACTGATTTCCCTTATAAAACAGTCGCTGTGTCACATTCTATAACTCAAACTAACTAAAACAAACTTTACTTGAGATTGGTGAAACTGGAAATGTTGCCTTTGTATACCTTGTTCGTTCTTGTTGCTATAAATATTTGCTATTGCATTTGAGGTAGGGCTGAGCGATATGGCCAAAATCTTCTGTCCCAATATGGGTAATTTAATATCACGATAAAGGTTCTGTATATATCAAGCCTGTTTTCTGGTAATGTAATCAATAAATAGTTTTTTTAATGAAATAACCACATGGTAAAGCCTATTTTTGTATAGTCTTGTGTGAATTAAATACTTGACAAATCAAAAGTACTCAGTATTTTCTCATTTTATTAAGAACTTTAGTGCAAAATTAACATAACGTGCAAGGATCAGGCTAGAAAGCGTCGTCCAAATGACAACAATATTGCCGTAACACATTTTAGCCGCTGGCTTTTCGACATCATGATAGAAAATCTAGAAAAATATATCAATAGACATTTTTACATTGTTTTGACGATATATATATATTGTCATATCGCCCAGCCTTAATTTGAGTTATTTGAGTTGAGGTGAAACTTTAATATTATAGTAATATTCCAATATCCAATATTGGTAGAATGAATGTGTTTTAGTCAGTGGAGGTGTTTGTATTAGGATATATACATACAATTACTAAACATTGGTTCATATAACCAGGAGTATGCCATATTGTTTTTACAGTAGATTTTGTGCTCATATTCACACTTGATGATAAGACGGTGTGCATACCTGAATTATCAGTAGTGCTTATAAAGTGTTTTTCATGCATTCAGTCTGATATCCGTGATACCAGTGACAGGAAGAAAATTGGAGTAGTATGCAAGTCTTGTATTGCATGTTAGACAGGCATGTGTATTTTTCATTCTTTCGTGACAGGCTATGTCTATCTTACTCCTCTGAAACCAGATTGGAGGGCCGAAACACGATATTTCAAGCAGACATTTTCATTTGAAATTTATGCAGACCTATAACTCAGTGACATTTGTGCCCCCCTTTTTACCTTCCTTTGGTCGACAGCTATCTGCATCCCATGTGCATTTTTTTAAAGCACAGATTTTATTTTGTTGCGTTAGTATAGCACAGAACAAAATCTAATTGGTTTATTAAAATAGACAGTTGTTATGTAAGCTGTTTGCCAAAGGTATAAAACCTCATTTACATTTAGATGAGGCTTAATTCACTTTGTTGTCAGCCCTATGCTGATAAAGTCAGTGATGGCCCACAGATTTACATACAGTAGGTGTCTCAGCCAACAGGTCTGACACGGAGTTATTTTAAACCATTAAACGCCTTTTTATGTTTCTGCTTAAAGATAACATACAGTATGATGACGACCCCCACTATGTAGTGTTTGGTATTAAGTCACAGCAAACCTTACTTATTGCTTTAGTTGACTGTGTAAAGAGCAATATGTAAATGTTCATTAAACCCCATATGCAAATAGAGTTTTACTTGTTGAGATCATCTTTTTACTGCTAAGGACAATGCAAAACCATGGTAGAGGATAAAAGATGTTGTTAATCTGTAAACATTACCGTACATCTTGGCCTATTGTTGTGTATTGTGTCAAGAGGCAGAGATTCGTGAAAGTGATAAGAGAAGCCTAATTGTTTTTTAGAGTGAAATCCAAATGACATTCTTATCTTGTCTTGTCACATTTGTTTCGTCACACACTCCAACTGTTGACATTTTCAGCTAAGTCCCAAATTCTTTTGTGTGGTGGATTCTCACAATGTCGCTGACTAAAGTACCATCTGTCTCTACAGAAGATGACACTGGCAGGGCGGGCATATTGTTTTACTGCACCTCTGGACTCTGCACCATATGTAATTAAGCACTCATTGATTAGTCAGACGGCTGTCTGTGGACAATGTCTTGCATGGTCAAAGAAATTCCCCAGAGGTGACAAGTGTTTAATGGGGTCCATTGATAAGCACAACTCATAGACTCATCTGGCTTTACAATCAATTCACTCAATACAGTCACATGGCAGACTGGAAAACAGATATGCACATACCGGTATTTCTGTCCGTTAGGACAGGAATAGTCAAGGCCTTTTGAGACTTTGAGACTTACGTATTTTTGTTTCTAAAAGTCTTAGTGTCTTTAAAAGTCTTAAAAAGTTAGTTAAAAGTTTAGTATTGTATTTGTGTACCTCCAATGGACCTTTTTCACAGCAGGCATTTTGACTTGTCATAGTAGGAAAAGCACAGCTGAAATTGATAACCTTAACAATGGCTCGATTCCATCAAGTGTCCCAGTCAGCATGCACAATACCAGGGCCTCTCCTAAGTGGAACGCAGCCATCATTAATGGTTTTCCTACTATGACATGTCAACATGTCTGCCGTGAAAAAGGCCTATTTCTCATTCAACATCTTAATCACTCAAAGGGCCATTTGACCAAAAAACGAGAATAAAATCTTAAAAGAGGCGCTTCCGTCCTAATTATGCTTTTAAACTAAAGTTTGACTCGGGTACATTAACAAAAACACCCTAGGTTGCATTTTGTTACGCTTTAAAGTGCCCATATTATGAAAAAAATCACTTTTTTGGGGATTTGGGGTGTTATTTTGTGTCTATTGTGCTTTCACAAGCATACACACTTTGAAAAAAATCTATCCATGCTGTTTTGAGTGAGATTCGGGTTTCTGAATGTGTCCTGCCTTCAGTCTCTAGGTGAGCTGTTCAAAATCTGCAGGGCTTGTTATGTCACTAGCCGAAACGAGCTGGCTAACCACAACCGTTAGCATGCTAGTGCCAGCGTTAGCATGCTACCTCGTTCTCAATGGCAAAGCACTGCTACAACACACACAGGTTCACCATAATCTACAAAAGAAGTACTTACATGTGCGCCCTCATTTAGAAGAAGTCTCCCGGCTAATCCTGCCTTGTAACTGACCAAAGTTGGAGAAACAACCTTTCTTTTACTGTCCAACGAGCTAACTGACATGATCTACGATCTGAGCTACTGAGCATGTGCGAGTGGAATCAAAGATAGTACAGAAGAAAAGATGCCTCACTCTCTAGCTAGAACAGAGACCTGAACACATGGTGAAAAGAGGAGCTGCAACAGTAAGAGAGAGCTGTGCAGTACAACAAAAATATGGTGTTTTTTGAAAATTAGGCTAAACCATGTAAACCTATTCTGGTACAACCTTAAAATACAATTATGAACCTGAAAATGAGCATAATATGGGATCTTTAACTTCGAGGAGGGAATGCTCGCCACTGGCCTGATCATCAAGTCAAAAGTAGACCAATGCCTGTGTTTATGCTTTATGACAACGCTTTTTCTAAATCGTGGTTTCCACCTCTGACATTATAGACCAAGACCGCCCAATTTGCATGTGCCGTGCACCCTTTGTTTTGGCCCGCCATGGCATTTGACATGCTCATGCTTATTCTCCTTACTTTGAAAGTGCTGTAAAATCCTAACCATAATGACTATGAAACGCACATTTTGTGCAGCTAAAAAGTACAAAAAGTAATTACAAGAAATTACGATATTCTTCAACATCAACATTTATTTTTGGCCCGTGGCTTTCCATCCACCTACATTTTGGCCCTTCATATGAAAGAATTGTGGCATCTCTGTTATAGACCTTATACAATCGCTCCAGATCTTCATAGATTTACTGTGCAGTAGGCTAATGATAATTAATGAGTAAATATTTTTCTCTATTGTTGAGATAAAGAAAAAAAGGCTGCCAGAAGATATGTAATGAGGATAAATGTTGAAAAATACATTTCTACTGATGATTAAGCCCTTTAATTTTCTTGGTCCTTTCTTCCAACACTGAACTGTGTATTTAATCTATCCAGCCTTATCTTCTCCCAGAAATGGTCCTGTTGCAGTTGCACAGTCCCCCTAAATAATGACTGATTAGAGTTGTAGCTGAAGGCCGGCACTTGTACTACTACCACTACCACTGTAAAAACATTTACAGAGCAAAGACAGATGGATAGAAACAGAGCTAGAGCGAGAGATGGTTGGGAGGTGGAAAATAATTAAGGAAGTACAGAAGAGAATAATATAGGAGAAAACACAGTCAAGCTTGTCAGAAGATATTTATATACTCCAGAGTGCTCCATGAATCAGGTAGTTGAGTTTCCATTGATTAAAGAAGAGGGAAACGTTTTAACAATCAAGCTAGGTGCTCAGAAGAAGTGGCTTTGGAGAAGCCTGAGCTTGCTGCAGTATACAGCTCTTTGCCTCGCCTTGCCTCCATCTTTGATGGAACGACCCAGAAGGAAAGGCAGCCCAAAGATGGATATTTACATTTCTTTCATGTCATTTTTTTCTTTTATTCAACATGAACATCATTTTGATATTTCTCCCCATACATGAAAATGTAACTCAGTATTGTGAATTGTGCACTCATATGGCCTTTTGATTGTTTGATTTTGTATTTCTTTTGCTCACCAACCTTAGACTGCTCTAACTCTTATGGGCTTTATAAAACAAGATCCATTCGTCTGAGTGGGTGGGAGCACTCCTGACATCTGATGTATTGAGAGGCACTCCCAGTCTCTCTGTCTCTCTTACATGTCCTTGGCAGCGGAGAAGCTTCACTGCTCAAATCACTAAATGGCCTCTCCAGTTTCCCTTTTAGCAGTTTTCTCTCCT